>JAPNXP010000013.1:4817500-5377299 GCA_028753945.1 Hexactinellida sp. DTS-2022 | reverse complement strand
GACAGTCACCTTCTTAATGTACTATTATAGCATTCTTAAAATCTATCTTCTTATGGTTAAAAATTGGCTGGGAACGAAGGGAGTGATAGAATTCTTTTCTTAATTGTGTTTGATGGGGTATAGTGAAAGGACTGGCTATCTTTATGTGATGTTTGGGATGTCTGGTGAAAAGTAAATCTCTTTTTAAAGTGACCTGGATTGTTTATTGTCAAACAGTCACCTTCCAAATGGACTTTTATAGCATTCTTAAAATCTATCTTTGGTTGGTTAAAAATTGGCTGGGAACGAATGGAGTGATAGAATTCTTCTTCTTAATTGTGTTTGATGGGGTATAGTGAAAGGACTGGCTATCTTTATGTGATGTTTGGGATGTCTGGTGAAAAGTAAATCTCTTTTTAAAGTGACCTGGATTGTTTATTGTCAAACAGTCACCTTCCAAATGGACTTTTATAGCATTCTTAAAATCTATCTTTGGTTGGTTAAAAATTGGCTGGGAACGAAGGGAGTGATAGAATTCTTCTTCTTAATTGTGTTTGATGGGGTATAGTGAAAGGACTGGCTATCTTTATGTGATGTTTGGGATGTCTGGTGAAAAGTAAATCTCTTTTTAAAGTGACCTGGATTGTTTATTGTCAAACAGTCACCTTCCAAATGGACTTTTATAGCATTCTTAAAATCTATCTTTGGTTGGTTAAAAATTGGCTGGGAACGAAGGGAGTGATAGAATTCTTCTTCTTAATTGTGTTTGATGGGGTATAGTGAAAGGACTGGCTATCTTTATGTGATGTTTGGGATGTCTGGTGAAAAGTAAATCTCTTTTTAAAGTGACCTGGATTGTTTATTGTCAAACAGTCACCTTCCAAATGGACTTTTATAGCATTCTTAAAATCTATCTTTGGTTGGTTAAAAATTGGCTGGGAACGAAGGGAGTGATAGAATTCTTCTTCTTAATTGTGTTTGATGGGGTATAGTGAAAGGACTGGCTATCTTTATGTGATGTTTGGGATGTCTGGTGAAAAGTAAATCTCTTTTTAAAGTGACCTGGATTGTTTATTGTCAAACAGTCACCTTCCAAATGGACTTTTATAGCATTCTTAAAATCTATCTTTGGTTGGTTAAAAATTGGCTGGGAACGAAGGGAGTGATAGAATTCTTCTTCTTAATTGTGTTTGATGGGGTATAGTGAAAGGACTGGCTATCTTTATGTGATGTTTGGGATGTCTGGTGAAAAGTAAATCTCTTTTTAAAGTGACCTGGATTGTTTATTGTCAAACAGTCACCTTCCAAATGGACTTTTATAGCATTCTTAAAATCTATCTTTGGTTGGTTAAAAATTGGCTGGGAACGAAGGGAGTGATAGAATTCTTCTTCTTAATTGTGTTTGATGGGGTATAGTGAAAGGACTGGCTATCTTTATGTGATGTTTGGGATGTCTGGTGAAAAGTAAATCTCTTTTTAAAGTGACCTGGATTGTTTATTGTCAAACAGTCACCTTCCAAATGGACTTTTATAGCATTCTTAAAATCTATCTTTGGTTGGTTAAAAATTGGCTGGGAACGAAGGGAGTGATAGAATTCTTCTTCTTAATTGTGTTTGATGGGGTATAGTGAAAGGACTGGCTATCTTTATGTGATGTTTGGGATGTCTGGTGAAAAGTAAATCTCTTTTTAAAGTGACCTGGATTGTTTATTGTCAAACAGTCACCTTCCAAATGGACTTTTATAGCATTCTTAAAATCTATCTTTGGTTGGTTAAAAATTGGCTGGGAACGAAGGGAGTGATAGAATTCTTCTTCTTAATTGTGTTTGATGGGGTATAGTGAAAGGACTGGCTATCTTTATGTGATGTTTGGGATGTCTGGTGAAAAGTAAATCTCTTTTTAAAGTGACCTGGATTGTTTATTGTCAAACAGTCACCTTCCAAATGGACTTTTATAGCATTCTTAAAATCTATCTTTGGTTGGTTAAAAATTGGCTGGGAACGAAGGGAGTGATAGAATTCTTCTTCTTAATTGTGTTTGATGGGGTATAGTGAAAGGACTGGCTATCTTTATGTGATGTTTGGGATGTCTGGTGAAAAGTAAATCTCTTTTTAAAGTGACCTGGATTGTTTATTGTCAAACAGTCACCTTCCAAATGGACTTTTATAGCATTCTTAAAATCTATCTTTGGTTGGTTAAAAATTGGCTGGGAACGAAGGGAGTGATAGAATTCTTCTTCTTAATTGTGTTTGATGGGGTATAGTGAAAGGACTGGCTATCTTTATGTGATGTTTGGGATGTCTGGTGAAAAGTAAATCTCTTTTTAAAGTGACCTGGATTGTTTATTGTCAAACAGTCACCTTCCAAATGGACTTTTATAGCATTCTTAAAATCTATCTTTGGTTGGTTAAAAATTGGCTGGGAACGAAGGGAGTGATAGAATTCTTCTTCTTAATTGTGTTTGATGGGGTATAGTGAAAGGACTGGCTATCTTTATGTGATGTTTGGGATGTCTGGTGAAAAGTAAATCTCTTTTTAAAGTGACCTGGATTGTTTATTGTCAAACAGTCACCTTCCAAATGGACTTTTATAGCATTCTTAAAATCTATCTTTGGTTGGTTAAAAATTGGCTGGGAACGAAGGGAGTGATAGAATTCTTCTTCTTAATTGTGTTTGATGGGGTATAGTGAAAGGACTGGCTATCTTTATGTGATGTTTGGGATGTCTGGTGAAAAGTAAATCTCTTTTTAAAGTGACCTGGATTGTTTATTGTCAAACAGTCACCTTCCAAATGGACTTTTATAGCATTCTTAAAATCTATCTTTGGTTGGTTAAAAATTGGCTGGGAACGAAGGGAGTGATAGAATTCTTCTTCTTAATTGTGTTTGATGGGGTATAGTGAAAGGACTGGCTATCTTTATGTGATGTTTGGGATGTCTGGTGAAAAGTAAATCTCTTTTTAAAGTGACCTGGATTGTTTATTGTCAAACAGTCACCTTCCAAATGGACTTTTATAGCATTCTTAAAATCTATCTTTGGTTGGTTAAAAATTGGCTGGGAACGAAGGGAGTGATAGAATTCTTCTTCTTAATTGTGTTTGATGGGGTATAGTGAAAGGACTGGCTATCTTTATGTGATGTTTGGGATGTCTGGTGAAAAGTAAATCTCTTTTTAAAGTGACCTGGATTGTTTATTGTCAAACAGTCACCTTCCAAATGGACTTTTATAGCATTCTTAAAATCTATCTTTGGTTGGTTAAAAATTGGCTGGGAACGAAGGGAGTGATAGAATTCTTCTTCTTAATTGTGTTTGATGGGGTATAGTGAAAGGACTGGCTATCTTTATGTGATGTTTGGGATGTCTGGTGAAAAGTAAATCTCTTTTTAAAGTGACCTGGATTGTTTATTGTCAAACAGTCACCTTCCAAATGGACTTTTATAGCATTCTTAAAATCTATCTTTGGTTGGTTAAAAATTGGCTGGGAACGAAGGGAGTGATAGAATTCTTCTTCTTAATTGTGTTTGATGGGGTATAGTGAAAGGACTGGCTATCTTTATGTGATGTTTGGGATGTCTGGTGAAAAGTAAATCTCTTTTTAAAGTGACCTGGATTGTTTATTGTCAAACAGTCACCTTCCAAATGGACTTTTATAGCATTCTTAAAATCTATCTTTGGTTGGTTAAAAATTGGCTGGGAACGAAGGGAGTGATAGAATTCTTCTTCTTAATTGTGTTTGATGGGGTATAGTGAAAGGACTGGCTATCTTTATGTGATGTTTGGGATGTCTGGTGAAAAGTAAATCTCTTTTTAAAGTGACCTGGATTGTTTATTGTCAAACAGTCACCTTCCAAATGGACTTTTATAGCATTCTTAAAATCTATCTTTGGTTGGTTAAAAATTGGCTGGGAACGAAGGGAGTGATAGAATTCTTCTTCTTAATTGTGTTTGATGGGGTATAGTGAAAGGACTGGCTATCTTTATGTGATGTTTGGGATGTCTGGTGAAAAGTAAATCTCTTTTTAAAGTGACCTGGATTGTTTATTGTCAAACAGTCACCTTCCAAATGGACTTTTATAGCATTCTTAAAATCTATCTTTGGTTGGTTAAAAATTGGCTGGGAACGAAGGGAGTGATAGAATTCTTCTTCTTAATTGTGTTTGATGGGGTATAGTGAAAGGACTGGCTATCTTTATGTGATGTTTGGGATGTCTGGTGAAAAGTAAATCTCTTTTTAAAGTGACCTGGATTGTTTATTGTCAAACAGTCACCTTCCAAATGGACTTTTATAGCATTCTTAAAATCTATCTTTGGTTGGTTAAAAATTGGCTGGGAACGAAGGGAGTGATAGAATTCTTCTTCTTAATTGTGTTTGATGGGGTATAGTGAAAGGACTGGCTATCTTTATGTGATGTTTGGGATGTCTGGTGAAAAGTAAATCTCTTTTTAAAGTGACCTGGATTGTTTATTGTCAAACAGTCACCTTCCAAATGGACTTTTATAGCATTCTTAAAATCTATCTTTGGTTGGTTAAAAATTGGCTGGGAACGAAGGGAGTGATAGAATTCTTCTTCTTAATTGTGTTTGATGGGGTATAGTGAAAGGACTGGCTATCTTTATGTGATGTTTGGGATGTCTGGTGAAAAGTAAATCTCTTTTTAAAGTGACCTGGATTGTTTATTGTCAAACAGTCACCTTCCAAATGGACTTTTATAGCATTCTTAAAATCTATCTTTGGTTGGTTAAAAATTGGCTGGGAACGAAGGGAGTGATAGAATTCTTCTTCTTAATTGTGTTTGATGGGGTATAGTGAAAGGACTGGCTATCTTTATGTGATGTTTGGGATGTCTGGTGAAAAGTAAATCTCTTTTTAAAGTGACCTGGATTGTTTATTGTCAAACAGTCACCTTCCAAATGGACTTTTATAGCATTCTTAAAATCTATCTTTGGTTGGTTAAAAATTGGCTGGGAACGAAGGGAGTGATAGAATTCTTCTTCTTAATTGTGTTTGATGGGGTATAGTGAAAGGACTGGCTATCTTTATGTGATGTTTGGGATGTCTGGTGAAAAGTAAATCTCTTTTTAAAGTGACCTGGATTGTTTATTGTCAAACAGTCACCTTCCAAATGGACTTTTATAGCATTCTTAAAATCTATCTTTGGTTGGTTAAAAATTGGCTGGGAACGAAGGGAGTGATAGAATTCTTCTTCTTAATTGTGTTTGATGGGGTATAGTGAAAGGACTGGCTATCTTTATGTGATGTTTGGGATGTCTGGTGAAAAGTAAATCTCTTTTTAAAGTGACCTGGATTGTTTATTGTCAAACAGTCACCTTCCAAATGGACTTTTATAGCATTCTTAAAATCTATCTTTGGTTGGTTAAAAATTGGCTGGGAACGAAGGGAGTGATAGAATTCTTCTTCTTAATTGTGTTTGATGGGGTATAGTGAAAGGACTGGCTATCTTTATGTGATGTTTGGGATGTCTGGTGAAAAGTAAATCTCTTTTTAAAGTGACCTGGATTGTTTATTGTCAAACAGTCACCTTCCAAATGGACTTTTATAGCATTCTTAAAATCTATCTTTGGTTGGTTAAAAATTGGCTGGGAACGAAGGGAGTGATAGAATTCTTCTTCTTAATTGTGTTTGATGGGGTATAGTGAAAGGACTGGCTATCTTTATGTGATGTTTGGGATGTCTGGTGAAAAGTAAATCTCTTTTTAAAGTGACCTGGATTGTTTATTGTCAAACAGTCACCTTCCAAATGGACTTTTATAGCATTCTTAAAATCTATCTTTGGTTGGTTAAAAATTGGCTGGGAACGAAGGGAGTGATAGAATTCTTCTTCTTAATTGTGTTTGATGGGGTATAGTGAAAGGACTGGCTATCTTTATGTGATGTTTGGGATGTCTGGTGAAAAGTAAATCTCTTTTTAAAGTGACCTGGATTGTTTATTGTCAAACAGTCACCTTCCAAATGGACTTTTATAGCATTCTTAAAATCTATCTTTGGTTGGTTAAAAATTGGCTGGGAACGAAGGGAGTGATAGAATTCTTCTTCTTAATTGTGTTTGATGGGGTATAGTGAAAGGACTGGCTATCTTTATGTGATGTTTGGGATGTCTGGTGAAAAGTAAATCTCTTTTTAAAGTGACCTGGATTGTTTATTGTCAAACAGTCACCTTCCAAATGGACTTTTATAGCATTCTTAAAATCTATCTTTGGTTGGTTAAAAATTGGCTGGGAACGAAGGGAGTGATAGAATTCTTCTTCTTAATTGTGTTTGATGGGGTATAGTGAAAGGACTGGCTATCTTTATGTGATGTTTGGGATGTCTGGTGAAAAGTAAATCTCTTTTTAAAGTGACCTGGATTGTTTATTGTCAAACAGTCACCTTCCAAATGGACTTTTATAGCATTCTTAAAATCTATCTTTGGTTGGTTAAAAATTGGCTGGGAACGAAGGGAGTGATAGAATTCTTCTTCTTAATTGTGTTTGATGGGGTATAGTGAAAGGACTGGCTATCTTTATGTGATGTTTGGGATGTCTGGTGAAAAGTAAATCTCTTTTTAAAGTGACCTGGATTGTTTATTGTCAAACAGTCACCTTCCAAATGGACTTTTATAGCATTCTTAAAATCTATCTTTGGTTGGTTAAAAATTGGCTGGGAACGAAGGGAGTGATAGAATTCTTCTTCTTAATTGTGTTTGATGGGGTATAGTGAAAGGACTGGCTATCTTTATGTGATGTTTGGGATGTCTGGTGAAAAGTAAATCTCTTTTTAAAGTGACCTGGATTGTTTATTGTCAAACAGTCACCTTCCAAATGGACTTTTATAGCATTCTTAAAATCTATCTTTGGTTGGTTAAAAATTGGCTGGGAACGAAGGGAGTGATAGAATTCTTCTTCTTAATTGTGTTTGATGGGGTATAGTGAAAGGACTGGCTATCTTTATGTGATGTTTGGGATGTCTGGTGAAAAGTAAATCTCTTTTTAAAGTGACCTGGATTGTTTATTGTCAAACAGTCACCTTCCAAATGGACTTTTATAGCATTCTTAAAATCTATCTTTGGTTGGTTAAAAATTGGCTGGGAACGAAGGGAGTGATAGAATTCTTCTTCTTAATTGTGTTTGATGGGGTATAGTGAAAGGACTGGCTATCTTTATGTGATGTTTGGGATGTCTGGTGAAAAGTAAATCTCTTTTTAAAGTGACCTGGATTGTTTATTGTCAAACAGTCACCTTCCAAATGGACTTTTATAGCATTCTTAAAATCTATCTTTGGTTGGTTAAAAATTGGCTGGGAACGAAGGGAGTGATAGAATTCTTCTTCTTAATTGTGTTTGATGGGGTATAGTGAAAGGACTGGCTATCTTTATGTGATGTTTGGGATGTCTGGTGAAAAGTAAATCTCTTTTTAAAGTGACCTGGATTGTTTATTGTCAAACAGTCACCTTCCAAATGGACTTTTATAGCATTCTTAAAATCTATCTTTGGTTGGTTAAAAATTGGCTGGGAACGAAGGGAGTGATAGAATTCTTCTTCTTAATTGTGTTTGATGGGGTATAGTGAAAGGACTGGCTATCTTTATGTGATGTTTGGGATGTCTGGTGAAAAGTAAATCTCTTTTTAAAGTGACCTGGATTGTTTATTGTCAAACAGTCACCTTCCAAATGGACTTTTATAGCATTCTTAAAATCTATCTTTGGTTGGTTAAAAATTGGCTGGGAACGAAGGGAGTGATAGAATTCTTCTTCTTAATTGTGTTTGATGGGGTATAGTGAAAGGACTGGCTATCTTTATGTGATGTTTGGGATGTCTGGTGAAAAGTAAATCTCTTTTTAAAGTGACCTGGATTGTTTATTGTCAAACAGTCACCTTCCAAATGGACTTTTATAGCATTCTTAAAATCTATCTTTGGTTGGTTAAAAAAGGGAGTGATAGAATTCTTCTTCTTAATTGTGTTTGATGGGGTATAGTGAAAGGACTGGCTATCTTTATGTGATGTTTGGGATGTCTGGTGAAAAGTAAATCTCTTTTTAAAGTGACCTGGATTGTTTATTGTCAAACAGTCACCTTCCAAATGGACTTTTATAGCATTCTTAAAATCTATCTTTGGTTGGTTAAAAATTGGCTGGGAACGAAGGGAGTGATAGAATTCTTCTTCTTAATTGTGTTTGATGGGGTATAGTGAAAGGACTGGCTATCTTTATGTGATGTTTGGGATGTCTGGTGAAAAGTAAATCTCTTTTTAAAGTGACCTGGATTGTTTATTGTCAAACAGTCACCTTCCAAATGGACTTTTATAGCATTCTTAAAATCTATCTTTGGTTGGTTAAAAATTGGCTGGGAACGAAGGGAGTGATAGAATTCTTCTTCTTAATTGTGTTTGATGGGGTATAGTGAAAGGACTGGCTATCTTTATGTGATGTTTGGGATGTCTGGTGAAAAGTAAATCTCTTTTTAAAGTGACCTGGATTGTTTATTGTCAAACAGTCACCTTCCAAATGGACTTTTATAGCATTCTTAAAATCTATCTTTGGTTGGTTAAAAATTGGCTGGGAACGAAGGGAGTGATAGAATTCTTCTTCTTAATTGTGTTTGATGGGGTATAGTGAAAGGACTGGCTATCTTTATGTGATGTTTGGGATGTCTGGTGAAAAGTAAATCTCTTTTTAAAGTGACCTGGATTGTTTATTGTCAAACAGTCACCTTCCAAATGGACTTTTATAGCATTCTTAAAATCTATCTTTGGTTGGTTAAAAATTGGCTGGGAACGAAGGGAGTGATAGAATTCTTCTTCTTAATTGTGTTTGATGGGGTATAGTGAAAGGACTGGCTATCTTTATGTGATGTTTGGGATGTCTGGTGAAAAGTAAATCTCTCTTTTTAAAGTGACCTGGATTGTTTATTGTCAAACAGTCACCTTCCAAATGGACTTTTATAGCATTCTTAAAATCTATCTTTGGTTGGTTAAAAATTGGCTGGGAACGAAGGGAGTGATAGAATTCTTCTTCTTAATTGTGTTTGATGGGGTATAGTGAAAGGACTGGCTATCTTTATGTGATGTTTGGGATGTCTGGTGAAAAGTAAATCTCTTTTTAAAGTGACCTGGATTGTTTATTGTCAAACAGTCACCTTCCAAATGGACTTTTATAGCATTCTTAAAATCTATCTTTGGTTGGTTAAAAATTGGCTGGGAACGAAGGGAGTGATAGAATTCTTCTTCTTAATTGTGTTTGATGGGGTATAGTGAAAGGACTGGCTATCTTTATGTGATGTTTGGGATGTCTGGTGAAAAGTAAATCTCTTTTTAAAGTGACCTGGATTGTTTATTGTCAAACAGTCACCTTCCAAATGGACTTTTATAGCATTCTTAAAATGGGACCTTGTGGTTTTAATGACTTCGTTGATAAAATGTGTTTTTATAATTTTTTGATTTATATATATATTTCTTTATATATTTTTCGATTTAATAACTGATTTCATGCTTGACATTTAAGCGACATTTGCATATAATTACTGTATTCTATTTGGCGGAATCTTTAGAAGTTTGCTGAGTCTCGATTCGAAGCAAATGACCTGTTTGGCGATCTGCTTTGTTTCTGCGTCTGTGTCTGAGAAGCACCTAGTGACGTAGTCCGTGACGTAGGTCATCAGCTCTGACAGGTGCACTTCCGCCCCGTACGCCAGGTAGCACTCGCAGAGCGCGAACAGGAACCAACTGCCCCGAGCCATGTTTCGCCATGACACGTACCCCGGCACCGTAGAGTACCCCACAAAGAAATCCAACTCGGTTGGCACCAGTCGCACCTCGGGGGCCGCGGCTCCAGGGAACAAACTTCGAATTCTTTCGATCAGTCCAACACCTACAACAGCTCTTTAAACTCATTATAGCAACATTCCATTGTGCCTAACCTGTCTCCAGGGAGGCTCCATTGCCGCTGCCGTCCGTCTCGCTTCCCGGTACCGGCACGCAGAAGTCCCGGGCCCCGCCCCGGCACGCCTGCAGGAAGAACACCTTCGGTTTCCCGCGCAGGGAGGGACAGCGGGCCCCGTTGAAAGGGGCCAGCACCGCCCCCTCCACCGGCACGCGCGCCCCGTCGGTGCCCAGCAGACAGCCGCGCTCCCCGTGCGAGGAGACCGCCAGGAAGAAGCAGTCATACCGCGAGTGGTCCCCGGCCCCGTACCCATTCAGCAGCTCCTGCATCTCCGCGCCGGTCACGTCCGCGTGCGTTCTTACCTGCAGACCTAGGCAGTGCTAACTTAGTGGGAGCATTAATTGGGGGCTTACCCATCCGAGCAAAGAGTCGCGAGAGATTCTCGGTGTCCGCTTCGGCCGCGTTCCGGCGCCGGAGGGGGGCCTGGAATGAGATGTTGCAGAGGACCACCCCCAGACCCCTGTACCCCTTGTCCCGGACCCGGTAGTACCCAGGGGGCGCGGGGACCGCGGGGGCGGGGCCGACAGAGGGGGCGCCGAATTGCTTCGAGGGGAGTCCGTCCGTATCCGTACCTGGAGTGGGAATGGGAATAATTTGTAAAAAGTGTAATAGCATACCTGAGGGCTCCTTAGGGACTGGATCTGATTGGTCGGTTAAGTCTGTCTCAGAGCTGATCGCCTGGAGGGAGAATCCGTCCTCGGCGTTCATTTAGTATAAATAGACCCGAGAATTCTACTGGGGAGACAACCAAAATACAAAGTATCACAAAACTTGTAAACATAAATAACTAATGTTCAAACGTTGAATGCATTCAAAGAAAAAAAAACGTAAATCAAGTAGTAAATAAATACACACAGTTTACAAATAAAATAGAGACTAGCTGTCTTCCTTGCTTTGGCTCCTAAGCGCCTTGGCGAGAGTCAGCTCGCCGCTTATGATCATCTGGAAAATAGGGTCCATTAACGGGTCAGAAAACTTGTCCCTTGCGGTGTGCAGGAAGGAAATCGCGCGGGCGGCGTCTCTGCGGTGCGTCCGGGCCAAAACCGACATTTCTATGTGCGCGAATATGATGATGTGTTTGTCGTTCTTGAGTTGCTTCGGCCCGCAGGCTATAATCTAGTCGCAGCATAAATGAGCGCGGAGAACTGACCAATTAACTCACGGCCTCGAAGCTCTGCTCGGCCTCGTTGGGACAGCGCAGGTACTTGAGAATGCTCCCCTGCGCCAGGAGCCCCATGCAGCGGGAGAGCGGATCCGAGGCGGAGGCGACGGACCCCTGCACGCTCTCCAGATTGGCCGCCAGCAGCGCGGGCGGGCAGAAGCTGAAGCAGTTCATGACGTAGAGGTGCTCCAACAGAGCGGTGTGCATGCCAACGTACGTCACGCCCTCCTTGCAGTAGTACGCGCAGCGCTTCAGTGCAAACTTCTCAGACTGTCTGGTGGCGCTGCTGGGGTCCAGCTTGGTGGCCGCCTCGAAGAGTTTAAGGGCCTCCTTCGCGTCCGTCAGGTACCCTAGGGGAGAGTATGATATCATATGAAGGTACCCTAGGGGAGAGTATGATATCATATGAAGGTACCCTAGGGGAGAGTATGATATCATATTAAGGGACCCTAGGGGAGGGCGTATGGTATCATATAAGGTACCCTAGGGGAGAGCGTATGGTATCATATAAGGTACCCTAGGGGAGAGCTATGGTATTATATAATGGTACCCTAGGGGAGAGCTATGGTATCATATAATGGTACCCTAGGGGAGAGCGTATGGTATCATATAAGGTACCCTAGGGGAGAGCTATGGTATTATATAATGGTACCCTAGGGGAGAGCGTATGGTATCATATAATGGTACCCTAGGGGAGAGCGTATGGTATCATATAATGGTACCCTAGGGGAGAGCGTATGGTATCATATAAATGTGTCTGCACCTACCGGTGAGGAGTCCGGACAAGTGCAGCATAAGTGCCATGTACTTGGTGCCGCTGTTGATGACGCACTGCGTCTCTTCGAGCGCCAGTTCGAAGTTGTTCTGCAGCATGGCAATGTTGCAGCGGTCCGCACAGGTGATCTGGTGCATTTCTTTCGGAAAGAAGGAGCCCTGGCCTGCCAGCTTCAGATCCGCCATGGCAACGTCGAGGTCCCTAAGGAATGTCACATAGCTATGTTGGAATCAGCAACAGCCGCTTACTTGCTAATCATGGCGATGCGGCCCGAGAAGTAGCGCGCGAGGGGCGAGTCGGGGCTGACGGCCGTCAGGTGGCTCAGCACGGCGCGCTCCTCCTGGCAGCTGCAGTCAGCTGACGGACTCAGAGAGAACAGCGGCAGCAGCAGAGTGCTGAACCTACACACAATCCATAGTCCATGCACCAATGCCGACAGCCTATACTTACCAAAGTATGTTTATAGCCGCGATTGGCTCACGCATGTCTTTCCCGCTCAAACCAAAGTGGAGACATTCCAGACCGAATCTCCGGTCTCCCTGGAAACCTAGCAGGTTGGCCACTTTTAGGAATTTAGGCGGAATGAGAGACAGCACCAGGTGGAACACTCCGTACCCCATGTACACGGCCCGTCGGACGCGCGCCTCCTCCGCGGCGCCCCCCTCCGGCCCCCCCTCCGACCCCTCGCCGTCTTCGGGGCTCCCACACCTCAGCTGTGCCAGCTGTTCGGCGCCCAGGTCAGCTGACTCCCCGTCTGCAAACAAACTAACGCGGCTCCTATACTCGCAGCCGATTGGTTACCTGAGAACGGGGGCCGGATGGGCGGCCGCGAGGAGAACAGCTTTTCTGCCTTTTTGAATGTTTTGGCGTATGACTTCCAGACGCTACTGATCAATAGTCCGCCCTTTATGTAGCCGGCCATGCTCTGCCGCATGAAGTGCAGGAACGCCTGGAACAGCTCGCAGTCGTGCTCCAGCGTCGCGTAGTAGATCCGGCGGGCGCTCCCCTTAACCAGACCTACAGGGTACAGTTAGGATGTTAGGATGAGTTAGGATATAGGCACAACCTACTCTTGCGCGCCTTGTGGCAGAGGGAGCCTGCGGTCTCGAGGGTGCGGTTGGCCTCGTCCAGCTGCGCCTCGCTGAGAGAGGTTATCGCGCGCATGAAGAACACGAACGCGTAGCCGTACTGAATGAGCGGAGACTTGCCGCGAGCCAGTCCCGCCCGGAAGTGCTCCAAGGCAACCGTAGGGTCCGATAGGAATGTTATGACTCCCTCGCGCGCGTAATGCTCCTCGTCCTCAACGCTCCAAACTGATTCGTACTTGGAGCTGTCGGCACATTCCAGAGAGACGGAATGGTTGCCAGAGTTATCCGCCATGCTACTGAGCTAGAAATGCTTACAACCAACTGGAAGAATGGAATTGAATAGAGTCTATTCTACTAAGCATAAGCATAGACTAATGCGTAGCTATTGTGTCCTATATAAGAGCTGGTTTGCTCAGTTTCAGTTCTGATAGATAATGGCTGCAAAGAGGAATGAATACACACAGTAAGTGCTGCTGACAAGCGTTGACCGACAAACTAATCTCTCTATTCCGTAGCTACCTGTCGCTCCCAAACGGTTACATTTCGGACTCCCCGCCCGACTCACCGGAGTTCTTCACCCCCAACGGAACCCCCGAGCCCTGTAAAAAGGTGTGAGAATATACTATACTGGGCAGGCTCGTTATATCTATTTATAGCTGCGGTCGCCGGAGAGAAGACCAGAGGCAACCCGGCCCTGTCTGCTCCCCCTGCCCGCGGGTAACACGGAAGTGCCGCAGATATCCACAGAGGGGCCCACCCCCGGGGCCCAGGAGCGGAAGATAGCGCCCTGTCCCGTCCGGAGTCTCTCCACGGAGGGGGACTACTCAGGACCGAAGGTACCTCTCCCCTGTCCCCTGTCTTATTACCCATTATAACTGTCCGCTGTCCCCTGTCCCCTATCTTATTACCCATTATAACTGTCCGCCCCTGTCTTATTACTCCTTATACCTGTCCCCGCTGTCCCCTGTCTTATTACTCCTTATAGCTGTCCCCGCTGTCCCCTGTCTTATTATCCCCCTATAGCTGTCCCCGCTGTGCCCCAACAGAGGTCTCTCCCTGACGCCTGATCCGGCCCGGCGGCTGCTGCACCCCTCGCAGACCCCCTTCCGGTCCGAGTCCCCGGAGCTCTCCCGCTCCTGCGAGAACCTCGAGACGCAGTCCCTCACCCGGAGACCCCTGCTGACGCGACACAAAACAAAAGAGACCTCACACGTCGACGTGTGCGACTCAGAGGTGAGTCCCGCTCCCGACCAATCAGCTGTCATGTTTTCTCCCTAGGACGAGTACCAAGTCAACCAGTACATTATCAAGGAGGACATCGGACAGGTGAGCCAGTCTCTAACTTATGTTTCCGTTCTAATCCATGGTCTCTAGGGCGCCTACGGACAGGTCAAGAAAGTAATCGACAAACAAACAAACGAAGTTAAGGCGAGTTTAGTACACCTCAGCTTTGGAATGTGAACTAATTATAATTCTGTGATTAGGCAATGAAGATTATTTCCAAGAAGAAGCTAAAGAGAAAGGCATTCCGTGAGTGCTACCGGTAGCTACGGACAGGTGTTTACGTTGTGTTTAGAGCGGAGAGGGTTCAGCCGCGGTTCCCGCGCCTCCCAAAGCGCCGGCGAGGAGGACCAGGGGATCAGAAAGGAGATAGCGGTCCAGAAGAAGTTGGACCATCCCTGCATAGTGAGGCTATTCGAGGTGTTGGACGACGACAATAAGAACGAAATGTACCTGGGTTAGTTTCCCTCGGTTCTATAAATAGAATTAAGCGCGTACTTAGTGCTGGAGTACCTGGAGAGAGGAACCGTTATGGAGGTGGGCAGAGACGGACCCATCCCAGAAGACAAATGCCATTCCTATTTCGTAGATATGTTGCTAGGGGTGGAGTACTGTAAGTGCCTAGTTACCATAGGGTGCATATGGAATGTGTATTATACTATTCACTGTAGTGCACTACCAGAACATTATACACCGAGACATAAAGCCGGAGAATCTCCTGCTTGACGACCACGGGCGTCTAAAGGTATTTAACTATTCTATTAGGCGCCTGTTATTTGGGATTAATTAGATTGCAGACTTTGGGGAGAGCGAGGACAGATCCGGGTCCAGTGAGCACCCTGGAGACCAATGCGTCCATAGGAATGTGGGAACCCCCGCGTTCTACGCCCCGGAACTAACCAGCTCCACCGCACAAGTGTCTAAGGTACCAGCTGTTATTCTCTCAATAGCAGAGTAGGCTTAAGTGTGTTGTGTGTTGTGTGGTTAGGCCGTAGACGTGTGGGCCATGGGCGTGACGCTATACTGCCTGCTGTTCGGACAGCTGCCATTCAAAGGCGACTCGAGACCCGAGATGTTCTCCGCTATTCAGACACAGGAGTAAGTGACAGGTGTAAGTCCCTCTCTGTTTATGTTGCATCCTTAGGGTCACATTCCCGGAAGAGTGAGTTGTAGTTAGGCACACACACATATCTGAGTGTATCCGTTGCTATGCTAGGATAGAGACATCTGAGGCGGCGAGGAACTTGATGGGTCTCCTGCTGGAGAAGTCAGCTGATTCCAGAATCCTCCTGGAGGCCGTGAGGGTACGTGCCACTTAACACCTGTTATAGCCCGGCTATAACGTGTCCTTAGGTGCCACTTAACACCTAGCTATAACGTGTCCTTAGGTGCCACTTAACACCTGGCTATAACGTGTCCCTAGGTGCCACTTAACACCTGTTATAGCCTGGCTATAATGTGTCCTTAGGTGCCACTTAACACCTGGCTATAGCCTGTCTTAATGTGTCCTTAGGTGCCACTTAACACCTGGCTATAGCCTGGCTATAACGTGTCCCTAGGTGCCACTTAACACCTGTTATAGCCTGGCTATAATGTGTCCCTAGGTGCCACTAAACAGCTGGCTATAACCTGTCTTAATGTGTCCTTAGGTGCCACTTAACACCTGGCTATAGCCTGGCTATAATGTGTCCTTAGGTGCCACTTAACACCTAGCTATAACGTGTCCTTAGGTGCCACTTAACACCTGGCTATAGCCTGGCTATAACGTGTCCTTAGGTGCCACTTAACACCTAGCTATAACGTGTCCTTAGGTGCCACTTAACACCTGGCTATAGCCTGGCTATAACGTGTCCCTAGGTGCCACTTAACACCTGTTATAGCCTGGCTATAATGTGTCCTTAGGTGCCACTTAACACCTGGCTATAGCCTGGCTATAACGTGTCCCTAGGTGCCACTTAACACCTGTTATAGCCTGGCTATAATGTGTCCTTAGGTGCCACTAAACAGCTGGCTATAACCTGTCTTAATGTGTCCTTAGGTGCCACTTAACACCTGGCTATAGCCTGGCTATAATGTGTCCTTAGGTGCCACTTAACACCTAGCTATAATGTGTCCTTAGGTGCCACTTAACACCTGTTATAGCCCGGCTATAATGTGTCCTTAGGTGCCACTAAACACCCAGCTATAATGTGTCCTTAGGTGCCACTTAACACCTAGCTATAATGTGTCCCTAGGTGCCACTTAACACCTAGCTATAGCCTGGCTATAATGTGTCCTTAGGTGCCACTTAACACCTAGCTATAGCCTGGCTATAATGTGTCCTTAGGTGCCACTTAACACCTAGCTATAATGTGTCCTTAGGTGCCACTTAACACCTAGCTATAGCCTGGCTATAATGTGTCCTTAGGTGCCACTTAACACCTAGCTATAGCCTGGCTATAATGTGTCCTTAGGTGCCACTTAACACCTGGCTATAATGTGTCCTTAGGTGCACGCCTGGACGGAGCGCGCCGGGCCGCTGGTCTCGCAGGAGGCGAACTGCTCCGAGTACATCGAGGTGACGGAGGAGGAGGTCAACGGGGCCATCCGTTCCTGCACCACCTACTTCTCGGCTCTCGTGAGTAGCCCCATTACACCGGCATTCCTAATACCCCGCTCTGTTGCTAGGTTCTTGTCAAGATGATGCTACATAAGAAATCGTTCCGCGTGCCACTCCTGGCGCGGATGAACCGCTCCGCCACCACCGCCTGGTGAGCACTTGTCTACATTTGTTGTTGTTTACGTTTACTACTTATCTACCCTAGCGACTCGATGGAATCAATGGAATCCGTGTTCCCAACAGAGCCGCCCCAGCTGACCAATCAGCTGTCAGAGCTCTCTCTCAGTCTGGACCTGCCGGAAGCTGGCCAATCAGAATCGAGCGCCAGATCGGTGGGCCTGAAGCGCCAGAAAAGCATCGAGTCCCCGTGTGCCTCCGAACTGTAATTATTCTAACGGAAATGTACAATTATTGTTACAGACCCACACTAGATATACAAACTCTAAAATATACAATAAAATCAGCTGTTCGCGTTAAAATCAGTTCACTGAGTCGCTGGGGACCGCTACGTCCAGGCCGTTGGGCGTCGCCTCCGTGTCCGAGTCGGACTCGGTGGGTCTGTGGCCCTCGCTGCTCTTCACGCAGAAGTTCGCGTAGGCCTCGAAGGAGTCCAGATAGCAGAACACGAAGTTGTAGCACATCTCGTACTGGTCCTAGCATGCCTAGTTACACCAGTGGCTAATTGGAATTCTAGACAACTAACCTGCGTCTCCACCAGCAGGGGCCGCTGGATGCGCGCCTTTTTTAGTATCTGGAATACGTCGACCAGATGTTCGGGCTTGAGTTTCTCGAGAACCGAGAACATCGTTATGAAGGTGCCCGTGCGGCCCGTCCCGTCCCTAGCGGCAGTAAACAGCTGGTATTCTATAAATAGAACTCACTTGCAGTGCACTGTGATCGGCGGGTTCTGATTGGCCGCCTGGATGCGCTCCACCGCGTCTATTATTGTCAGGAAAGGCGTCAGTTCCTTCGGGTGCGGAGTTTCCGGCCACTTTTCCAGCGACAGCTGCACCACCTTCCTCTCGGTCGTAACCTACAGGGCCATTAAACCGTATGCCTGTATATACACTGGTACGAGCGTATTTACAGTGCCTGTATACACTATAACTAGCGTATTACAGTGCCTGCATGCTGCATATACACTATAACTAGCACATGTATATTATTGCCTGTATGACACACTAACTCACCGTGGAGCCGAGGAGTTTGTTGTGGAATGAGAACACGACCTGCAGCTTCCGGCGCAGGAACCCGGGCTCCTGGCGCTCCTGCACATTCCGGACTGTGTACCGGCGGAACACCGCCTCCTCCCCGGGCGCCGGCCAGTACTGGTGGCAGCTCTCCTATAGTGGTATTATTATTAATTCTATAATTAGCAATGTCCGGAAACGCCGACAAGCCACTCGACAGGCCCAGCAGACAGCTGTGCTACGGGGCCAGGGACGCATTCTTCAGCTGTTTGGACGGTAACCAGGGAAACGAGAAGGCGTGTGCTAGACAGGAGGGGACATTCCAGAGCTCCTGTCCGGTTGCCTGGGTGAAGCACTTCCGGGAGCGCCGCGTGTTCGAGCGCCAAAAGGAACAAATGGAGCGGAGCGGGTACCAAGCGACCAGACCCTCTAACTGAGTATTGTAGCTAATTAAATTCCTATGTCACCTGTCCGTCGTCCCGCAGGCCGCAGAGCATAACGATAACAGCTGACTCCTTCTCGTAGACCATTTGCCAGAAGTCCGCCGCCGTGTCGGCGCTGGGGCTCTGCGTAGCGATGTACGCGCGCTTTTGTTTGTATCCCTATACAGTACGCGTTATAGCCACTGTAACCAGGGATGTGCTATGCAACTTATACTGCGGCGTTAACTTGTTATCTTAAAACTGCTCTAGACAACAAACTAACTATAGGAATTGGTTCATAGGCGAAATACCGCAGTATAAATTGTAATAGCACATCCACGGTGTATAAAGCTAAATATAAATAAGCTGGTCTCACGTCTACGAAGCTTGCGTTAATGTAATCCGTGTTTTCTCCGCTGGGCGTTATTCTGACTCTGTAGTCGTCATCTAGGATAGTTCCAATTGGTACCATAACTGTATAACAACAACAACAACAACTACTCACAGGGCACTTTGTCCGGGAGTCTGTTCTTGTCTCGGTTTTCCTCGCAGAGCGCAAACGAGCAGGAATCCTCGCTCGGCTGTCGACAGTACTCTTGCAGCAGCTACGGGCACTATAACACCCTGGTTACCGCAGGGGGGCAATGGAATGCTTACCAGGAACTGCTTTGAGAAGGTAGACATGGCTTTGCCCTGGAAGCAGTCCCCGTCCCGCTCCTTGTAGCTGTTTATCGTAGCGATGGCGAGGTCGCTTGGAATGCTTGTGTCCCCGCTCGTGACCAGCTCCACCAGCGCGTCGTGAATGAACACGTACTGCTCCTAAGTTAGTTCCGGTTATAAGCCAGTTAGTTCCGGTTATAGGTAGTACTTACCTCTGTCTGCACCATGTAGTTGCGCTTGGCGCGCATGAGTCGCACGAATTCGTACACATTAACGTTATTCTCGAGACTGATGCGCTCCAGCATAGAGCTGAGTGCGATGTAGGTGCCCGTCCTGCCAACGCCAGCGCTGCATAGGAATGCGTAAATAGGAGTGGCGAACAGGCGGGACTCACCTGCAGTGCACCACGTGCGGTCCCGCGGTGTCCGTCAGCTGACAGCGCTCCACCGCGCGGATAAACGCGATGAGACTCGTCGCGAACTGCGGCACTCCATGGTCCGGCCAGACTATGAAGTGGAACTGCCGCACCTCCAGGCCCTTCCCGCCAGCGGCCTGCGTGACGTCATTATTAATGAGCTATTTATAGAACTGTTAATTGAATGCTATTACTGTTCCGCCGCTTAGCAACAGACCTCACCCTCTGGAATTCAAAAGAACTGCGCATAAATAGTGAGTTACTATGTTCTATTTATAGCCTAGTGACGCCTGTGTAGGAATGGCAGCCTACACGACCGAGCCGCGGGGATCGGAGTTCACACTAGAATTCCGCCGGTTCCTCAGAGACCCCGAGGGGCGACTCGTTAGTCCCATGCACGACATTCCGCTCCTGGCCAATCAGGAGCCGCCCCTCTACAACATGGTGGTGGAGGTGCCGCGCTGGTCCAACGCGAAAAACGAAATCGCGACCGCGGAGCCGCTGGGACCAATCAAGCAGGACGTAAAGAAGGGAGCCCTGAGGTTCGTCAACAACTGCTTCCCGTACCATGGATATCTGTGGAACTACGGCGCCCTGCCGCAGACCTGGGAGGACCCCGGTCACGTGGACCCGCGCACCGGCGCCAAGGGGGACAACGACCCGCTGGACGTATGCGAAATAGGCGGGAAAGTCGCCGCGAGCGGGGAAGTTAAGCAGGCGCGTAACGCTGTTATCACACGCATTCCGTTCTTATGTTGCGTTGCTAGGTTAAGCTTCTGGGCGCGCTGGCTATGATCGACGAGGGAGAAACCGATTGGAAGATTCTTGCGATCGACGCGACGGACCCGCTGGCCCCCCAGCTGGGGTCCCTTGATGACGTAGAGCGCCTGATGCCGGGGCTGCTCGCACACACGCACAGGTGGTTCCAGATATACAAGGCGAGTAGACCCCTGCCATGCCACTTGGCACCTCTGTTATCCGGTCCCTAGGTCCCCACCGGGAAGCCGCCCTCTCAGTTCGGCCTGGAGGGAAAGTTCCAGTCAGCCGAGTTCGCGCGGGCTGTCGCGGCGGAGACGCACCAGCAATGGCGGCGTTTGATTGGCGGAGAGATTCCTGGGAATTCCGGTCTCGACATCCGCAACACCTCCGTGCCAGGGTCCCCGCAGCTGATCAGCCAATCAGAAGCCAGCTCTCTCCTGGAGCCGCGCCCCCCGCCCGGGCCCCCGGCGGCCCCGCCCGAAGCGGCGTCCCGCGTAGACTTTGTGCCGGACCTGTGATCTGTTTTTAGCTATTAGTGCATTCCTTAGTGACGTTAGTATCTCTATGCTGTTGTTGTGTGAATATGATTAGCATGAGTCAGCTGATCTCTCGGTGCCTGTTTAGGCGGGCTTTCTCCCTGCGCGCCTCGCAGCGCACGCAGGGGGCGGGGGTCTCGGAGGGGCGCGTGCTGGGCTGGCACCGGGGCCCGGACGGGGACCTGGCCCCGCGACACAAGCAGGAGGGGAACAAGCGCGTGGGACTCCTCGCGGTTAAACTCGGCATGACGCGCATGTGGGAGCCGAGCAGCGGACACGCGGTTCCTTGTACCGTACTCCACGTGAGTATTCTGCTATCTGATTGGCTACGCTCTCTGCTATCTGATTGGCTAAGCTCTATTTATAGGTGCGGGATAACCACGTGATCCGGACGCGGTCGGTGCAGGAGGCGGGGTATGTGGGGCTGCTGGTGGGCGCGGGGGACCGGCCCTGGCCCGGCCCGCCCAAGGAGCGCGCCATGCTCTCCAAGAAGGAGTTCCTAGAGCAGACGGAGCTGCAGGGGATGGCCAGGAAGTGCCGGAACGCGGGCGTGCCCTTCAAGGAGCACATTTGCAAGTTCCGCACCACTCTGGAGGGGCTGCTGCCGCCGGGGACCCCGCTGGACGTGGCGCACCTCCGCGTGGGACAATTCGTGGACGTGTTCGGCTTCACGATCGACAAGGGGTTCCAGGGGGTCATGAAGCGGTGGGGGTTCCACGGGATGCCCGCCAGCCACGGACAGACCAAGACGCACCGGAAAATGGGGAACGTGGCCTCCGCGGGGATGGGCCGCGTCTGGCCGGGCACCAAGATGCCGGGGCACATGGGCAATAGGCCCAGGTACGTCTATAAATAGAACTCTGTTCTATTTATAGAATTATTGCTCTGTAGGATGTCGTGGGCGCGGAGAGTGCTGCGCATAAACCGGCGCCTGAATCTGGTGTACCTGAAGGGGACCGTGTCCGGCCTCAAGCAGACCGCCTGGGTGCAGATCCGGGACTCCTACAAGGCGCCGCCCTCCCCCTGCCCCCTCCTGCTCCCGTACCCCACCGCGCGGGGGGGGGAGGGGCCCGGGGAGGTCTTCTGCGAGGAGATATGCGCTCCGGGGGGGGACAGTCTCAGGTTCCAGCTGGACACCAGTCGCATGAGCAACGAACTCATCCGCTCCCTGGAGGCCCGCCGGTCTCAACTCGCTAACTTCGATGTTCCCAAAGACAAATAGTATCGCATTCCTATTAAACCCGCACTCTTATCATACTGGAATCTTATCATAAGGGGTACTTATGGAACTGTAACTATAGGGAGTATAACTGGAACTGTAACTATAGGGAGTATAACTGGAACTATAACTCACGGGAGACACGGTCATCTCGCGTATGATGTAATCTGAGAGCTGAGTGACTTTAGTCAGTCTGACATTCATGACTCCCAGTTTCAGTTCCGATCCGACTTCCTCCGGCCAGTACTTCTCGCACTTGGTGCGCTCGTTCTAAATATAGCAGCCTAACTACGGGCCTGGTACATAGGAATGCAACTAACCCCGAGAATGTCGAACTCGCGCAGGTTGGTGAGCATGACCAGATTCTGCGAGCGCAGCTCCCACACCATCCGCCAGAAGTCGTCCATGGTCTCCAGCAGCGGCCCTGCGTAGCAACTGCTAAGGTACATAGGAATGTAGCGTGTAACAGGCACTAACCTTGCGCTGCGATGAACTTGTTCGGCTCTCTGTACGCCTACACGCATTCCGGTAATTCTATAATTAGCACAGTCCTCAGGCTATAAATAGAACTCACGTCTATGTAGTCTGCGTTTATGTAATCGGAGCTCTCTTTTCCCGTCATTAGTTGCAGGCGCACCCGCGAGTGGTCATCTATTTATGTATCTATTATCTATTTATGTCCCGTTATTTGGATGACCGCGAGTGGTCATCCAAATAACGGGACATAAATAGGCGCCAAATAACGGGACTTAATATAGGCGCCAAATAACGGGGCATAATATAGGCGCCAAATAACGGGGCATAATACAGGCGCCAAATAATGGGGCATTATAATAGGCGCCAAATAATGGGGCATTATAATAGGCGCCAAATAATGGGGCATAACTCACAGGGCAGAATGTTCCGGTATCTGTTTTTGTGTCGGTTCTCCTCCAACAGAGCCGTCTGGAATGTGGCCTGAGGCGCCATCTCGAGGCTCTATAGTATACAGTAACATGCCAATCTACCTACACGGTTGCTATGCTTCGCTTGCCTCGTACTCCAGACGGAATCCCTGGTTCGTCATTTGGTGTTTCTTCCAGACTTGGTCGGGCAGATCCTCGACGCTGATTGGCTGGAGTCTCCGCTTCACTGCGATACAAATAGGCCTTATACTCAAATCCTATTGGCTGCTGGGACTTACGTGTCTCGCTTAGGAAGGGCAGGTCCTGCGGATTGGTTCCGTCGATGATTATCATTTGGCTGCCGATCATCACGCTGCGGCGAATCGGCTTCTCTTTCATGTGTTCCTCCTGCTGACTGGGGGACCGTCCGATTAGCGCCATGTACCAGGGGACCGTGGACTTCCGCCGTGTGTACCTACGGGAGTGGTTAAATGGAATGTGGGTGGACAGGCGAGGTAGTTACCAGAGTCCGAACACCAGAACCAGGGCCAGCAGCATTATCAGAACTATTATTATCAGCGACATAACAACCGCCACTGCGATCACTTCGCTTCCGCCGGCTGCCCCTGTTACAGGGGGATTAGTGGTAGCGACAGGGCCAGTTGATTGAGTAGGCACTGTAGTGACAGGGCCAGTTTGAGTAGGCACTGTAGTGACAGGAACAGTTGATTCAGTAGGCACTGTAGTTATAAGGCCAGTTGATTCTGTAGGGACAGCTGATAGTATCGGGGTAGTCTGCGTAGAAACGGAGGTGGATGTTTGGAATGCAGTTGTACTTGCCCTAAACAAATGCTGTAATTCCATTGGTCAGTTCTGTAGCTATTTACTCACACTGGCGTCTGTGAGATCTGATTGGTCGATTCCGAGACCGGAACAGCTGACGAGCTAGAGGGGATTGGAGCCCCGACGGAGGACATTCCAATCGAGCTGCTCGTTGCTATGGTGCTACTGTTGCTAGCTGTTGTTTGTACGACTGTTGTTGTTGCATTAGTTGCATTTGTTGTTGTTATTGTTATTGTTATTGCTGGTAGCACTGTTGATGTTACATTAGCATTTGTTGTTGTTGTTGTTGTTGTTGGTACCACTGTTGTTGTTGTTGAGAGGAGAGAGGAAGTTTGGCACTGTGTTTGTGCGAACAACAACAACAAACAGAATGCAGAGACGTATAATCTATTGGCTAGCATTCCTAAAGAAGCATTATTACATTCCATAGTGGTAATACCGTTGCTATTATATGAAGTGGCACAACGCCCGTTTTGGTAGCGCAGCTTTGATTGGCAGTTGTGTGCAATTAGTTGCGTTGCAGACTACTCAGCCTAATAAGCTGATACTGAAACCATCCCAGAAATCCTTATAAGCCGATCGAATTCCCGAATTGTAGGAATTCTGTCTTACTGGGTTTCAAACGGGAATTGATATTTCCTACGCGCATGCCATTCCACACTTTCCATTGCCATGCAAGGCGACAATTCGGCTTCGAACTGCCCCTTTGAACTCGGCTCGGAAGTCCTACAAACCCTGGAATCTGATTGGCCGTTTCCTATTTATACCTGTCTGCAATGACCATTAGTTCCTAGTTTATCCAATCAGATTAGAGTATTTCTAAACTGGTTTCGCGAATCCATTCTTATAAGAATGAGCTGATTCTATAGTCTTAAAATAATTCCATTCTTATTCTTAGTTCCAGTTCCAGTTTCAGAATGACCGAAGAGGAGAGACAGATCGAGCTCGCGGGCGGGAGTCCCTGGGGCTTCAGCATTCAGGGAGGCGCGGACTTCGGTGCCCCCCTCAAGGTGACGAAGGTGTCCCCAGGGGGCAAGGCCGCGGAGGCGGGGGTTCAGCTCAACGACGTTTTGAAGCGAATCAGCGACCGCAGCTGCGGCGCCCTCCGCCACTCGGAGGCCCTCTACCTCATCCGGACCTCCGGGGCCTCCCTGTCCCTGGTCCTGCAGAAGGGGCGCGCGGCCCCCGCCCCCTACCAGCCCGAGCGACACCTCGTCCGCGCCGCCACCGTCCCCTCCCACCGGGCCTCCCGGAGCCCGCCCAAGCCCAGTCCCAAGAAGCAGCCCCCCAGCCCACAAAAGCAGCCCCCTAGTCCCAAGAAACGGACCCCCAGCCCACAAAAGCTGCCCCCTAGTCCCAAGAAACGGACCCCCAGCCCACAAAAGCTGCCCCCTAGTCCCAAGAAACGGACCCCCAGCCCCCTGGAGCGGAGCCCGGTCCGGAGCCCGCCCTCGCGCGGGGAGAGCGTAGGGGGCCTCGACTGGTACCGAGCCATGCACCGATCTGACCAATCAGAAGAGCCGCGTCCCTTCAACTCAAGCGGAGAGGAGAAGACACACAAAACTTCGCCGCAGCCAATCAAAGCCAAGCCTCGCTCCGCCACCCACCCCGGGCCGCCCAACGGGTCAGCCCCCCTCTCGGCCCACTCGCCCCCTAAAGCGGACCCCTCTCCCCCCAAACAGGCCCCCTCGTTCCCGGACCCCTCACCTCCTAAACAGGCCCCCTTGGTTCCGGTCCCTCAGCAGGCCCCCTCTCAGGACCACGCGCCCCCTAAACAGGCCCCCTCACCCACTCAGACTTCCCCCTCTCCCCCTGCCTCGGGCCCGGGCCCCCAGGGGTCCCCGGTGTCCCCCTCTGCCCCCTCCGGGCCGGCCCGGCGGCGGACCGGACCCAAGCGGCGCCGCGAGCTGAAGCCGCCCCCCGCGGAGACCGCGCGCGGGCTCTACGACTTTGCGGCGGAGACTAAGCACGAGCTCAGCTTCCGCCGCGGGGACCGGCTGAGGCTGCTGCGGACCGTGGACGAGAACTGGCTGGAGGCACAGCTGGGCGACAAGAAGGGAATCGTCCCCGCTTCCTACGTGGAGCTGTGTGTCCCCCAGGGGGCGGGGCAGGGACCGGCGCGCGAGGAGAGCGGGCCCCTGGCGGTGGCGCGCTACGAGTTCCTCGCGGAGGAGAGCTACGAACTCGGATTCGAGAAGGGCGCCCGCGTGGCGCTCCTCTCCCGCGTGGACGACAACTGGCTGCAGGGCCGCGCGGGGGGCCGCACCGGAATATTCCCCGCCGCATTCGTGGACATCCTCACGCCCCTCCCGGACCCCCTCCCCCCCATAGAGGATAACCAGCCCCCAGAGGGCCCCCAGCCCCGAGAGGACTCGCCCCCCTCGGAGGGTGTCCTCCCAGACTCGCCCCCCGCGGGGGACCTGTACCGAGCGGTGTATTCGTATTCGCCGCAGAACGAGGACGAGCTGGCGCTGGCCCCGGGGGCAGAGGTGCACGTGGTGCGCCGCTGCGAGGACGGATGGTTCATGGGGTACGACGGGTCCACCGGGGCCTTCGGGACCTTCCCAGGCAACTACGTCACGCCCATATAACCTCCCACCAACCGACCAATGGATCTCTTGCTAATATCATACAACACGCGACGCATTCCAATCATTCCCCATAGCAACCGGTAACTAGGACTAACTAACCATTTTTGATCTTATAACTATCTCATATTCCTGTGTGTTTGTTGTTGTTGTTGTTGTTGTTTTTATGATAGGTGTATCGGGTGTAACATTCCTGTGTGTCTAGCTAGCTATGGGGAACCGGTTCGATAGGATCGTGGAGGGGCTCTATTTGGGGAACATCGACGGGGCCCGCGACAAGGCCGGTCTCAAACAGGCGGGCGTCACGCACGTCCTCACGCTCACGGACGGACCCCAGGAGAGCCATCCCGGACACTTTACGTACCTACTGGTGGACGCAGAGGACAATCCCGGGTACAACCTGGCCGCACACTTCGACACCTGCATAGGTAGGCTCTCCCATTGGTCAGCTCTAGCTAGCGTAGGAACAGGTTAATATCAGGCGTATAGGGCCATGGTGTAGGCAGTGTGATTAATTTATGTCTGACACATTTCCTAGAAATTCCAGGATAAACCCTGATTGGGGTCCGTAAAATTATTAACTATGTCAAATAATGCCGCATCATTGAATTAAACCGATTATGTATTATGGCTGACACCTTTAGGGTAGTGAATTAAGTGCCTTCTAAGAATCCTAGATAACCCCTGCTCTGGCATCTGATTGGTCAGCTGTTAGCTAGCATCTGATTGGTTATCTCTCTAGAGTTTATCCATGCGACGCTACTGGGGGGCGGCTGCGTTATGATTCACTGCATGGCCGGCATAAGCCGGTCCACCACGGTGACCTGCGCCTACCTGATGACCGCAACCGGTATCGGGATGAAGGACGTCCTGGCGGCCATTAAGCGGCGCCGAGAAGTGGCCAGTCCCAACGGGGGGTTTCTTAAACAGCTGAAGGATTACGAGCGGGACCAGCTGGAGAACGCGCGCATCCGATTGGTCGCCAAGTTCGGAGCGTCAGCTGATCTCCAGAAGCGACTCGAGACCGAAATTAAAGCCGTGCTGGCGGCCGGCAGTGACCAATGAGATTTTGTTATTTTAGATCTGATGTTTTGAATTGTTTGAGATTTGTAAGTTCCTATTTATAGTTCCGATTAGCATGTCGAAGCGCGGCCGCCGGAAAGCCAGGACTCTTACGCTCGGAGAGTTCTTTGAGTCTGGGGAGGGCGGGGAGGCGCCGGACACCTCGCCGCAGCCGCAGAGCCACTTCCAGAGGGGCGGCAGAGGGGACAGAGGGGACAGGGGGGACCTGGTGCTGCCACAGGGCCCGCGGGCCTCCAGAGGCGTAGACGTGGACACCAGCCGACTGCCCGAGTCTGGGAGCTGCACGCTGCTTATTAGCAACCTCTCTTATGAGAGCGAGGAGAGCAGGCTGAGACTACACCTGGGTACGTAGTGTTGTTGTTGTTGTTGTTGTTGTTGTTGTTGTTATTGTTGTTGTTTTGTTGTGCAGGGAGCATTAAGGAGATGGGGGAGGTGACGTGGAACTACAAAGACGGGAAGAAAGACGGAACTGCGTTCGTAGAATTTCTGAGTCGAGACGGCGCCGCGGCGGCCCTGGGACAGACGGACACCATTTTCGGAGGTCGCAAGATAGTGATCAACGTGGCGGAAAGGAATGCGGAGGGGGAGCTCATCAAGGAGCAGGGCTGGCGCAAGCGGGACTCCGGACCATGGGCGCACGACCTGTATCCGCAGCGCGGCGGCTGGCGCGAGTCGCGCGGACGCGGCCGCTATTCGGACGATTCCGCGGAACCGGGCGACGACTGGCGGTCCCGAGAGGCCCCGCGCGAAAGGCGCGACTCCTCTGAGCGGGACACCTGGCGGGACCGGGACAGCTCCCGGTACCGGTCGTACGGGGACCGGAGTCCGGACGGGAACCGGTCCTTCTCGCGCGGGCGGGACGAGAGGCGCGGCCGGAGGCCCTGGCGCCCGCGCGGGGACGCCCCATACCGGCGGCCGTACGGGCGGGAAGAGGGGGAACCGGACTCTTACCGGCGCTCTTACGGGCGGGAGGAATCAGAACCGGAACCTTACCGGCGCTCTTACGGGCGGGAAGAGGGAGAACCGGAACCTTACCGGCGGCCGCACGGGCGGGAGGAATCGGAACCGGACTCCTGGCGACGCGGGGGACCGGACGGCGAGGAGGCGGGGGACCGGCATCCGCGGGAGAGCGGGAGCCCCGAGAGAAACCCGAGCTCCGCCGGACCAGGGATATTCGGCGGCGCCAGACCGGTGGACACCGCCGCGCGCGAGCGGGAAATGGAATCTAAAATGTCGCACCTGTCAACGGATCCCTCTGAGGGCAGTTTCAACCCCCAGAGGGGACAGAGGGGCCAGAGGAGGGCCTATAGGGGGGACAGGGACCGCAGGCCATATAGGTCCGACGGGACAGAGGACAGGGAAAGGAGACCTTATAGGACCGATAGAAACGATCAAACAGAAGAGAGGAGACCTTATAGGACCGACGGAACAGAGGACAGGAGACCCTATAGGACCGATAGGACCGATCAAACAGAGGACAGGGGGCCTAGGAGGGGTCGGGAGGAGCGGGCACCGAGGGGCGTGTTTCGCGGAGATGAAAGACCAAACTTTGCTCAGAACACTCGGTTCAGTGCTTTGGAGGGAGAAGATAACTGAAATAGTATTTGTTAGTTCTGTAGTATTGTGTAAGCTATTTGATCTGGGGTCAGTTGACCCTTTGCAGTCTCGTGTCGGTCTCGTGTTTCTCTGTAGCCTTATATACCAGGAGCCAATCAGATTAGAGCATTATTCTGTATACCAGGAGCCAATCAGATTAGATCATTATTCTGTATATACCAGGAGCCAATCATATTAGAGCATTAATTTATTTTGTATACCAGGAGCCAATCATATTAGAGCAATAATTTATTAATTTATTCTAAGAGTTGCACTCAAAGTTAACTATTTTTAGAAATGAAGTACATAGCTGCTTTTATGCTGGTTGCTATGGCTGCCCTGGCTTCCGGCGGGTCTGTCCAGATGATGGAACTGAGTCCAGCGATTGGTTCCGGTTCCGAGTGCGAAGTGGCGCTCTGGTGTCGCGACTACGCCACCGCCGCGAGGTGTGGGAAGGTGGCCTACTGCCGACAGTGGATCTGGGAACAAACCATGGACGCGGACCCTCCCGTCTCCTGCGACAAGTGCAAGGAGGTATGTTGTTAGTATTGACCAATCAGATCCATTCTTTACTACGTAAGTTGTAGATTGTTAAGAAGTTGCTTAGCGAAAATGTGACATATATCGACGATTGCTGCGAATTTCTCCCACTCCCAGCAGCATTGGAGAAGAAATGCGAGATGTTTTTTGAGAAGTTGATCTCAACTTTGACTCCCCTGGACGTCTGCCAGTACGTACACATGTGTCCAAAGTCGCAATTCCGCGATAATGAGCCAGATGAAAACTTTTGTCCGATTTGCAAAACCGTGAGTTTAGTTCGTACTCGTTTACATTTTTGGTGCCCATTTGCCTCAAAATATACAACAAATTTACTATGTGCTGTCAATATTTATTAATCAAAGAATTGCAGTAAGCACCTAGCAACCAAATTATGCATCGGAATGTATTAACTTTACACCTCGCAGGTTGCAAAAGAGCTGCTGTCGCATCTCGACGTGGTCAAAACTGCCCTGGACACGGCCTGCAAGGCCACCGGGCCAGTCGATCCTGAATGCGAACTTGTTGTGGATGCGCTAATCGCCGAATTGAAAACTACGAACGCAAGTATGCTTTGCAAGGATCTCCATGTCTGCACGAATGCGTCGCGTCCGCTGCTGTTGGGCAGCGACCCCTGCACGCAGGGTCCCAGCTACTGGTGCGCCTCCCCTGGCAACGCTAAGGAATGTGCGGCGCTCGAGTACTGCGAGAAGAAGTACAGGCTGTAGTGACCAATCGGATTACGCCTTTTAGTTTCTTAGTTTTTAGTTTTAGAACTAACTCCCCCCTTGTTGTTTGAGTGCATTTACAAATTGTTTACATTTATTTACAAATTGTTTACATTTATTTACAATAATACCCTATAACTGCTTAGCTATGGGAGACATATTTTCGTGTTGCTACGCGGCGCCGGAGGACACGCCCACGCGACAGCTGCTCGCGGGGGACCTGCCTCCCCCCTACCCGGACCCGGCCCCCTGGCTGCCCCCCGCCCTCCTGCGACACCTCACGCTCGGGGAGGAGGCGCAGCTGAGACTCGCGCAGCGATTGGCGCTCATTCAGGCGCTGCCCGCCGGCGTGTTCGACGGAGCCAACACGGAGTTCAAGCGAATGGAGTGAGTGGCCAATCAAATTACAGAAATCCATACTATACAAGTTTGCTCTCGTGAGCTACTCGTGATCTGATTGGTCAATCTGTATACTGCCTACAACATAGCACAGATATCTCGTGTTTGCTATAAATGCTATAAATACTATAAATGCTAAATGCTATAAATACTATAAATGCTATAAATGCTAAAATGCTAAATGCTATAAATACTCTGTAGGTGTGTCATATGCATGAGCGAGTTCCAGCTCGGGGAGCCAATCAGAATCCTGCCCTGCATGCACTTCTACCACATCCCCTGCATTGACCCGTGGCTGGGGCGCTCCTTCGTGTGTCCCTCCTGTTTGGCGCCCGTCGACACCGCGCTCCTGGCAGCCATTGCGCTCCAGGACAACCCACCGGAGCACAGGAATGTGGATATACATTCCAATAACGAATCCCTGTTGCCAAGGTACGCTTGTAACTGCTATTTATAACTATTTATTTGTTCTATTTATAGTACCAATGTTCCCGCCTCAATCTAGTGACGTCACTCACTTAGCTCTGTTGTCTCAATTGAATCCTCCAGCTGATTATTAATGTACCTCTATTCCGTAAACAAATAAACAAATAATCTAACTAACTAACTAAACTAACTAACTACCTGACTAACTACAGTAGAACCTCGTTAATACGAATTTCCGGATAAAGCGAACACATTTTACCGTTGGTCTTTGTACTAACGAGGTTCTACCTACCTAACTACCTAATACTATGACTTGTGTTATGTGTGTGCTTAGTTCCTGTTAGAATGCCGCCCGGAGAGAACAAGAGCGAGGACGGAGACGACTACTACCTGCTGGATGAAGCCAGCGCTAGGGACCTCTCCTTCGTGCCCCTCCCGCGCCCCAAGGGGCCCATTTCGCGGCACTTCCGGACGCCCCTGGTCTGGTCCAACATAATATCAATCGGGCTGATGCACCTGATCGCGGCGTACGCGCTCTCCGTGTCCCCCAGCGCGCGCCTCGGGACCTGGGTCTCCTACCTGTGGCTGTACCTCATGACCGGCATGGGCGTCACCGCGGGCGCGCACCGCATGTGGACCCACAAGAGCTACAAGGCCCACTGGACCTACCGAGTGGTGCTGGCCCTGTTGAATACCGCCGCGTTCCAGAACCACATCATAGAGTGGAGCCGCGACCACCGCACGCACCACAAGTTCTCCGAGACGGACGCGGACCCGCACAACGCCACGCGCGGGTTCTTCTTCGCGCACTGCGGCTGGCTGATGTGCCGCAAGCACCCGGAGGTCATACGGAAGGGGAAACTCATCGACATGTCCGATCTGGAAAACGATCCGGTACTGGCCTTCCAACGGAAGTTCTACTTTCCGCTGGTGCTAATATTCGCGTTCCTGGCGCCCACCCTCCTAAACTCGTGGCTCTTCGGAGAGACATTGTTGCTCTCCTTTCTAATACCCGGCGTCCTGAGGTACGTGATGACGCTGCACATTACCTGGCTGGTCAACTCCGCTGCGCACCTGTGGGGCGCGCACCCGTATGACGTCACCATCCACCCCGCGGAGAACATGCTGGTGTCGCTGGGCGCCATCGGGGAGGGCTTCCACAACTACCACCACTGCTTTCCGTGGGACTACGCCACCTCAGAGTACGGGCCGCTCCTGAACGGGACCACCTGCTTCATAGACATCGCCGCGGCCCTGGGGCTCGTCTGGGGCCGCAAGAAGGCCAGCCCCGCCCTCATTAGGGCCCGTCGCGACCGCACCGGGGACGCGTCATAGCTATAAATAGAACTTAGTAGTATTTATCCATAGATTGTTTGTAGTTTGTAACTGTAATAATACTCGAATTGATTGTTAGCTAGCATGCCTCTATTCCGAACGGGAACAAAGTCCCCCCAGGACGCGGTGCGCGCGCTGCGGGAGACCCTCCAGCAGCTGGAGCGGACCAGGGACAGCCCGCCCAACCGGAAGAAGGCCTCCGAGGAGGTTAGTTCCCATTCCTAGCCGCCATAGGGGTTGCTAGGTACAGTATAACACCAGGGGAATGTGTTCTTATCCGGAGTAAATATTAACTACAGTGAACTCCCGTTATAACGAAATGGATATTTCCCCCAGAGCACTAAATGCATTAATTATTATCCGCTTATAACGAAGGGATTTACAGGTCCCAAGCACTTCGTTATAACGAGAGTTCCCTATAATACCATACTACTTACACAGTGCTATTACACTACTGACTGCCTAGGTGTGCAAGTGCCTGTCCGCCATGAAGCTGGTCCTGTATGGACTGCCGGAGCAGGAGCCGGGCCAGGAGCAGATAGCGCTCCTAAGCCAGGAGGTGTACAACCAGCATCTGCTGTCCCCCCTGTTAATGGCTCTGCCCCTCATGGAGTTCGAGACACGCAAGGAGGTGGCACTCATATTCTCATTCATTCTCAAGCGGCAGCTGGGGACCAGGTAACCAATTGTGTGTATAAGGTCTGTACTATAAGGAATTATCCAGGAGATTTATTTTTGGAAAATATTAATTAGGAGCGGAAAATTTGATATCCTCTCCTATACTGTAAAATTAATTAGCGATTAGGCGTATGGAAATTGCATTATACCAGATTAGGAGCGCATTTACAAATGCCTGATACTTGTCTCTGTATGAACTGAGTCCATATGTGGACTATAAGGCCTCTCGCTAGTTGGTTCCTGTTTAAGTTCCGGTTACAGGTTCCCCACGGTTGACTACCTGGTGGCGCACCAGGACATCCTGAGTCTGCTCATCCGCGGCTACGAGACCCCGGAGATCGCGCTGAACAGCGGGCTCATGCTGCGGGACTGTCTCCGCCACGAGGTGCTCGCCAGACTCATCCTGTACTCGGACGAACTGTTCCTATTCTTCGGATATGTACAGCTTCAGGTATTCGACATCGCCAGCGACGCGTTCGCCACGCTCCGCGAGCTGCTCACGCGACACAAGATCATGACCAGCGAGTTCCTAGAGAAGAACTACGAACAGGTCTTCTCGCACTACCAGTCGCTCATCGAGTCGGACAACTACGTCACGCGCCGACAGAGCCTCAAGCTGCTGGGAGAGCTGCTGCTCGACAGACACAACTTCACCGTCATGACCAGGTGACACATTCCATACTAACACTCCTGTAACCAGGGAGATACGTTAAACGCTATGTAGCGCTATCAAACATCCTATTTATTACAAGTGTTAAAAGCGTGACATAGGAAGGGGGTCTAATTTCCTAGTTAATTTATAATTAAAATGGCGTTAAATGTAAGTTATAAGAGAGTTTATATTCCTGTATTTGATTGGCTGACTGCAGGTACATCGCGTCGGGTCACAATCTTAAGATTATGATGAATCTGCTCTGCAATCCTAGCAGGAATATCCAGTTCGAGGCTTTCCACGTTTTTAAAGTGTTTGTTGCCAACCCGAACAAGTCGCAGCCCGTGGGAGAGATCCTCCTCAAGAACAAGGACAAGCTAGTCGAGTTCCTATCCAGGTACATTCCTATTGCCCCTCCCGTATCCAGGCATGACCCTGTCTCTGTTAGGTTCCAGACTGACCGCAGCGAGGACGAACAGTTCAACGAGGAGAAAGCGTACCTCATAAAGCAGATCCGGGAAATGAAATCCGTCCCCTCGTGACCTGTCTATATTCCTATTCTATGAATTGTGTGTCCCTATACTGTCTGTTAAGCTAATTAACACATGCTGCCAATAACTATACGGCTATATCTGTGTATTATATTATGCTCTCTTATCCATGGTACATTAGCTGACTGCTGCTACTGACCAATGAGCGTCTCGCCCTTGCAGTGCCTGGGGGACTCCCTTCAGTCCTCGCTGAGGTGCGTCGGATCTCCGAACCACAGGTCTCTCTCAGTGCCTAACTCCCGCTGCTGATTGGTTAACCAGTTCTATTTATAGGTCCCATTACAAGTTCCTGGCCTGGTTACGCATTCCTCTCTCCACGCACTGGTTGCTATGCAACGCTTGGGAGAATTTGGAATTTGTTACAGCGCGGGACTCCTGTTTCAGTTCTTTCAAAATATTTTCCAAAAATTTACGTTTCAAATACAGAAAAGCTGTTTTTCTGCTGCTATTTATACTCTCAGGTGAGTCATTACCCGCGATTATTTTGGTTGTTTTATTCTATTTATAGCCTGCCTGTTATTACACTATTCTATTTATAGCCTACCTGCTCTACTGCTGTCTGGTCTCAGGTGTGACTATAACAGAGACGGGCGCCGCCTCTGAGTTGGTCCTGCTGTCGCCCCCTTCGGGCCCGCTGCCCCGGGGGCTGCTGGCCTCGCTGGGTCACGTGTTCTCTCCGGAAGTGGACCTGCGGGCCGCGGAGCGGGGCGAGTACGCGCGCGGCTACTCCTCCCTCATGGACCTGAATGGGTACATGACCCTCTCCTGTGTGTCTCCCTCCCTCAAGCTGACGAGCTACCTGCTGGCAGCCGGATACTGGGAGCAGCTGCAGAACGGAATGCGGAACCTCATCGACCTGGCGGAGCTAGCAGCCGACACAGACAGACTAGCCGTATTCCCACAGGTGAGATAGCAGTATTACCATCTCTATAGTGTTATACAGGCTTTGTATATGCCTCCTAATGCTGGTATGATACAATGTTACGGTATAGGAGAGGATCCCAAATGTCCAAATTTACATCCAAAATTTACATGTCCTAATTACATGTCCTATATATTCCCCTTACCCTATACCTAGGTGTCGAACAGCCGGCTGTTCGGGGTCCCGAACCTGGGCGCCCGCTCGGTGCTGCTGTCCCCCACGGAGCCGCTGGGCCTCTACTACTCCATTCCGGACTTCAACCAGAACCTCTGTCGCACCGCCGGAACAATGCTGGACACGTTCCACAGCTTTCTGCAGCGGTCCCCGCGCCTAATTCTGCTGGGCCTGTTCGTGCATGCCAGACATACCAGAGACGAGTGGCTGTTGCCAGACAAGTGGACCAATCAGGTGATGGCCTCGCTGGAGACCGAGCCTGTCACGGACTGCACCGAATTCCTTAAGGTACCCCGGTTGCTATGCTATACACGCTATAACCACATTCCATTAGGACTCTATCATCTCCAAGCTGGAGCGGAGTCTTAACGCGGGGCCGGTCTCACTTTTTAGGCGGGCTTTCCACGTGCGTCGCGCGGTCTGCATAAACGCGTCCGTTGCTATGCACGTTAAGGAATTCTCCCAGATATTCTCCCGCCTGACCCAGGAGCCGAACTCGGTGGTGCTGGCCAACTGGCGCGGGCTCTCCAGAGGCCGCGGCGACACCTCCAAGCGGACACAAATAGAGACAGTCACCCACTTTCCGCCCCTGCCCCCCTGGCCCGTGTCCGACCAGGTGAGTGCCTGCAACCCTGCCATCCGATTGGTTAATCATACACTCCTTAGGTGCACTCGGCCTCCCGGACGTACCTGCGCTCGCTTAACCTGTCCCGGCCGCTGATTGGTCTACACGTGCGTCTCGAGAAGCTGGCAGCGGTGGCACACAGGGGACACTCGCCCGACACCTTTGTGGCGCAATGTCTCAGCGAGCTCGCGACACACCTCCGGGCCATACAGACCGTAGCGCCCGAGGCAACCTCCCTGCTACCGATATGCGACTTAGGAATGTACGGGTCCGAGAGCTGCCAGGGCTGCAAACTGGGAAACTGGGCGCTGGACAAGTTCATAGAGAGGGTGAGGTGTTGTTGTTGTTGTTGTTATGTTGTTCTGTTCTGTTCTGTTTGTGATTATACCGGGCATAGGCTGCAATTCGTGATTATACCTGGCATAGGCTGCAATTCGTGATTATACCTGGCATAGGCTGCAATTCGTGATTATACCTGGCATAGGCTGCAATTTGTGTTTATACCGGGCATAGGCTGCAATTTGTGATTATACCTGGCATAGGCTGCAATTTGTCATTATACCGGGCATAGGCTGCAATTTGTCATTATACCGGGCATAGGCTGCAATTTGTGATTATACCGGGCATAGGCTGCAATTTGTGATTATACCGGGCATAGGCTGCAATTTGTGATTATGCCTGGCATAGGCTGCAATTCGTGATTATACCTGGCATAGGCTGCAATTCGTGATTATACCTGGCATAGGCTGCAATTCGTGATTATACCTGGCATAGGCTGCAATTCGTGATTATACCGGGCATAGGCTGCAATTTGTGATTATACCGGGCATAGGCTGCAATTTGTCATTATACCGGGCATAGGCTGCAATTTGTCATTATACCGGGCATAGGCTGCAATTTGTGATTATACCGGGCATAGGCTGCAATTTGTGATTATACCTGGCATAGGCTGCAATTTGTGATTATACCTGGCATAGGCTGCAATTTGTGATTATACCTGGCATAGGCTGCAATTTGTGATTATACCTGGCATAGGCTGCAATTTGTGATTATACCTCTGGCATAGGCTGCAATTCGTGATTATACCGGCTGTTGTGTTCTGTTGTGTTGTTATTAGAGTTTACTTATACAGCGATAATCGGCGTTTGTATTAAAAACATGCCTAGTTTCTACCGATTGTTTTTTAATGGGTTTATCTTAAAACACCATCGGTAGAAACTAGCCAGGTTAATTCAAACAAACGCCGATGATCGCTGTATAAGTAATTCTTATTATTATTGTTGTTGTTGTGTTCTGTTGTGTTCTGTTGTTATTATTGTGTTGTGTTGTTATTATTGTTGTTGTTGTTAGGGAATAAGGTTCCGGTTCTACAACCCGGCGTTGGCGGACGGCCAGACGGACACCGGGTTTGTGTCCCTGGTCGAGATGACCACTCTGGCGGAGGCGCAGTTCTTGGTGCTGGTGGGGGGCGGGGGGTACCAGAAACAGCTGACGGAGCGGTTCCGGCACAAACTCCGGTTGGACCGGTTTCCCGAGGGGGACATGCGACTCAAGCGGATTTGTGACTCGTACCCCGGACAACACTGATGGTATCTAGGAATGTGTTATGTATAGAGCAGTCACTTATTTATGTTTATATATAGCTTTTAATTATTAATCAAATGTGTGAACTATTCGTATCCTAACACAACACTGTTGTTGTTGTTGTTGTTTACTCGGTTGTTTATTTACAACTTCCTAACTGCTGCCTGGATACGGGACAGCAGAATGGAATGCACCCTGTATCTGTACCCCAGTAGGGCGAGTGCCAGTGCCACCGCCAGCCCCAGGGGACCGCGGGGTACCAAATGTGTCCCCTCTGCCTCCCCGCACTTCTCGGCTATGCGGTCGCATGCCAACAGGGTCTCCCGGTAACTAGGGTCCCCTCTCCTAACGCGCCCCCTCAGGCGGAGGGCGTAGCGACGGAACACATTCCTGACACCTGTCACAGAAGTGGCCTCCTGCATCAGGGCAGCCGTCTCGCCGCGGCGGATCCTAACCGCGCCTAAAAACACATTCCTGTTGTCGTAGCATAGCAACAGCGTTGCTATGGCCATCACCTGCGGAATGGCGCAGAAACTGAACAGAGAAGCGTCCCGCGTTGTGGCGCCCAAATTCGTCAGATAGTCCAGCACTTTTGGCGCCTCTTTCAGCGTCAGCGTGATCAGGTGGTTCAGACAGGCCAGCCCCTGCGCCGCATTCCTGGGCTCCCCTAGCGTATCCAGGGAGGCGCCGTAGCGGGACCAGACTTCGCGCGGCCAGAAGTGGCGCCCTTCCCGCGTGTCTTCCAAGTAATCCCGAGTAATATTAGTCTTCTGTAGGAACCGGCCCATGCCCACCGACAGTTCCCTGTCTTCTTCTGTTTGTTCTGTCCCCTCCTCTGCCACTTGTGCCACCTCTGCCACTTGTGCCACTGCGCCACTCCTGAATAGGCGCGTGAGTCCCACCCCCACGAGACCGGCCGCGTACAGACAATACCGGTCCCAGTCCGCCAGCGAGAGAACCGGTTTGTCGAGGAACTCCGCGAATCCGGTTCCCATCTGTCCGGCGGTCTCGCTAATGACTTCCCGGTACCGGTTGGGCAAGGCCCGGTACGCGCGGGCTATGGACGGGAAGTCCTGCAGAACTATCCGGTCGCGCGCGCGACTCGGGAAGCTCCAGTCCTCCTCCAGGAGCAGCGCGGGGAACCGGCATAGCAGAGCGGCCTTCTCGTCGCTGGGGACCGATGTGTCGTCCTCTAAGGTGTCCAGGGCCCGCAGGACCAGGTAGAACACCGCAACCGCAGGTCGCAGCTGATCGTCCCTAATAGACCGGATAACTCCCGCGAAGGACCGGCTGGTCTGGTCCAGGTACCGGTAGCAGGTGACCAGGTCCGGGGACCCCTTCTCCCCGGGGGACAGCGGGGGGCAGATTGCACCCCTCCCGCCCAAATACCGGAAGCGGAACAAAGCCCACAGCTCCAGCGGGTGCAGCATGGATACGTAGAACTCCATCGGAATGCGAACTAACAGACTATAGCTAATCCCGCTCTAATCCCTGGTTTTATACTCAACAGGCGATCTCCTGATTGGCTGATTATCGGGTGACTCTACCAGGCTTGTCAAAAGGTCAGGTCATGACCTGACCTTTGGGTGATCTGAACCTATTTTCTGAACGCCTTGAAATGACCTGACCTGTATGATTTTTTCCACCATGACCTGGCCTGACAATGGGGGACCTTTTGACAAGCCTGTTTCTACTCTATTCACACTTCAGTTTAATCACAAATCAAGCGTAATAATATAAAAATAGAACAGTCTTAATAAAAGCGTCTTATAGAATGCTGTGAATTCCAATGCTCCAGTACCATTGCTACTCTAGCACGCACACCTGTACCACGTGCCCACTGGGTATATTCAGCCCCCTCACGGTCTGTGTGTCCCTTAGCACCTTCCCCGAGTAGCACCACACCTGCGTCGACACCGGGACCCCCTCCGCCCGCGCGAGTCGCTTCTTGCAGTGGCAGATTGTGTCCTCGGAGCTCACCTACAAACGACACTAAATCCCGTCACCATTCTCACCCACCAATCGGATTCTCACCTCTAGCCTTAGGTCCCGTCCGCACTGGAGACGGATTCTAATTATAGAATCTGTTATCGTGTCGCGTATCTCCGTCATCAGCTCTCTGCTTGGAGACAGGGTCGGGTCTTTGGAATGTCCCATGGGGGACTTGGGTCTGGCCAGACAGTAGTTCGGGACTGTGTACCTCTGTCCCAGCTCATCATACGTCTCGGAGAGGTACCCTACAGACCTTAGTTCCAGTTACAGTTCCGGTAGTGCCGAACTCACCGCTGGGCAGGATTATGCCGGCTCCGTCTACGATGGCTTGGGCCATGGCGTACTCTCCCTTTTCCGCGAATTCGCAGGCGGCCCTAAGCGCGCGCCAGATCTCCTCCCGCCCGCCGAACGCCGGCGCCGTGTCCCAGAACTCCCGTCTCCGCGCCTCCAGCCCCTCCCTGGTTACCTCGGGGGTACCTAGGAATGCAGCTATAACACACTTATAAGCCCTCAGACCATAGTCGTATCACCATTGATAAAATCCTGGAGTTTCAAGTTTTTTGTCGGATTTAGAGAATTTACAATATTTCCATCACTAACACTGACACTACGTAATTACTATAATTCCTATTACACTTTTCAGTCTTAAAATAGAACTCCTAAGAGCCAATAAACCCCTGAAATCCCTGCACTATTGGCTTGTATATCTGTTGATTAGGTCATCAGTTACCTTCCCACAGGGGCTGTCCCACGAACAGCTTGTTGCTCCCCTGCATCCCTCCCCCTGCCCCCTCCCCCTCCAACAGCAGGTCCCGGTCCCGCGTGAAGTGGCAGCTGAAACACACTCCCATCTCTCTCTATAGGCACTAGCTAGGTGATAATATGGAACTAAGGATATACATGGTATAGTTAATTGGTCAGACACCAAATTTTCCATTGAAATATGTCGCAACAATTTATATACAGTCAACTCCCGTTATAACGAAGTGCTCGGGACCGTAGTTTCGTTCCGTTATATGCGGAGTTTGTTATAAGCGGAATTCGATCTTGAAAGAGTTCATTTCAAGCTGGTTTCGTTATAACCGGAGTTCGTTATAACCATTTCGTTGTAAACGAAGTTTTAATAATGTAATACTAAGTTAGAAGGATTTTCGGACCATTATTTTGGTATTTTAGGCAGTCCAGGGTTGAAAAGGGTTGGGAATCGCTATTTGTTTAGTCTATAATATTATAGACTTGATTAGTTTTCCCAATTATTAGTCAGCCCATTTTTGGTGCTATAGTATTTACGTTTTTGTAAGATTTGTTATTTCCAGAGTACAAACACTCATTTTGAGGAAACAACGATAACCATTATTATGATCAAGCAATGGCAAAATGATTATATTAGTATAGCCAAGTAATCTTATAATCATATAACTATGGTTATGAAACTATAGATTTGGAGCTAGAATAATGATTTTACGAATCATTTCGCATTTAATAATTTCTGCTTATTTCCCCACAAAATACACTTTCGCTTTAGTATAGCTGCCATCATTTCCCTGTGGTATATGCGCCACTTTCGCCACCTGTGTGCCACTTAATCCGCCACATAATAGGCACTAGCCCACACAGTTCCAATAATTAACAGGTCACTAATCGATATACGACTAGCAAGTTATTATCGATATACGACTAGCAAGTTATTATCGATATAAGAACTAACAAGTTATTATCGGATAATGACGTCCAGTGAATTGCTTTATTAGCAACTCACAATTTGCATAAAATTTGGTTGCTAATAGGCTAAGTGGCTATTAGAGGAACAGAAATAACAACCGTTTAAATTTAGCTCCGTTCGTCCGGTACAATTTGTTCACGCGAATTTGCACCCTCCAATGTCCACAAATTCCGCGCGCAAATGCTCCAATTTATGCTATCTCGTTAGAATGATTGCTTGCGACATAATTATGTCTGCAGTTTAATTAGCTTACACTATTTATAAACTGACCACTTCACATATTCTGAGATCAAGTCTGTTTACGTAAATCAAGTTAGAGCATTCGAATTGTGTCCCTTTTGTTGGTTCTGCAAACACACCAATGGATTATTCCTTGTACAGTGCTGCTTCTTCAGTGACTATAAATAGATACCGAACTAAGTTGTTATAGTTCCAGTTTGATTTCAGATTATATTGAAATGAATTACAAGTTTTTGATTTTATTATTCGTATCGATTTTGTGTCGCCAGCCAATCAGCTGTCAGCCTGGACACACCACGCCACTTTTGGTCTCGCACCCGAACCGACCAATCAGATCCCTCGCCGATGGGACCCCCCATGGGATCAAAATAGCCCTCAGGGTCCACGGGCAAAATGTGACCCTCAACTTGGTTCCGAATCCGGACCTGCTGCACGCGAATTACGCTCTCCAACATCTCCACGCAGACGGACACATTGTGTCCCAGTCGGGTGTCGCCGCCCCCTGCCACTATAGCGGCCTCGTGGAATGTGTCGGTTGCAGCGACACACGCGCGTTTGTGTCGACCTGCCATGGCCAGCTGAGAGGGATGTTCTCCTTCAACCGCACGGACCACTTCATCGAGCCACTCTCCCCACCTCATTCCCACACGCATTTCGTATACTCACAAGTGGCAGACCCGGCGACACATTCCGAGGTGTTGCGGGACACCGGAGGGTCCCTTGGCGAGGTGGCACGCTCCAGACTGCGCTCGGTCCGCTCGTACGCCCTTCGGAACCGCCGGTACTACCTGGAGGTGTTAGTGGCCCTAGACGGGAGCATGACGTCACATCACGGCCCCGCCACTGAGAGCTACGCGCTCACAATTATGAACATCGTCGCGGGGCTCCTGGCGCAGCCGTCCATTGGCCAGGCCATCTCACTGGTTGTGTCGCGCCTCGTGACCACCTCCCCGGGCCCCGACACCTTCCAGTGGCACCGCGACACCCCCGACCTCTCCCTCTCCACCTTCTGCGCGTGGCAGCACCGCGAGAACGGGTCCCACCCCGCCACTCACGACGTGGCGCTCCTCTTAACACGTCGGTCCCTGTGCCCCCCCTCCGCGCCCTGCTCCGTGGTCGGGCTCGCCAACCGCGCGGGGCTCTGCCACGGACAGCATTCCTGTCTCGTTGTCAGGGACACCGGACTCATGCTTGCGGGCACCACCGTCACGCACGAAATGGGACACCTGCTCGGATCCTACCACGACGAGAATTCCGGGAAATGTGTCGGTTACGCCACTTCCGACACCTCCTACATCATGACGCAGATGTTCACCTCTGCCACCAACCACTTCACCTGGTCGGAATGTTCCAGACATTCCATTGCGGACTTCCTGTCGCGAGGCGGCGACGCCTGTCTCCTCAACAAGCCGACCAATCAGATCGCGCTCTCGAGTCTCCCGCTCTCAGCTGACGAGCAGTGCCGGACCGCTCTGGGACCGGATTCCCGCGCGGAATTATCCCGGTCCACCTGTGGCGCCCTCGCGTGCCACCAGACGCGCGCCACTAACCGGTGGCTCTCCCTCCCCATGCCCATGCTCGACGGGACCGGCTGTTCTATAAATAGCCGCACGCAGGGCGCATGCTCCAGCGGCGTCTGCGTCCGGAAGGAGAACCGGGATGTGCCTATCGACGGGAATTGGGCGGGGTGGCAGGAGTGGTCCCACTGCGCCCACTCGTGCGGCCTCAGCCTGCGACACCGGGACCGGGCCTGCGCCGCCCCCGCGCCCTCCCGCGGCGGCGCGGTCTGCTTAGGGGACCGGCGCCAGTACGCCACGTGTCAAGTGGCAGAGTGCCCCCCCGCCCTCCCCTCGAGACGCGACCGGCAGTGCCGAACCGTAATGTGGAGCTACGCGGGCACCTGGCGCGCCCTCTCGGACCGGTACCGGGTCTCGGCCCCCTGCGGGCTCTTCTGCCAGCGCGAGGAGACAGGGGGCGTGGTCTCGCTGCCCCCTGTCGCCGACGGGACCGAGTGCCACGGACACACGGGCCTGTGTCTGCTCGGGAAATGTGTCCGCGTGGACTGTCGCGGAGAGCTGGGGGGCGCCGCGACACCTGACGCGTGTGGCGCGTGTGGCGGAGATGGCTCGGGATGCCACATTGTGTCGGGGACCCTCCGAGAGTACCTCCCCAGTCTCAGTCTGCACCGGCTCCTCTCCATCCCCCCGGGGGCCCGGGAAGTGACCCTCACCCACTTGACACCTCTCAGCTCCCTGCACCTCGTGCTCTCTCAGGCGGGCAAGTCGGTCCTCATCCGGCCCAATCGGAACCTCAGCATTAATGGTGTCAAGTGGAGCGCTGCCACTTTGGCAAACGGCTCCGACACATTCTCGACCCCCGGGCCCGTGTCGGCCTCGCTGCAGCTCAAGGTGTTAGGCGGCCCCTCCCAGGTGGCGCTCTCCTACTCGTACACCCTGCCACTTGAGCCCGCGGCCAGCCTCGCCTCAGAAGTGGCCTTCCGCTGGGCGCCAGCCTCCCTCTGCCACCCCTGCAACGCCACTTGTGGCACAGGTGTCAAGGAATGTGTCGCGCAGTGTGTCGACAGCAGCAACTACCCCGTGAGCCACCTCCTCTGCCAGGCGGACACCCGGCCACCTAACACCTCGCGTCCCTGCGCCCCCCTGCCCCCCTGTCCCACGTACCTCTGGTCCTCCTCGGGCTGGGGACCCTGCTCCGCCACTTGTGGCAGCGGACACAAAACGCGACACACGCTCTGCTTCGCGCGGACAGACCTCTCCTTCCAACTGGCGCCCGAGTCCAAATGTGTCCCCGGGACCCGCCCCCTCTCCTCCCTCCCCTGTCGACAGCCCTGCGCCACCCTGCCACCTGTGCCACTTGACACCTACGTAGGCGTCTGGTCGGACTCCTGGAGCGGGTGTCCCGTCCGGAACTGTCTGTCCCCCGGCGCCCAGCGGCTTGTGCCGGAGTGTCACCTCGGAGGTGTGAAAGTGGACCCCTCCGATTGCGACCCCGCCCTCCGGCCAGCTCCCCGGCAACGGGAGTGTCAAAAGGAATGCTTGGAATGGGAAGCGAGGCCCTGGCGGAGCTGCGAGAAGAACTGTCGTCGCAGGAGACCCGTCAGGTGTCTCAGAAATGGGCGCAAAGTGGCAGCTGCCACCTGTGCCACCGCCAAACTAGCCAAGCCTCGAGGGGTCCAGAAGTGCCATAACTGTAACCAGTAAACAACAACAACAACAACAACAACAATTTTATCTGATTTATCTGATCTGTTTGTGTTTATTTTAATTTATTATTATCACTTAAATTTCAATAAATTTGTTAGAAATTATTTTTATTCTCAAAGCGACACCCCGCAAGTCTGCCACTTAATTGGTTCCTATAATTATTGGAACTAATATTACTTCTGTAGCAGAATTGTCCAAAAGGGATTCCTCATTAACAGCCTTATTACTCCTCAACTATCAAATGTGTCGGCCATATACCGTGCCACTTTCCTATCTACTGTGCCACTTTCCTATCTACTGTGCCACTTTACCATATACTGTGCCACTTTACCATATAATCTGCCGCTATACCATTTACTGTGCCATTATACCTTATAAGCTGCCACTTTTCTACCTTGATCTTCAAACAGGAACTTTGACAAAAGCCAGAAAAGAACACAATTTAAACACTAACTTTACTTTGCATTACTTTGTACTCTGTTACCATTACAACGTGCAACAATTGAGGATGCCACAATGTGTGCCACTTTTTTATGTCGATGTCACTTTGCGGATTCTCAGCTATACTTTTGGTCCCAAATAAGGATTGTGTCCCGACTGTGTTTGTTTGTTTATGGAACTATGATTAGCTTAGTTACGATAGCAAATATTAACCAACTTAGCGACAAATCTTATTCTCTGGTTTCTACAAATTACTGATTTGTGTCCGTGCGACAAGTGCCATGTGGCTTCTATTTGCTGTCGGGAACCCCTATTGTGGGACAGATAAACTGATGGCATTCCATTTGGTACTTCTCGTAACTACACAGAGCTTCTTATTTCCTGATTTTAAGAATCTGTATTAGTATACAGTAGAACTTCGTTAGTTCGAAATCCGATTAAAACCAACACTATTTCAGGCCCTTCAAAGCATTTTCAATACAAATGATATTGGTTAATACGAATTCCGGATAAGGCGAACACATTTTGGCGGTCCCCTGGTGTTCCTACTAACGAGGTTATACTGTAGTTGTTGTTGTTTACTTATCGCTATAAGAAAGTCAGGCGACACATTTAAGGGGTGGTTCTGCCACCAGGTTAATTCGAACCCTTTCTAATCTCAGTTTAATTACTGCTCTCTTCCTACACAACGCATCTGTCCATAGGAATGCAGCATTCTCACTGTGGGAGTACACATGAATTTGATACCTCCCCAGCCTAGCAACACGATATCTTATTAAGAATGTGTTAAGAGCCTGATACCCACTCTATAATTAGTTCCAGAATGTGTGTCCGTGTGTCGCTAAATGTGTCCTAGCATAAGTGGCATACGCGCCTTGTAAGTGGTGTAAGATCTTACAAATCATATGCCACTAACTATTATCGATCTTGTTGACATTCATTCTGTTTCCTATTTCGCTATAGATCCGATTCAAACTGGAACTGACGTATAAGCTAATTGCATTTGTTACACGCTTTGTGGAGAGGACACAAGTGGCACAATAGTGGATCTAACTGCGAAACATAACCAAATCTGTTTACAGAGGAAACGATTTGCATTCCTATTGACCTAACTCGTTACCAAGCACAAAATAATATATCGTAATCTTCGACTTGGTTGCGTTCGTATAACAGCTCAATACTGTTGTCAATGCAATAATTCTGTTTGCGTGTTCGTGGGAATGTGATTAATGAGAGAGGGACAGCTAATCACAATTCCCCCACTGGTGTCCCCTCATCCGATGTGTCACTGTAGTATACCAATATGGAACTAACACTGGAACCAATGCGCTACCGTAACTCCAGACAACCAGCCATGAGGGCAGCTGGCTCTCGGAGAAGCGACCAATCAATATTCAGTATTCTACCCAATCAATTTAAGAGCTGGGTCAGTGCTGCTATTCTCTCCACATTCCTGAATAGAAATCAGTTGCTATCCGCGTAGGCGCCAGATGCTTGGCTTGTTAGAAATTAGTTTCGCAAACTGACTTTCGTTGTGTCACTCAGCCACAGACCCCAACCCACTATTGAATCGTGACACACGCTTGCTATTCAGGACTTTCATTGCTTAATTAGCCAATCAGCTGCTCGCCTTTTACATTTCAATTAACCAATCAAATTATATGAGCTCTTATTTGGCGCTCTGCTTAGTCTATTGTTCTAATTGTTCATTTTGATTTGAGTTCAATTGGAAGTAAGGAACTTAGGAAGTATTCTAATTTGAACCGAGAAATAGAGCTTATCCCAGGATATTGGGGTAAGTGGTAAAGCGGAATTTGTTTATTTGTTTTGTCCTCAATTTGTTAGTTGTAATTGGAAAATAACACATTTATTTCTATATATTTATTTAGTTATATCTTTAATTCTATCGATATAGAGGGACACAGGTGTTCTGGATGTAACTCAATACTTATAATTCCATTAATTAAGAACTAATTACTCTACGCGCATCAGTACAGATTATGATTTCAATTAAAATGAATTCTCACTGAAAGCAATCTTCGTGCCATCTCTCTCGGATCTGATTGGTCGCCCGTTTGCTAGCTAATTAGCTCTGAAAGGATGTGAAAATGTTAAAGAGGAACCAAGGATTAAGTTTATAAATGTGCGCAGTTTTAGTGTCAAGACAGTGTCATTTCTATCGACACATCAGAGTGACAAATTAATTCTTATTTCCAGAGATAGTTCCGATTAGATAAATACAGTATACTCCGCTTAATAGAGCCACCGGTTAATAGATGTCTCCGCTTAATCGGGTGAAAGTAACCTGGTCCCGAGGTGACTCCATTAAGCGGAGTCGACTGTACCTAATTTCTAATTGCTATAATTGGGAGCTAAGCTAAGATATTAGTGTAATTGCAACTGTCGCCTTGTACTTCTACAAACAAATTACGGACACAAGTGCAAACCACTTTAAACTGGCGGGTTTAGGCACAGTGAGCTCTGTGAATTCTCTTTGAACTGAAACTATAATCAGATTATTATTTCTAATTCAGCTGCACACATGTGGTCATAACCTATATTTAGTCAGAATAAATTTGAATAAAATGAACTCCTTTTAAGTAGCGACACATTGTAATTGTGTCCTCAATAACTGTGCCACATGACACCTCAACTTAAACGGACTGACATAACCCCAATGACTTACTGATTCAAACATTCTTTAAATAGGACACATTTTTATGTCGTCTGTATGAAGTGACATGGGACCATACAAGGACACAATGCAATAAGCGGGTTATGCTATTTGATTGGTTGTTATTGTTGCATCTGTTGGAAAATGGAGCTTCTAATAACAATTTTAGCTTCAACAATAACACAGTGTGCCACTTTCTGCCACCTGTGCCACAATTTGTTCCGGGCGTGAATGTTGTTTTACGCGACAACAGTTTATGTTAATTATAAAAATAAATAATTAATCTGAATTCATAAGATAGTAGCATAACATCTGTCCAATCGGTTGTCAGACTAGTTTACAGCTGCAATCAACAATATGACACATTGTATTTATAAATATTTTGTCACCTCAGAACTAGTCAGAAATAGTATTTGTTGCTCTTCGATTAAGTAACGCTTATGGCACAAAAGTGTCGGCAAATCAGGTAAAAACTAAAAAGTGGCAGTCGACACAATTATGTCATTTCTACACTTATTCATATTTTCTAATTTTGTAAAAGTACAATGGCTAAGGCTGACACATTATGCCACTTACTTTGCTTGTTATGCAACCTTTTAATAGAACAATTACACAATTTGGTGTCACAATTACTTGCAACCAATGAAATTCAACCTTTTAATAGAACAATTACACAATTTGGTGTCACAATTACTTCCAACCAATGAAATTCAATCTAACAATAGCTAAGCTACTATTTCATTGGTTGACATATTATGTTTGCTATGTACCATGGATAAGTAGCGACTTATGGCGCAACAGCAACTTAGCCTCGAGGAGGTGTGGGAGGTTCTACAGGAGGGCATGGGGTCCGTTTTCGCGCAGCAACAAATGGGAAAGAAGCAGTATATGAAGCTATACACACTGGTATACAACTACTGCACGAATGTGTCCGCGTCCAACCACTTTAGTGTCCCCCGAAGCGCCATTATCCATCCGAGGAACACCAGGGGGGGCAGGTCCGTGCGGACCAATGAGCAGGACAGCTTCGTGGGACAGGACCTGTACACTAAAATTAGAAATTATTTCGCGGAGCACCTCAACTCTCTGCTGGGACACAAACTGACACCTGTCACCTGTGCCACTTCCTCCTCAGAGCAGATACTGCAGGTACAGTCTCATTATTAGTAGCTGTCATACTCTCTCTTATTACCAGTATAAAGGTGTATAATAGTGTCCTATTGCCCAGTAGATGTCGGCTATAAGAACATTATATGCAGGTCCCGACGATGTCTTATAACCGGCATCCACTGTACGGTCTGTACCCATTAGAGAGGTGTTATACAGGTGCCAATATAAAGGTGTTATATTAGTGTCCTATTTCCCGTTATAATGTGTGTTTAGCTAGCTCTTATAATGTGTCCTATTACCAGTTATAAGGATCTTATATTGTGTCAGTATAAGGTGTTGTATACTGTGTGTATAGACGTACATCGGCGAGTGGGAGGAGTACGTGTTCAGCTCCCGGGTGATAGACGGGTTCTCCAGTTATCTGAACAAACACTGGGTGAGAAGACAGATCGACGAGGGGCGCTCCGAAGTGGTGGATGTGTACGACCTGGCTGTCATCCTGTGGAGACAGAAAGTGTTCCGAATTGTGTCAGGGGTCGTAACCGAGTCAGTGCTGAGACTCATAGAGCGGGAGAGGCAGGGTTAGTAGGTGTTGTTGTTGTTGTTGTTGTTCTATATTAATTTGTTGTTTGTTTGTTTATGTTGTATATTAATTTGTTTGTTTATTCATTTGTTTATGTTTGTTTGTTTGTATGTTTATTCATTCATTTGTTAGTCTCTCTGTTATTATTATTGTTGTTGTTGTTGTTGTTGTTGTTGTTGTTGTTGTTGTTGTTGTTGCTGTTATTGTTGTTGTTGTTGTTATTATTATTGTTGTTATTATTGTTGTTGTTTACTAGGAGAGACTATCTGCACGCGGTTCATAAGCGGGGTTGTCTCCAACTACGTGGGACTGGGAATAACCGCAGAGGACAACTCCAAACCGGCGACACACCTGCACATCTACAGAAACCACTTAGAGGCGCCATTCATAGAAGAGACAGAGAGATTCTACGTGGCGGAGTCCGCGACATTCCTACTACACAATCCCGTAACCGAGTACATCAAGAGAATAGACGTGAGTCATATTAACTTAGTTTCAGTTCCAATTATACAGTCAGGACAAGCCCTATGGTCCCAATTAACAACCTACATAGGGTTTGTATTAAATCCCTATCCAATTGCAAATGAATTAAGTTTTGAAAAACCCTAACATTAAATCCCTATGCCTTTGAACATGTATAAGTTTTCAAAAAACCTAACATTAAATCCCTATGCGATTCTAATTGTGTTATGCACATAAGTAACTACTGTACTGTTTAACCGATCAGCTGTGAGGTAAGGTGTTACTTTAGTGTCGCTTGCGGGAGGAGAAGAAGCGGGTTAATGTGTACCTGAATCCTGCCACTCAGGAGAGACTGGTGTCCACTTGTGAGCAGGTGTTTATCCTGCGCCACTGGGACAGACTGGCAAACGAGTTTAAGATTATGCTAAGACAGGACCAGACCGAGGATATGTCCAGGCTGTACAGGCAAGTACCATGGATAATATAGTCACTTATAGTAGACTATGTTTGTAGGAACACCAGGGGACCGTCTTAGTATGTTCGTATTAACCGGAGTCACTTGCAGGCATTTGTATAGGCTAGGGGAATTAACCTTTATATTCCTTAACCGATATTCCCTTATCCGTGTTCCTATTAACAGAGTCTACTGTTTATTTATAATAGCTTTAATTATACTTTTATATTCGTACGAGTCTCTATAACTGAAACTATACTAACTAACTTAAGTTTGGAATATTATATAATCCATGGTTCTTTACCGCCTATGCCTTAGTTTGGTGTCTCACTACGCTAAGCTGGTATCGGAGCTGAAGGATTCTCTGCTAGAGCACATCTCCCAACAGGGTCACGAGGCCATCGGGAAAGTGGCGGAGGCAGCCCTCACCGACCCAAAGGTACGTACCGGAACCAAGTTAGTGTCAGTTCCAATATAGTAGTGTTATACAGGAGTAGAATAGAACACTCCTAAGGTCACTAGAGTAGGAATTTTGTGCGTCTAAAAGGTTAGTTTTGTATTACTTTATGAGGACTTGTTTTCGCAAACATATGCCTATTTATAGCCTCTAGGCATGGCGCGCTCCTGTATATATCCCTGTTTCCAAATATAGGTATTTAATGGTAAAAGCTTAAAACTCAAACATTTAACAGCACATGTATCAAAATAGGAATCAAATCTAATAAATAAAAATGTGTCGCCTGCCACTTATACCCGGGACACATCTGACAGCTCGCTCGTCTTCGCTATTCGCGCCTCCTGAATAACCGGAAACATTACGAGCACCGCCTTAGCTTTCTCGATGCAGAGAGGGAGCACGTTTTCCCGGCGATTCGTCCCGTCGAAGGACCGGGATTTCCCCGCGTGTCCGCTTAGGGGGGGCAGGGGTCCATTTAGGGTGTGTGGGTCCCTTTGTGGGTCCCTAAGGGTGTTGTTAGTGGGGTACGTGAGTTCGTAGGTGGCAGCGGAGCGCGGCAAACTGCCCGGTTTGTGACGCAGGTTGTTCTGACTGACGACCCGCGGATAGGAGCTGGAGGTGCCGGTGGACTGCATTCCGCGCTGGTTGCTAGGATACGGACTGTAGGTGGGCGGGTTCACGTAGTAGTTTGGCGCCTGATAATTGTGTGACGTCACCGCGTGGCTGTTTGGCGCCTGATAATTGTGTGACGTCACCGCGTGGCTGTTGGGCGCCAGCGGGGCGGACAGCTGATTGGCTGCCTTCTGTTTGTGGTAGAGTGCGGTCGCGAAGGGGTGTCGAGGGGGCAGGTCCTCGTCAGAGGAGTACTGTTCCGTTCTGAGACGGAAAGTGGCGCGTGGGGTCTCGGGACTGTTGGGGGAGGAGTGGCAGAGTGTGTCGCTTTGTGGCAGCTCTAGTTTGGCAGCCACACTCCGAGCCACCTCTGGGGAGTTAGGCGTGGATTTTGATTGGTTGGGAGACTCGGTTATCTCTATGGAGATGTTTTTCTTGAAAGGAAGCTTTTCATTGGTCCGATTGGAGTCCCCCCGCTGTATGTCGTTCTCGCTGTTGAACCGGGATCTTTTGGAGTCGCGGCGGTACCGGCATGTCCCGGGGGGGTCGCTCGGTTCGTTTGTGGGCGTTGTCACCGTGTCAGATTCCGCGGAGTCGAAGGACTTCTCGTCGAATTCCATTGAGTCATTCGAGTCGCCACGGGAGAGCTGCTTCTTGGGGCTGCTCCCGTCGCTAACCGGAACCAAGTGGAGAGCCTATTGGAACTAAGTTAACACCTGCCTCTGTGTGCCACCTGTGCCACTTGAGACCTACCTGTTTGTTGGGAGATTGTGTCCGCGCGAATATGTCGGGTGTCGCGGTCCCATACACCTGTTTGTAGTTCTGTATTATGAATGAGACTATATTGTGCATCTCCAGCTGGTACACAGAGAGCCCCTCCATTGGCTGTAGGATGGAGGGACCCACGGCTATGCCCAGGTTCGAAGGTGTCATCTGATTGTGCGACACATTCTGTGCCACCTCTGCCAGCATGTAGAATACCAACAGCGACAACTTGTAGTTGGGGACAGGTATCTTAGAGAGTATTTTCTTAATTCTCTCAACTCTTTCGTCCTGTTCCTTGATATCATTAGTGGCGGCGAATTCTGTGTATTTGCTGCTCGACAAGAGACACCCGGGGATGGAACGCAGGAACCGCTTGAACAGGTTCCCCACAACAACAACACGTATCTCCTCCCAATCGATAGTGCCCCCCTCTTGCACCCTCCTGGAGAGCTCCGTCACCTCTCGATTGGACCCCTCCACGCGAAATATCCCCTGGTACCTGGGGGCCTGCCGACACAGCTTAACCAGGATACACTTCAGGACAATAGGAATGCTGTGGTTGGGAGGTGGCATGATTGTGTCGAGCGGTTGGTGGAAGAGGCGCCCTGGGGTGTCGCTGATTGTGTCCTGGAGGGGGTGGTGGTACCGGGGCTTCTTAAAGTGGAACTGAGAGAGGAACCGCTTCCGGATCCCTCCGTGCTGCTCCTCCGAGGAGAGGAGCTTCATCTGGAAACAGCAACCTACACACACGTGTTGTTGTTGTTGTTGTTGTTGTTGTTGTTGTTATAGTAGAACCTCGTTAGTAGGTATATCAAGGGACCGTCAAAATGTGTTCGCCTTATCCAGAATTCGTATTAACGAAGTTCTACTGTTGTTTGTTAGTTTGTTTAGTTGCTTGTTATTTTGTTATTTTATCAGTTAGTTAGTTTGTTGATCAGTTGTTTGTTAGTTTATTAGTTAGTTTATTTGTTTGTTTGTTAGTTTGTTGATTAGTGAGATTGTTAGTTCATTAGTTAGTTAGTTTGTTATTTTATCAGTTAGTTAGTTTGTTGATCAGTTGTTTGTTAGTTTATTAGTTAGTTTATTGTTGTTGTCCTACCTGCGTCAGGGCTGCCTGCCTGGTGCCCCTTTCTCCAGCTGGCCAGATACGAATAGTAGCTCTTAATGGCAGCGACACTCTCGAACCCACTCAGCGGGAACTGCTGGGATTCCTTCAGAATGAGAAGCAGTGCGAAGTTGTCGCGTGTCAGATACTGGCGCCCGGGCATGCTCGTTAGCGACACAAATGTGTCCTCCTGCAAGTGGCACGACTGGGTGGCATATGACACCTCCTTAGAGAAGGACTTGGGCGGGTCGGTGGTCACGTGTACGGACACCGTCACAGGGGGCAGGTCCTGACGCGCCTTCTGGATGGTGTTGTTGATTGTGTCGAGCCACTGGCGCCTCTCCTCCGCGCTGCTAAAAATAGCCACAAAGTTGTTAACACCCGAGTTCTCTGCCGGCCAGCCAATCAGAAAGCCGTGTGCATTGTACGCCTCGAGTCCGTTTTCGAGCGTGTCACAGGTCCACACGAATTGAAGCGGGATCAGCTGTTTGAGAGAGAGGGCCGGGGTGGCGTGTGCCACTTGCGAGGTGGCTCTGTGGTGGTGCGAGGGCTTGGCTAGAATAATCAGATCGGTCAGGAGGACCAGGTACCTCTCATGCTTGTGCTGCGGACTCTGGATGTGCACCAATGAGAAGGCGCCCTCCTTTATCAGCGTCCGGGGCGGGGGCGCGAACATTTCTGAGCTCTGGGTGGTTGTCCGGGAGGTGTCGCTCGTTTGGGACTCTTCGCGGTGCCGAGACAGCTGCGGCCTCAGGCGGCTCCGAGGGGGGACTACAAACAACAACAAGTTGTATAACACGTAATTCGTACAGTGGATGCCGGTTATAAGAACATCGTCGGGAACGTATATAATGTTTTTATAACCAGCATGAATTATACAGGGTATATGGCAACTGTTTTCCACAGCCTATATAACCAATACTTATAATGCCCCCTAACGGGACATATGTTAGTCCCTGTCCCCTGTCCCCTGTCCCCTGTCCCCCTGGGTACCTGAGTTAGGCGCCAGTTTCTTGAATGCCTGGAAAGTCTCTAGGGGGTTCTTGCTGTATAGCAGCAGGATCTCGTTATGAAACTTGTCCTGCACCAGTTTGAGGGCCCTCTCGTTGTCGCAGGCCTGCTTCTCGCTCCTGGCGATCCCCAGGGTCTCCCGCACCAGCTGATGGGACCGGTAGAGCGCCTCCCGGTCCGGGTGCGACGCGGGGGTGTGCTCCGAGAGCAGCGACGATAGGATGCCCTCACAGTAGTCTACCTGAGTATGTTGTTGTTAGTGTTGTGTTGTTGTTGTTAGTTAGTTAGTTAGTTAGTTAGATTTGTTGTGTTTTGTTAGTTTGGTAGTTAGTTAGTCAATGATGTAGTTAGTTTGTTAGATAATAAGCAATTTAGTTGGTTTGTTAGATAATCGGTTTTTTGTTTGTTTGTTAACAAGTAAGTTAGTATTTCTGTTAGATAGTTAGTTGGTTTGTTGTTTGTTAGTTAATAAGTAAGTTTGTTCGCTTGTTTATTTGTTTACGTGTTGTTGTTGTTGTTGTTTCTCACCTGCTCAAAGGGCATCGACAGAATCTCATCCAGGCGCCTATAAACGGAGTCCATCCTATAAGCTGAGTTCCTATCTCTCTCTGCGTTCCCTGGCAACATGAAAGTATGTCTTCTCTTGCCCTCTACAAACCCCGACATGTCTTTATAGCACCGGAAATACGTCGCGTAGTGCTTGGACCAGAGGGACTGAAAAGAGAGGAACAGGGTCCCGATTTGCACCCATAGGGGGTCCCAGGTGTCCCACACCTTCTTACGGAGGTCAGAGTTAAAACTAGAGATTAGTTCTATCAGGTTTTTCAGAGGTGTGAACACCCTATATTCGCCCTCGACCAGTTCAATGGATTCCAGAAGTCCGTATATGTTCTGTAGACTCTCGAGAGTCCTGTCCTCTCTTTCCAGAAGCGACACCAACAAATTGTGTCGCGCGTCTACCACAAGTGGCGCGTTCAGCTGCACCAGTAACACCTTGTCCCTCTGTCGGATCGCGAGCTCCGACTTGGCAGCCTCCCTCTTTCCCTCCCTTCCGTACCCCCCGCCGGACCGGTATTGGCTCTGCGACACATACAATTGGCACTGTGCCACATTCAGGTCCGGCAGCCCCAGCATCAACACCTGCTCTAGTGTCATATTGGAAGTGGCTCTTAGTTCCAGTTTAAGTGGCTCTCTGTACCGCGCCATCCAGGGGGCCCGCCGCGAGGTGGCAGGGGGCTGCATTACGTAAATGTAGCTGTTGAGTGTGAAGTATTGCGCCGACCCAATCTGATCGTAGCTACCGAAACTAGACATCGCTATGGGAACTATATATGGAACTATAACTCTGCTTGGCTTATATAATAGTAATGGAACTAATTATACCTTAGATCAGCTGTTAAACTGATTAGCGACACTCGTAAGGTGTCATTTTGTGAAAATATGATTATTCTATAATGTGGCACTGTGCCACTTCCAAGTGGCATTATTAGGAATTCGTAAATGTGCCAAAATATTATTCTGAGATCACTCAAACTGAACCTGGTTGGCTGCCTGGAATTATTCATGATTTGTTAATTATGCAACCAAATGCCACTGTGCCACTTAACACCTCTGTTGCCATAATGTGCGTGTGTCGCAACATGTATAGAGGTGTTAAAGTTAATAATGAGTCTGGTAGAAATTTCAAACAATTGTTTACTTCTTTACCGATTAGTTGTTCGGCTTATCCGGAATTCGTACTAACCAATATCATTTGTATTGAAATGGCTTTGAAGGGGACTGAAATAGTCTTCATATTAACGAGGTTCTACTCTAATATTATTGCTTTAACTTCAATGTATACAGTACTTGTCCACCAGTTTGTTTACCCGTTTGTTTATGTGTGTACCAGTTTGTTTACCCGTGTGTTTATGTGTGTACCAGTTTGTTTACCAGTTTGTTTACCAGTTTGTTTACCAGTTTGTTTACCCGTGCCCCCCCAGGTGTACGTGTCGGCGCTGCTCTGCATCTACCGGAAGTACAACGAGCTCATAACGCGTAGCCTGGACAGCTGTCAGCTGTTCGCCTCGGCCTTAGACTCCGCTTGCACGCGGTTCATAAACAACAACGCAATCACACAACTGCCCAGCTGTTCCCAGGTTAAGTCAGCTGAGCTCATCGCAAAGTACTGCGACCTGTTGCTACGCAAGAGCTCCAGGAATGCAGACGAGGCTGAGATAGAGGAGCAGCTCACACAAATCATGGTCATATTCAGGTTAGTTCCAATACTTAGTTCCATATTGTCATAGTCAGGTTAGTTCCATATTGTCATATCAGGTTAGTTACATATGTCATAGTCAGGTACCCATAGTTAGTTCCAATACAGTCGACTCCGCTTTTGTTCCAGGGTAATCTAATAACCGAAGATATTTTCAGTCAAACTGTAATTCCGTCCTATAAATCCTGTGAAATTTTGACTATTAACCGGAAGCTCTATTAAGCGGAGTCGACTGTAATACCACAAGTGGCAGCTCGCCAGAATACACATTGGTGGCAGAATGTGTCGCATGTATCACACCTGTTCTATAAATAGGTACATGGGATAGCTATAACTGTTCTATAAATAGGTACATAGGATAGCTATAACTGTTCTATAAATAGGTACATGGGATAGCTATAACTGTTCTATAAATAGGTACATGGGATAGCTATAACTGTTCTATAAATAGGTACATGGGATAGCTATAACTGTTCTATAAATAGGTACATAGAGGATAAGGACGTGTTTCAGAAGTTCTACTCTAGAATGCTGGCCAAGAGATTGGTAGCCGGACACTCCGCCTCAGATGACGCAGAGGCCTCCATGATCACAAAGCTAAAGCAGGCCTGCGGGTAATAGCCGTATAGCGGTGTAGGTAGAGATACAGACTGCAAGACCCATTCTCCTTATAGTGGAACTTAAAGTGAAACTTAAACTTGAAATATAATAGTATTCAGATTAAACTTGGGACTGGAAATTAAAATGGAACCGGGACTTAAATAAACATTCATATTTAACAGGGACTGGAGTACAATTTGAACCTGTACTATATGTTGTCACATCGCACATGGCATAGCTATATAGTCTATAAGAATGTGTCATAACTGCCCAATATAAGCGTGTCTATTTATAGATTCGAGTACACCACTAAGTTACAGCGCATGTTCCAGGACGAACATTTGAGTCGCGAGCTCAACGAGAAGCTGAAGGCTCACCAGCGGTCCCACCCCTCCCACCGCCTCGAAATAGACTTCTCGATACAGGTGTTGACAAGTGGCTCCTGGCCCTTCCAGCCAGGGGGCGAGTTTGCCCTGCCCCAGACCCTGGAGCGGCCCTTCACGCGCTTCACACAGTTCTACAATCTGCAGTACAGCGGCCGTGTTCTCACTTGGCTGCACCAAATGTCGAAGGGGGAAATAGTAACCAACTGTTTCAAGCAGAAATATACACTACAGCTGAGCACATACCAAATGGCGCTGCTGTTGCTATTCAACGACACGGACCAGATTTGTCTGCAGAACATACAGAGTCAGCTGTTGGTGCGCGAAGAGGTCGCTTTACAAATGTCCCTGGTCCTGGTTAAGATCCGGCTGCTCTGCTGCGAGGAAAACGAGAGCCAAATCTCTATGAAGTCGGTGCTTAAATTCAACCCCGCGTTCCGATCTAAGAAGTTCCGGATTAACCTGAATGTCCCGCTCAAACTGGAGCAGAAAGTCGAGCAGGAATCCACAGAAAAACACGTTGACGAGGACCGGAAAATAATAATACAAGCGGCAATAGTCCGAATCATGAAAATGAGAAAAGAACTGAACCACCATTTCCTGTTGAGCGAAGTCGTAGGACAAATTTCCAATATTTTTAAACCCAAAGTGCAGCTGATTAAAAAGTGCATCGATATTCTGATCGAAAAGGATTTCCTTGAGAGGGTCGACGGACAAAAGGACATTTACAGATATCTGGCGTGATGCGTCCGTGGTCCACATATGTGATTATGTATTCTAGAGTGACTGGATTGTTTGTTTTGAATAATAAATTAAATATATTGGGAGTCATGCGATGATGGGACATAAATTGGTTCAATCTGTGTCTGATACTGGAATCCTATTGGCTGTTGGGAATCGATCCAATATATACGATCAGCTGATTACCATTTTTCTTAGAAAATTAAAAATGAAACAATTGTGGTACAAAGCCAGCTGTTTGTGTGGCCCTTCTATCGCTCTGAACCAATTAGATTCAGTTTAATGAATGGAAATATATAGATTGCATTTATACGGCATACCTCTGGTTGCTAGGAAGATATGAAGTGTGAAAATATTATTAATCTGTCCCACGTTATGTGTAATAATACATTATTTCAGCCAATCAAATGTAAATAAAAAGTTGTATTATAACCTGTATTATTTTAGAATCAAATCCCACGCAATTGATTGGTTGAGTATGTTTGAAAATAAATACCGTAACAGCTAGGTGTGAAATAAAGTTTCTGAATAAAAAATATTTTATAAATTTGAGACAAATTTTAACTGCCACTTATATTTAATTGGTTTTTATTCAATTGTAAGTGGTCACATAAAGCGACACATTATAGTACAACTTAAAATGAAAGTATCAAATGAGAAATTGACCAATCAATTTCGAGTTAACCTACCTTGAGTATAGCAACAAAAGAATGTATTATTTCAATGAATTCCAGATAGTAATTGTCTATATAGGACTAATGAATAGCCTAGCAACCGAGGCTGCTTCAAATATGCTTATTTGTGGCTGCATGCGTGGTTAATCTGCTTGATAGCGACGAGATAGGGTTATTGGAATTCGTATAGAATTTCTATTTGGGACAAGTTACAAATACACTCGACTTCAAATAAATAAGCTTACGCGCGCTTATTTAACCACATTCCATATATAATATCTATTACCATGGAGATATAATTAGCTAGCAATTTCGATTAACACACACGGACTATGGATAACGAATATACTATATTTAGCAGATAATTCAACTTGTTTTCTTTTTCAAATTGTCTATTTCTTGTCCATATTGTTTATTTCTTTTTTCTGTTCCTTGAGTTTCTTTTTGAGGGCGCTTACCCTTTCTTCCAAATCCGAAATCTCCCCCTGGACATGTCCCGCGGTCTCTTCCTTCATTTCTTTCAGTTTCCGGAGTTGCTCCCTTTCCAGTTTCTTGAAAAACACGTTTTCCTCTGCCGCCTCGATCTCCCCGAACTTGCCCCCTCCGCTCCTTATTGACCCCGCCGGGGGGTCCTTGTTCCCCACAGAAAGTGTCCGCTGCCAAGACACAGTCGCAGACACACGCGGCAGTAATCTGATTGGCCGAAATATAAGTGACATTTAGCTAATTATAGAACGCATTAAATGTTTTTTTAAATATCTAGAAATTTTGCCCCCTATGTTCCTAGAATAATACGAAAATACGAAATCCAGTTAGTTTCAGTTCTATTTATAGAATCACATAACAGAGCTCACGGCTTTGCGTCTGCTATTCTCTACAGCTGTCAGCCAATCAGATCCCTTCAGATTCTCTATTGCCCGCACTATGACCTCCTTGGCTTTCAGTCCGTTTATTTTCAGAACTTTTATCACCATTTCCACCGTCACGTGGTCCGTGCCCTCCCGCCAGCTGTCGTAGTCAGTGGGCAGCGCGAGCGCAGCATAGCTAATGCCCAGTTCGGTTGCCAGGGCTACCTCGGGCACCGTAGTCATGTTGATGACGTCACAGTTCCAGTTTCTGAAAAGAATCGATTCTGCTTTCGTTGAGAACCGCGGTCCTTCTATGGTGACCACCGTGCCACTCTTGAGGTGTTTGTGTCCCAGCTGGTGGCACGCCTCGGAGAGAATGTGTCGCAAGTGGGGACAGAAAGGGTCCCCCATTGGTACATGGCACACACCTATAAATATCCGGCATTATATTGGCTGAATTGTGAATGAATATAAACTACCTTATAAGCCGGTATTCTATTGGCTGATTGTGAATGAATATAAACTACCTTATAAGCCGGTATTCTATTGGCTGATTGTGAATGAATAGAAACTAACCTTTGTAGGTGTCAGTGTGTGTCCCATCGTAGAACGTGTTGTGTCGCTTTGTGGTTCGGTCTATGAACTGGTCGGGGACCACTAACACCTCTCCGGGTACGATTTCCTCTCTGAGGGAGCCACACGCGGTTGTCGCGAGGAGGTGGCTGCAACCGACACTTCTAAGCGCGTGAATATTCGCGCGGAACGGCACATTCGTTGGAAATATTTCGTGTTTCTTTCCGTGGCGCAACAAGAGCACACAGGGCACTCCACTTATCTCGCCACTTATAAGTGGAGCGGAAGTGGCTCCAAATGGGGTGTCTATTGTCAGCTCCTGCCTGTTGGTTATTATTTCGGGGTCGTCAAAACCTGTGCCACCGATTATGCCAACTTTAAGCGCCACTTCAGCTGCCATCTAGCTATCCTGACAACCAGTAGGGGTATAGGAATTCCGATAAGGGACACATTAATTAAATTGGGACTAAGGTACGTAGCAACCGATGTAGTATAATGTAATGTCTTATCCGTGGTACAATAATTGTTAGACTTTCTATAAATACTTTGAGCAACAGACCAGTTATGTGATTCTGTGCCACTTATCGACCACTTCGACACAATGGAAGATTATAAAGAGATTATCAAAGGTAGGTCTTTGTTCAAATGAATAGCAGGTGCTTATCTAATGGATTTTATAGGCTTTATCATGGCTTTATTCAATCAATCAAATTAGAAATAGCGTGGAATTCTGAATTCATTTTATAACCAATATTTTAACAACTTTCATTTGTAAACAAGAGTAGAAATATAAACAACAACACATATGATACTATTATTGCTATTAGAAATGTTAGTTCCATATTATAACACCTGTGACAGATAACGCGACATTTGATACAAAGCAAATTCTATAAAATATAATAAATCCGATTCGAGATCGTTACAGTCTGCTATAGGAAGTTAGAACTAACTCGAGAAGTTAGTTCCTATTAGTGTGCTACGCAATCAGTGCTTAGTGTCGTATTACTGAACCTGTGCTGGGAGGTTCACTCACTGGGCGGGCTTAGCTAATACTGCCTACTAATCAGAACTGGAACTAAATCAAACACAGCTCTTTTGATAGGATATATTGTTTAAGTTAATTTAATAACATTGCCATAGAACATCTTTGATAAGCAACCAATAAATCGCTTTGTTCTTAAGATTACGCGCCACATAACTACCTGCTAAATATTGCAATCTGAATTTACATTTGTTTTAGACCAAAAGTCGTGTTAGTTCAAATTAATTAGTCGGTGCGTATTAGCGGTTGATAAACCTAACAACTGATTGGTTAAATGGAATTACAGTACCGCGAATAATTCTCTCATATTTCCTAATTACACTTTTGCGCGCGAAACCTTAGTTCTAAATTACGCAATAGGTTATGGCGCCTATAATCCTACCTATTTTAGAACTGACACTAAACACAAGTTAGTTCCATATACGTTAGAAACGCTCATTAGTTGATTCTGTTCTATTTATAGATCGCCTATATTTTGCAAGCCTACGAACGAAACCTAGCAACAACAATAACAACAACAACAGATATCACTACTTCTCTATTGACGATGAGCTGCACTACGAGCCGTAAGTCCTAGTTCCAATTGGAACTATCCTCATATGTTAGTTCCAATTGGAACTATCCCTGTTTCTGTAGGTTCTACGCAGATTTCGGACCCTTTAACCTTGCTATGTTATACAAGTACTGCAATAAGCTAAACAAGAAATTCCAAGTGAGTATTCGGGTAACTAGGTTGTAATTACACGCGCCAATATACCTTACATGCGTTAGCAACGGTTGGTAACGAATGGAATGTCTGTTTAGAGCCCGGCCCTGGCCAGAATGAAGTTGGTGCATTACACGTCTCTGGACAATCGGAGGCGGGCGAATTCCGCGTTTCTGATTGGTTCTTATTTGGTGAGTGGCCTATCTACCGTAGCAACCACATGTGTAATTGGAATGTGAATATAGATACTGCAGTGCGGGTACTCAGCGGAACTGGCATTCCAGCCGTTCTACGGACTCCCGTTACAACCATTCAGGTACTGGAACTGGAACTGAAACCAAGTTAATGTCTGTGTTTACTTTGTGGGTATTTATAGAGACGCGTCCTATGGACCCTGTATGTTCAACCTAACTCTCCTGCCTTGTTTGCAAGCTATACAAAAGGTAAACAACAACAATAATAACAACAACAACAACAACATATAACTATCTGTATCTAGGCTAAGAAGCTTGGTTTCCTTAACTTCGACACATTTGACGTGCGGGAGTACGAGTATTACGAGGTATATATTTGCTATAGAGCTTGCATAACTATGGTGACATTCTGTATCTATAGAAAGTGGAGAACGGAGACTTTAATTGGATCATCCCAGGTGCGTTATTATGGCGCCTAAATAGTTACATAAGCGACACTTGTGTCACCAGTAGCTAGCTGGTACGGAGATTTGATTGGTCAGTCATGAGATAATGATACTTCATTATCGAGATGGCGCCTAATATAATTATAGGAATTGGGCGGGCTAGCATTCCTAATGAATGCAGTGGTTGCTAAGCAAAAGCTATGAAACTGAAACTGTTTTTAGGAAAGTTCCTTTCTTTCTGCGGGCCGCACAACAAAAGCAAAATCGACAACGGTAAGCTCGCATCCGATTGGTCAGTTCCAGTTCTATTTATAGTTCCACAGGATACCCGCTGCACTCCCCGGAGACATACTTCGCATACTTTAGGAAGCATTCCGTAACTAACGTGGTGCGGCTTAACCGGAAGTTCTACGAAGCCAGGAGGTTCGTGGAGGCGGGGTTCCAGCATGACGATCTCTTTTTCACAGACGGAAGCACGCCACCCGAGCACATTCTTATGTGAGCCACTTTACACCTATAGTGGCACGGTTATATTGTTGTTGTTGTTGTTTAGAGAGTTCATGAATATAGCAGAGGAGGCGAAAGGTGGCATAGCAGTCCACTGCAAAGGTGAGAAGTGGCACAATGTGTCGCCTAAGTGGCAGCTTAAGGTGTCGCCTACAAGTGTCTACTTATAAGACACAACATTATATACCTGTTTAATGTGTGGTTGTGTCTCTAGCTGGATTGGGTCGCACTGGAACGCTTATTTGCTGCTACATGATGAAGCACTACGGATTCAGTGCCACAGAGGCCATCGCGTGGACAAGGTAAGAGCATTCCTATGCACCCTATCTGTTGTTAAGGGAGAGAGCATTCCTATGCTCCCTATCTGTTGCTAGGGTTTATATCCGGTGTGTAGGATTTGCAGACCCGGCTCTGTGATTGGTCCGCAGCAGCTGTACTTGATAGAGTAAGTTCCTATTAGCGGCACTTGACACCTCCTAACGAGTGTATTTAGCAAACAGGACACAATGTGGCGCGATGGCGAGAGGGCGCGCGCGACACTTTCCAGCCACTCGGGTCCCCAGAGAGCCATCGAGCCACTTGGCGAGGTGACAAACATGGATTGTGTCGCAACCGACAAACCATTCAGATTGACCCGCTCCCAAAAGGTGTTGCAGCCCTCTGATGTCACCAACACCTCCGCGACACATTGTGTCGCCCTGTCACCTGCCACCACGCACATCCCGCTCTCACGGACCCACCACAAATGCCAAAGACCCGTTTCCGTTGTTGTGGAGAAAGTAAACACCAGAACTCTGCTCGGTAACTAACCAATCAGATCCCATCTCCTATACTTATATTGATACTATATTTAGAACAATCGAGGAACAGACCCGTGTCGACACTTTCCTGCGACACAAAGCCACTCGGCCACCAGGCGACACCTCCCAGCGGACACATTCCGACTCACTATGTCCTGCAACAGGACGAGAATAGGAACCCCGCCCTGACGCAGGGGGACCAGCTCAACAGGATCAAGTACTCCCGCTCTCTTAGGAACAGCGACTCAGACACTGACACCTCTCAGAGGGCCACAGCCACCCCTAAGCCACTTCACAGGTCAGCCTTAGTCTTATTAACCCCCGATAAAGCAATTAAGATAAATAGTAGTCAGGTCTGCTTATTGTGAGCAATTATTCGTCTGCTTAATATGAAGAACTTTTTATTATGAACAAGCCCTATGGTCCCAATTTAACAAGTTACATAGGGTTTGTATTAAGTTGAGTTCACTTATTATAAAGTCTCTCTATTATGAACACAGTTTTGGTATGAATACTCATGTTTAATAAACAACAACAACAACAACAACAACAATCAGAACATAGTCTCGAATCTCTCCACCGTGTCTGTTGGCGCCAGTCTGTTCTTAGCCAGAACAGACCATCTGTCCACGCGACACAGTTTGGTGCCACATTTTGACACCTGTATGGCAGACAGGTTTGTGTGTTCCTTCGTGAAGAAGTGGTTAGCGCCTCGGTACTTTGTGAAGCTGCTTCTCTTTGTCACGTGACCCCTCTGCATGTGGTCCCCGTACCTGTATACACATAGTGTGTTGTTGTTGTTGTTGTTGTTGTTGTATAGTGAACTCCCGTTATAACCAAGTCGGATATAACGAAATGGATATTTTCCCCCAGAGCACTAAATGTATTAATTTTAATATCCGCTTTTAACGAACATGTCCCAAGCACTTCGTTATAACGAGAGTTCACTATATTTATAACAGTTGTTGTTGTTGTTGTTGTTTACTACCTGTACGGCTCCATGAAAGTGTCCCCACAGGTGTGGCAGTGGAACCTGTTGTACCGCCAATAGAATTCCCTCTCATTCGCCTGGTCGGATTCCCTCAGGTGGCGCATGCGAGTGGCATGCGCGTGGTTCAGATGTGTCGCGAGTGGCTGCATGCCCAGGTAGCGTCTGCCACATATCTCACACCTGTGGGTGGTGTCTGCGAATACCCGGCGTCTGTACTTGGGCCAGTGGTTGTGTCGCACGTGCCACTTTACGCCACTCTCCGACTTAAACTTAGTTATGCAGAAGGGACAGGACACAAAGTGGCACTCCGACACAAACGCCTCCTCGCTGCCACTCTCTCTCTCGAGGGGCTCTTTGCGGGGGTTCAGTTTCACACCTCTGCGGGCCGCACACTTTATCCGCTTCCTCCTAACCATGGCTGTGCTATAAATAGAATAGAGTACTCTCGTTATAGCGAAGTGCTTGGGACCTGTAAATCCCTTCGTTATAAGCGGATAATAATTAATGCATTAGTGCTCTGGGGGAAATCTCCATTTCGTTATATCCGACTTGGTTATAACGGGAGTTCACTGTATACTATAATTAGAATAAACTATCAAACGCCTCTACAGAGTTAGTTCCAGTTCCTATTCCCGTCTGCCACTCTGCCACTTCAGGTGTTGCCTGCCCTCTCATCACAAGTGGCCGCGGGTCCGGTGCCACTTCTGGTGCCACCGGTGCCACCACCAGCTCCCTTAACACCTCTCCCATCTCCGTGTTAAGTCTGTGCATTATTATTCTGTCGTAGTTGGTGTTGATGTCTAGAGGGGGCTTAACTAATGCCACTTAAGCGACACACTTATGCAACCACAAGGGTTGCTTATCGGCTAACACCTTTTTATAGAAAACAGGCTTTATAAATGTGAATTTTTCTGTTAAAAATTACCTTAATATTTACATTAGAAAAGGTGTTAGCCGATATATAATACAGTAGGCTCTGTTAATAGGAACACCAGGGGACCGTCTTAATATGATCTTATTATCAGGAATTCGTATTAACCGGAGTCACTTGCATGCATTTGTATAGGCTATGGGAATTAACCTTGTATACTCCTTAACCGATATTCCCCTTATCAGTGTTCCTATTAACGAGACAATATTGTTGTTGTTGTTGTTTACATGAGGAGCTGAGGTACACAAACAGCTCCCTATCCGAGAACATGAGTCGGATCAGCTCGAGGGGGTGTGCGTTCTTAAAGTGGTCGCACAGCTGGACCCTATTGGAGCCCCTAAAGTGGCACAGGGGGCAGCATTCCAACACCTGGCTCTCCCGCGAGAAAGTGGCACTCCGCTTGAAGGCGGGGGTGTGTAGCGACCGCAAGTGGAGCTTGAGATCCGGTTTCTTGGCGTACCGGAAGTGGCAAGTGCCACAAATGTGTCGGTACCGGTGTGGACGTAGGATCGGTCTGGGCTGAGAGGCCAGTTTCAGGCTCTTTGGTGGTTTCATTTGGCGACACTTTGTAAAGTCCAATCCGTGCTCCATGCTACCGATAGTATAGTTACACATTCTAACACCTATAGTTCCAGTTATAACCATGTGTTATTTTAGAGCGGAAATGACGGCTACACCCAAAGCGAAGTCCCGCAGCGCATTCATATTCAAGTTAGTTTTATTTACATATTTAGTTATTTATGCATTTATGGGACTTAAAGGTTAATTTGTTATCACACCTATAATTCACCTCTTGTCTATATACGTGTTTGGCATAAAGTGGCACAGTAGTCAAAGTGGCAGCTAAGGGTTTTAAAACCTTTATAAGTATTTGGATTATTAGAATTGTAGTTGTTGTTGTTATTGTTGTTGTTGTTGTTTAGAACGAGCTCATGGCACCCGGACAGCAGCCCCAGAAGTGGCACACAACACAAACACAAGATAACTGCCACATTCCTGCCCTCTCACACTCACACCAACACCAACAGCTCTACCGGTCCGACCTTGTTCGGCAGACAGAGACCCACAATTAGAGCTGGTGCTGCCCATACATACCAACTGTAATTTGATACTCACTCGGCCATGGGACCACGGATATGATATGTCCTCCCATCCATGGTTCAGTTCGGTGTAGGCGGTGTTAGGCTTGTTGTCGCTTTTGAACTTACGTCATAATGGTTCTTAATTCCGGTTTAATGTAGGGTGTCATATAGTCTCCCGTATTCATGAGAATTAGTACCGTGTATTTATTAACACCTTTCTTATAAAGTGTAAATAGGGTGTTTATATCATTATTATTGTTGTCTCAATAGAATAAGGAACGGGCATAAAATGGTCATATAGCGTGCAATCGAATTGGATAATATTAATGCCACATAACACTCGTTTTGGCTAGTTTATAAATAGTTTGTTTAGATATTATTATTGTTGTTTATACCGTGTTTATTTGTTTACTTTTCTAGGAGATCGACTACTATCAATAATGAGTCATTCACTCGACTACGCAAAACTAATACCCAATTTAACACCTTTAATTTTTAACTGACAAACACAACAACAACAACAACAACAGACACCTTTTACAGTTGTATATATTTATCCCATTTTATTTTTACTTTCAGTTATTCTTAACTATATTTTAGTTTATATTTTACTATATTTTAACTGTTGTACCATTTGACTCTTTCAATGAATAATAGAACGATATTATATTGTCAAATTGTGTCGGGGATGTGGCACAAGTGGCAGTGTCTCCTCACCTATTCTTAACAGACAGCTATTCACGTTGTCAAATTGTGTCCTGGCATGTGGCAGAATGGTTCATTAATTTTAACACTTCCATTTCATTGCTTATAGTGTGGTACAAGTGGCAAAATTGTGTCTCATTATCTATTTCTTGATTATACAGTAGATGCCGGTTATAAGAACATTATATTGGAAAACGGTTGCATTATATGCAGTTCCCTATGATGTTCGTATAACCGGCATCCACTTTATTCACACCAGGCTCCACTTATTGTGTCGCAATGTGTCCCTATATGTGGCACAAGTGGCAGAATAGTGTCTCATAACAACAGCATACAATATGAATTAATAATGCGTGCATTTAGCATCGTTTAATATTTAATATCGGCTAGCAGGGAAATAAGTTTGGTCCCCAAAGGTGGTTTGGTGACCCTCCTCTCCTCGGGGAGACTGTGTACCCTCCGAAACGCTTTTGTCCTCGCTCGAAATGTGTCCTGTTCCTGTCCCACTTTCCCCTTGTCCGGCGCCCCAAACTCTTCTCGGTAGAACGACAGAGTCTTGTTCTTATCCTCCAGCTGTGAGTCCCTGGTTTCCACAGCGGCGCGTAGACATTTCACTTCCTTCTTGAGGCCCCTGACCTCGGTCTCCAGTCCCTCCGCTTTGCTTCGGAACCGGGGTCTCCGCTCCCTCCTCTCGAGCTCCTCTTGGAGAGCCGACTTGTCGTCCAGCAGCCGTTTGGTTACCCGCTTCTGGGTGTCAAGCGCCGCTTCCAGTTCGCGCACCCGCTTGTCCAGACCGGAGCTCAGCTCAGATTCCAGCTTCCAATTCGCAAACATTTCCTCGTATGCCTCTCTCATGACCGCTATTACGTCACGGGCCCGGTCGAACACGCCCGAGTAATCCTGTCCCTCTTTCAGGATTGTTATTCGCCTCCGATCCCCGCTGGGCTTATCGGAGGGGGGAACACACGCATTTATGGACCGGACGAATTCGCTGTCAGGCCGCACCTGTTCTATTGAGGACCGTAGCACACACATCTCGCTTTCTGAGTGGTTCATATTTAACACTTGCTGTAATTAATGCCATCAACCCTTTTATAGTCCAGGAGAATTCCTGAGTTGTAAATACCATGCGTGACTATGTTTCCTTATATTTGAACTGTAATCAGAGTATTACTTACAAGGGAAGTATAGTACTTCCTATATAGGGGCAAATGTATTGTTATTGCCACGTGCAAATAGGAAGTTATATCATTATAGATAGTATATTATCCTATAGGGGCAAAGGGTAATCTATGGTTAAATAATAGGGGATTTTCTGGCGTGTTAATTTATGCACCAGTTGTTATTGCTTATAGCCTTATACTACAGTCAACTCTCGTTATAACAAAGTGCTTAGGTGTAAATCTCTTCGTTATATCCGGATAATAATTAATGCATTTAGTGCTCTGGGAGAAATATCCATTTCTTTATAAAGGGAGTTGACATAACATGAAACCACGAGCATTTGTGTCCTTGTCATAAGCCACTATGGCACAAGTGGCACAAAATTCCTGTTCAAATACTTTTAGCCCTGTAGTATTGTGTTGGTTCCGAATTGGTATAAAATATAAACAATTGTTTATATAAACAGAATCTATGTTTTTTACATCTGAATTTGAACAAAGCACTCTAATTTCTAATGTTTAAAACTGCAACTTTAACTCTTCTGCTGTGTTATTTTGCTTTCTAGAAAAGGTAAACAACAACAAATTATAAATACAAACAAGGGTTTATGTTACTCACTCCAAATATTGATTGTGTCAATTGTTTGTAAGCCATTTCCAAATCCGCATTCACTATTTTGACATCAAACATCCCAGGGAGGTCAGCTAGTAAACAAGTAAACAAACAAATAAACAAACAACAAACTAGTTAATTAACAAACCAGTTAAACGAACTGGTAAACAAACAGTCAAACAAATAATAAACAAACAGTCAAACAAATAATAAACAAACAACATCAAACTACTAAATAAACAAACAAATTACTAAACAAACACAGCAATCTAGTAAATAAACAAACAAATAAACAAACTACTAGGTAAACAAACAAACAACAAACATATAAGTATACCCCATAGGAGGTGTGAAAATATGAATATTTCTTATTTACCGAATTCCATTTCCCTCTGTGCAATTGTTAACCTCTTCTGTATAACGATATCATCCTCACTTCCTCTTTTCTTAAGTCTCAGTTCCTAACAAACAAACAAACAAACAAATAACTGTTGTTCTAACTTGTTGTTATTGTTATTTACCAGTTCCTCCAAACTCGGTGGCTCGATATAAATGTACACAGGATTCATATCCGTCTTCTTGATATTCTTAACTCCCTAGAAAGTAAACAACAACAACAACAACAATGTCTCTAGCTTTCACAGAAAAGAAGTCGGATATACAAATAATAAAGTCAGAGAGTATAACTGTGTCGCGAATGGAAAAGGTGTTAACAAGGTTTCTTAGCAGAGACGCCACTAACACCTCTCTCACCGGAAACGAACAGGCCATATACGGAAAGCTCCTGGCCGGCCTTAAACAGGCACAATGTGGAACTGATACTGGAACTAACAAGTAACTATTCATATTATCGAGGTTTTGTTTATATTTTGATTTATTATGAATCTATAATTTAACGTTACTAGGGCATATCACAGGAATGTATCCATGAGAGGTGTCATGTGCCTCCTAGGGTACCAATCTGCCCCTGGGGTACCAATCTGCCCCCTGGGGTACAGGGTACCTATTTAGCCATTATAATACTGGACAGCTGGAAATTGATTGCCGCAGAACTCTGGAATCTAATTGGCTCTCAGACTGACTGCGAACGAATAGTATAAAAGCGAAAAACCGCTTACTTTCTATTTCATTGTACACTGTTTTTATTTCTAAATTGTATTCACTTACGAAATGTGGCGATTCGTTCGAGACGTGCTAGACGCAAACGCTAGCAACACCTCCCTATACAACGCCACCAACCTAACCCACACACCTCCACACGACACGGAGCACAGAGATGGGACTGAGGCGGTGCTATTCCTGTTCCTAGCCATCATGACGGGCGCCATGGTGCGGTTCCTATTCAAGCGGCTCCCTATTCCCTACACCGTAATGCTAATTCTCTGCGGACTGGCGGTCGGATTCCTGGCCAAGGCGCAGCCCGCGGTCCGCAAGTACACCTACATAGCACACATGAACCCACACCTGTTGCTGCACGTATTCCTCCCGGTCCTCATATTCGAGTCCGCCTTCTCTATGAACGTGCACACCTTCAAGAAGACCCTCTCGCAGACCCTGGTACTGGCGGGCCCGGGGCTCATGATAAGCACTGGGCTAACGGCCGTAATGGCCAAGTACATATTCACGTACAACTGGAACTGGTTCGAGGCGATAACGTTTGGCGCGGTCCTGTCTGCCACGGACCCAGTGGCGGTGGTGGCGCTGCTAAAGGAACTGGGGGCCTCCAAGCGACTGGGGATAACCATTGAGGGCGAGTCACTGCTTAATGACGGGTTCGCCATTGTGCTATTCAAGATATTCCTGAACTTCGTAATCCCAGGCGCTCAGGTTGACGGGGTGCACATGTTCATATTCGTGATTAAGATAATTATATGCGGGCCCCTGGTGGGCATAGGCATGGCACGTATTACCCTATTCCTCCTGTCACACGTGTACAACGACGCTCTCGTTGAGATTACCCTCACCCTCGCCTCCACATACATAACATTCTACATAGGAGAGCGCTTCGAGATATCGGGTGTCCTAGCAGTGCTTATTCTGGGCATAGAGATTAATAGCCAGAAGGCTAATATCAGTCCGGAGGTGGAGGTGTTTCTGCACAGGTTCTGGTCAATGCTGGAGTACCTCGCTAACACACTCATATTCATAATCGTAGGCGTGGTGATAGCGGACTCGGTGTTTGTAGAGGTTGACAGCATGGATTGGATGTTCCTGATAACCCTGTACATCGGCCTGCAGGTTATTCGGTTCATAGCGATTGGGAGCTTATGGCCGATCCTGACTAAGATAGGATACGCGATCAGCTGGAAGAGCATCCTGGTGATGACCTGGGGCGGCCTCAGGGGGGCGGTGGGTCTCTCGCTGGCGCTCATAGTCTCGCAGGACCCGCGCATAAACACCACCAGCCTAGGACAGAAGTTCCTCTTCCACACGGCCGGCATTGTCCTGTTGAGTCTCCTTATTAACGCCACGAGCGTCAAGTACCTCCTAAGGGTCCTCGGCATGTTCGATATTTCCGTCGCGAAGCTGCATACCATGCGCACGGCCGTTGCTATGCTGCGTCGCGACAGGCGCCGCTCAATGAACATGCTTAAGGCCGACAAGTTCCTAGCGGACTCGGCGTGGGAGGTCGTCGAGAAGAACACCCGCATCCGGAACCCGTACAGGCTCGGGCGGGGCGCGGCCTGCAAGGAGCAGCAGCTGGACAATCCATTCACCGCCGCGGGGACGCAGTGCCCCAACTGCGACCAGAAGCTGGCCTCACAGCTGAGACCCAAGGAGGTCCAGGAGCTGAGCGAGGAGGTGCGACAGAGGATCATTAAGGCGGAGAAGATATCCTACTGGAAGCAGTTCGAACTGGGGATGCTGGACAGGGACGCGGTGAGGGTGCTGCTGCACACCGCAGACACGGTTATCGACCAGAAGAACAAACTCATCGAAATGAGAGACATAGAGCACCACTGGAGGGTCCCGTACGTCGTAACGCGCATGCGCCTATGGCTGGACCGTCTCATCACGCTGCAGAACCGGTATGAAAACCGGTTAGTGCCGGAACCGAACTTCCGGTGTCTGAGACCGATATTCCGCGCGGTTAATAACCCCATATTCGACTACGTCATCATTCTAATCGTGTCCATTAACGTGCTCGCTATCGTAATAGAGACTCTGTTGTTCTACATATGGGACATAGAGCACTACGGGTTTATAGTCATTAACATTGCCTTCTGCGGAGTCTACATAGCGGAGTGTATACTAAAGCTATGCGGCCTGAGGCAGTACTACTTCTATTCGGTATTCAATCTGCTCGACTTCCTGGTGCTGATATTCTCGGTTATAGACACCCCCATCATGATCCTCATGTTCATACTGCCCTCCGACGGCATCAACTCACAGTTCGAATCCTCCTTCAAGAACTTCTCATTTATCCGGGCCATACGGATAGTGCGCATTATCCGCTTCGGTCGCGTGCTCCGCTTAACAAAGCTGATCCTGCCGCTCTGCTTAAGGGTGGTAGAGTACTTTCTGAACAGAAAGCTTAAGTTCGGCTATGACGTAGGCAAGGGGTACATCGTGGGGAAGGAGGAGATGATGAAGACCCTCTGCAACCTGTCCTTCACGCCTCAGCCCATCCTGCATCGGTACGTACAGGCTTCCGAGAATGCGAGACTCGACACGACGCGACAGCTGGGCCTCATTCGCAAGGATCAGCCGGGCATCGCCGTCTCCATCAAGACCACCCAGGCCACGCGGTCCGTCCTGAACAAGTGCTCCGACACAATCCGCGAGCTCCAGTCCCGGGGGATAATAGACGAGAGCGAGGCCGTTAAGCTCACGCAGCAGATAGAGGCGCGTAAGAAGAACGTGCAACACGCGCCCAACAGCATCGACTGCTCGGACCCCCGGGTCCTGCTACAAAACCTCCCCTGGGTGTCTGGGTTGGACAGCAGCGCCATTGACTACATCATGCAGCAGGCAGCCGTTATAAACTTCGAGGCGGGAGAGGTGATCATACGGCAGGGGGACCCGCCCGACGGGATACACCTCATCATTAACGGCCTCGCCAAGATAACGCAGAACCAGTTATTGCTGCACACAGACCCGACCATAGATGAGAACTCGCGGCGCTACTCCCGCGTGCAGGGGGAGAGCTGGCCCGAGACGCACGAGCGCGCCGTCTGCCAGTTCCTAGAGGAGGAGGCGCCTCTCAAGAAGTGCGGCTCCTGTCACTCCGACATAGGGCCCGGGGAGGAGATCATATGGTCAGACTTTATAGGCACAGGCATAGTCCTGGGCGAGATGGGGGTGCTGCTCAACAGTCGGAAGAACGCGACCGTCACAGCCGAGATTCCCGTACAGACCCTCTTCATCCCGATGGAGACTCTGTTCCAGTCCATAGGGTACTTCCCGGCCCTGGGGGACATGCTATGGAAGGTGCTAGGCACCCGAATAGCGGGCAAGCTGCTCCTGGGTCTAACGGAGTACGACGAGTTTACCTCGCAGGAGATACAGCTCCTCTGTCAGGACGCGTACGTACTAACGCCCGCCCCCTCGAGACTCATCTGTCTGGAGGACAAGGTCAAGCACGTGGTGCTCATAGCCGGGAACGCGTGCGACGAGAAGAACCATGGATTCAGCTTCCGGAGCCCCGAGATAGTCCCCCCGGGCATCCGCACCCTCCGCGCCCTCACGCCCGACACGCGGGTGTTAGTGATCCCGCGGGAGAGCATCCGGTCCCGGGAGGAGACCCCCGAGGAGGGAGAGGAGTCGGACGAGGAGCTGGAACTCTCCGAGAAGATCCAGGCCCTCCTGTCCTCCGTCCCGCACCTGGGGCGGCTGTTCTCGCGCCAGAGCCCAGAGGACAGTCTGGACCTGTGTGCCGATCCCGCCGGGGAAGAGACGGCCAGAGGGAAGTACATCCGCAAGTGGAACAAGAGCGTCCGTAAATCCATAGTCCGCTTGAACCCCTCCTCCTCGCGGCGAATCAGTTCCTCCGTGCACGCGGGGGACACCCCCCTGCGGCACTCCCAGGTCCAGGGGTCCGTCCCCTGTCCGCGGGACAACTCGCTACACACCCCCTCCATGGCGGTCTCATACTTCCAGAAAATACAAGACGGGAACACATAGCTGTGCTCCACTCGCGTCGCTATGAATATGAATAGAACAGACGTGAAACCTATAGAGTTACAGCCAATAGTCTCAGCACAAATGTATATAACGAATCGAGCTCGCTAATACAGACATATACTATATGCACTTGTTACGCAACTATATTAAAGCAATAATATACACATTCCTACAACCTGGCAACCGTATTGCCCTATAATAATTACATATTTGTTACAAGGAATAACTTAGAGTAGAACCTCGTTAATAAGAACACCAACGGACGGTAAAATGTGTTCGCTTTATCCGGAGTTCGTATTAACCGGAGTAATAGCCATTGTAGGGACCTGATTTTGTGGAACTGTTTGTTCCTATTAACCGTGTTCGTACTAACGAGGTTATACAGTATTCCCAGTATAACATACATATTAGCAGAATGGGGAATCTCCAGTTGCTGTTCCTGTCACTCCTGTTGGCACAGGTGTCAGGAGGGACCGACCCGATTATCCGGGTGCAGACGCGCCCCCAGGGGACCACAGAGGACTCCTTCCGGGCCCTGCACCTCCCCAGGGACACGCGGGTCACAAACGACCCCTCACACCTCCTTAAACTGGACCCCTCTCAGCTGGGACTCCTGTTTTCACACCTCCTCGGACTCGCCCCTTCCCAGGGTCTCGCCTGGGGAGGTGTCACCTCGACCAGCTTCCTGTCCCGCCCCCGGGCCCTGGCCCTCCTCACGGTAGAGGGGCTGCCGGGGGAGAGGGGGCTAATTGCACCCCAGGGGACCACTTCATACCGGGCAGAGAGGGACAGGAGCGCCGCTGAGTGGGTGAGCGGAGCCTTCAATCCGAGCCTCCTCAAATCCCGGTAGGTCACAGATGTGCCACTTGTGCCACTTTGACAGCTGTGCCACTTGTGCCACATTCTGACAGCTGTGCCACTTGTGCCACATTGACACCTGGTCTGTAGGATAATAGAGATGGCGGGGGGACATCAGCCACTTATGGTGTCGGTATCGGGAGAGGAGAGAGTGGCAACCGCGGGACCGAAAGGTGTTAGGATGATAAAAAGATATTACAACTCTGACACCAACAAACTGAGTATAATATCCGACTACAAACATACCGAAGAGAGCTATGAACAAGTTGTTAAACAAATCGAAAGCTTGAAAATAGGTAAACAAACTAGTAAACAACAATACAGAGACACAAGGTGTTACATTGTGTGTCTACAGGTAACTCAGTTTCAGTTTCAAAATCATCAGACACAATTCTCGTTAAGAACAAGGACGGAAATGAAGTGGCATTCAACCTAAAGTTTAAAGCGGATATGAAATTCTTCACGGAGATACTGATTGCTATGGATACTATAGAAAGTATGCGGGAGAGAAAGGAAACAGCTGACAACATTCCTGACCTCATCGCGATTAGTTTCAGCGCCCTCAAGGACCTGCGACTCAAGTATGGGGACTCCTCTCCACAGGTAACCGATTGGAGAATAGGAATGCTTATACAGTATAACCTCGTTAGTAGGGACACTATTTCAGTCCCCTTCAAAGCCCTTTTTATACAAATGACATTGGTTAATACGAATTCCGGATAAGGTCGCATTTTGACGGTCCCCTGGTGTTCCTACTAACGAGGTTATACTGTGTGTATGGTTGTTATGACAACGGAATGGAATGCTAGGTGTCGGCTGCAGTGGATCTGTACTCGGCTCTGCTTCCGGAACTGACCAATCAGATCGCGGCGCTGTACCAGGGACAAGTGGCGGTGTTCGCATTGAGTCTCGCCTGGACAAATCCGACCGGACACGCGATTGCCCAATCAGTGAGCGACCTTTATAACGCGGCGTACAGCCATCTCGAGACACAGGACATGGGACACTTCCAGGTATCCGATTGGTCAATTTACCTCTGCTTATACTAACCTGATTAATCATATTCTAACACCTCCACAGCTCAATTTCCCGGAAATAATTCTAAACAAAGATTCGGAATCGATTCCCGCCCGAATGGACGCTGTGTGCTCTATGGCAACCAAAGTCAACGAAAGAACGCAACTAATTCAAGTCAGCTGTCCCCACAGAATAAGGCGCCAAACCAAGTCCTTCTCAGAAGTAAACAACAACACAAACAACACCGTCAACACCTTAGCCAGGAGCTCATTCGCTACCGAGAAGACAGTCGAGTTCCCCTACATGTTTATTATAATTCTATTAATAGTGCTGCTGTTCGTTATAAGCCTATTCGCAATCAGCTGGGCCATGTGGTTCCTGGACCCGGGCATGGACTCAATCATATACCGCACTACCGAGCCCGCCAAGCTAAAGCTACAGTGACACCCGATATGGAACTATAGCTTGTATATGGAACTATGTGTTAGTTGTGGAGTTATGTGCTAGTATAGGATAGATATTCTTGTTAGAGATGTATTGGATATTATACTAATATGGAACTGAAACTAAATACAATAGACTCTCGTTAATAGGAACACGGATAAGGGAAATATCGGTTAAGGAGTACAAGGTTAATTCCCCTAGCCTATACAAATACATGCAAGTGACTCCGGTTAATACGAACATATTAAGACGGTCCCCTGGTGTTCCTATTAACAGAGCTACTATAACGTTACTGTATCAGCTTATAGTGTTATTGGACTATGGATGATACTCACCTCTGAGTCTATGTCCAGAATACAAATCTTGCCAGACTTCCTCACCAGATCCACAGCATTGATGCTATAAATAGAACACATGAACACATAGCTAGCGATCCGATTGGTTACCTGGTGCCGTATAGGTTCCCCGCGTACTCCGTGTGTTCTATAAATAGCCCTGCTCTTATGTCGGTCTCGAATTCCTCTCGACTCACGAAGTGGTAATCTAAGCGGAACTATAAATAGTTAGGTCCATCTATAGTTCCAATTGGAACTATACTTACGTTTCCCATCCACCTCTTTGTCTCTCTTCTCTCTGGTCGTGTCTACAGATAGCTTGTTATAAGGTACCATTGATAGCATATACAGTCAGGTATGCTTATAATGAACAAGCCTATGGTCCCAATTTAACAACTTACATAGGGTTTGTATTAAGTTGAGTTCGCTTATTATAAAGTCTCTATATTATGAAAACACAATTTTTGGTCCCTTGAATGTTCATAATAAAGAACCTGACTGTATAACGTACCATGGATATCACATATAACTCACGTGAAACAGAGAACTCGAACTGCCCCGGGTATTCCTTAAGCAGGCGCAGTAGGAGGGTGCTCTTGCCCACTCCAGAGGGTCCCGATATTACCATTGGCTGAGCCATTTGTCACCTGTCTATAACGGTACTATTCCTAGATAGATAACTACAGTAGAACCGAGTTAGTACGAACACCAGGGGACCTCAAAACACCTACTAATGCAGTTAGTTCCTATAAGAACCAACTGAATGTGTCCGGAATTCGTGTTAACCAATTTCATTTATATTGAAAGGGCTTTGAAGGGTAATTAAATTGTGTTAGTATTAACCGTGTTCTACTTACGAGGTTCTACTGGACTTTAAAAATTGATTCTAACTATTAGTTCCTATAAGAACTAACACGTGTGTATATCGCCATTATTAGCAAGGAATGTGTTTTTCCAATTAAATTGCCACTCAATACAACTAATTACTTATAAACAGTAGCATAACATAGTTCCCTTCATAGCAACCAATATGTAACATAGGAATGTCTCAGTGACAACAGCCCTGGCTGCTCTGCGGTTTCATTGGTCCGCCCGAATCCTCGTGGGAGTAGTTCCTAATTAAATACTTTGAGAATTCAAGCATCGCCTTTTCGATGGAATCCTTGTCTTTAATGGAAACTTCAAAGAACAGTTTTATGTCGTCTTGTTCGTTCGCGTAGCTCTGAGCGCGAATCTTCTCCACCTCTCTGCTCTCCTCGAGGTCAGACTTCGTGCCTACAGAGGCGTTAGTTCCATATTAAGTGGCATATACAGAGGTGTTAGTTCCATATTAGTAGCGGTCAAATGCTACCAAGGGTCAGGGTTAACTAATGTGTGACAGACAATCTTTTGTAATACGAAATGGTAAAAAATAGTGACTTAGGGAGTGTATAGATTCTGAATTTTTGCGTTAACAAATTTTTTGCTTATTTTGTATGGGCTTTTATAGGAAGCTCTACTGTCTCTAGTTTCATATTAAGTTAGTATATACAGAGGTGTTAGTTCCACATTAATGTCCCAGCCTTACCTAACAGCATGACGGGGGTATTAAGCTTCGTGTTCGTCTGGATGCGTCCCATCCAGACGGGCAACAGGTCGAACGTCCGATTGTCGATAAGCGAGTACGTGAGACAGACCCCGTCCGCCCCTCTGTAATAAGCAGCGGTTATGCTGTCATAGGTCTCAGTGCCAGCCGTGTCCCATATCTCCAGGGTAACCTCCTGTCCGTTTAGATCCATGGTCCGGTCCATACAGTCCAGCAGCCCTATGGAGTGACTCTCTACCCCACAGGGCGTAGGGGAGTCCCTGCAACAATAGTCACGAACCAGGGAACTCTTCCCCGTGTGCAGGTTCCCAATCATAAGCAGCTTAAGCGTGCAGGGCGCCGCTATTACGGGGCTCTGTTTGGTGGAGCGCTTCCGGTCTCCTCGACTAGCCATGCTATTGGAACTAACTATGATACTGTTAATAGATAGTTCCATATTAAGTTCCTGTTTATAGAGGTGTTAGTTCGATATTAGTAGCGGTCAAACTAATGTGTGACAGAGTACAGTAGATGCCGGTTATAAGAACATTCACTGGAAAAGGGTTGCCATATACTGTATTTCCAATTGGGTTTAATACAAGCAAATTTCTGGCGCCTAAATTACACATTTTCGCGCCTATAAAGTTTCCATTAAAATACGCGCCTGATAAAACCTGGTTCCGATATACTTAATATATTTAATAACAGAGTAGCATACCAATCTCCCCTACTGTATCTACGGAATACACATGATTAACCTGTATGCATCAGTGCCACTTAACACCTCGGTTGGTGCCACTTAACACCTCAGAACCCCAGCGGATGTGTCGCCCTGGGGCCGCCCGTCTCGACCACATCTTTAGCTATCCTAGCTTTCAACTGGTCTATCTCGAGAGTGCCACTTTCCCTGAGCCCCTTCAGGTGCCACGACACCCGTGCATGCGCCTCGTGGCACCAAGTGGTCGCCAGTGCCACTTGGTGCTCCCAGGTGTCGCTGTGTGTCCGAATGGCGCGGGTGGCGCGGGCTATAACGGCTGCCATGGCATAGGTGTCAATGGCAGCCTCTGCCACCTTCCTGAGCTTAACCTGTTCCTGTATAACCGCCTTACCGTGTGCTAACAGGAGTCTCTCAATCGCGACGCCGAATTGGTTAACACAGGACACCAGCTGTTCCATGGCCCTCTCCAGCTGAGGGGGCGCCATATGGTCCCGCGGACCAATCAGGTCCCTAGCAGACACCTCGTGTACCCCCACTCGCCTCCCCAGGAAGTCCAGAAGTGTCCCCGCGTGTCTGAGTGGCTCCCGCATCGCCCTCTCGAGCCCCCTGAGCCGCCCCCCCGCCCCCTGCAGCCCCTGGAGTGCCACGAACAGACGCAACACCTCATTTGACCCCTCGAATATCCGGAATATCCGGAGGTCCCGTAGCACCCGCTCCAGGCCGCTCTCCCGCATGTACCCCATCCCCCCATGCACCTGTATGGCCTCGTCTGCCACCCACCAAGCGGCCTCGCTAGCAAACACCTTGCTAATGGCCGCCTCCAGCTGGAAGTCGGTCACCCCGGCGTCCATGGCCCCACAGAGCAGATACGCCATTGACTCCGTTACATAGTGGCGCAGTGCCATATCTGCCACTTTCTCCTGAATGACTCCAAAGTTGCAGAGGAAGTCTCCGAACTGTTTGCGGGCCTTCGCGTGCTCCACTGTCCGCTCTATGAGCATGCGCATTGTGCCGGATAGCGCACCCGCCATGCCGAACCTGCCGTTGTTCAGGATATTCATAGCCACCTTAAAGCCGTCCCCCTCCTCCAGCAGTCTGTTCTCTACCGGAACCTAGACACACGTAGTTCCGGTTTGTAACACCTGTAGTTGACATACTTATACAAATGATCTGTAGAGTTTCACATTATAAGACCTTAAAATTCCATTGTATAAACTCACCTGTAGATATAATTTATCACAATATAGAATAGTTCGCTTTATAATATTATTACTTATCTTATACAGTGAATTGCTTTATTAGCAACTCGCATTTTGCATGAAATTTAGTTGCTATTATAGGAACAGAAATAACATTAAAAGCTCGCTTGGGAACTTAAAATAAGTTGCTAATAGAAAGTTGCTATAAAGCAATTCTACTGTAGTTATATTTAATTTTAAAAGCTCTCTATAGCTTATACCAGAGCTTAGTTCCTGTTTATAACACCTATACCTTAGTTCCGGTATATAACAGAGCTTAGTTCCTGTTTATAACACCTATAACTATCTCTACCTTGACATTATCGAAGTGCACTTCTGCGGTATTGCTGCACCTGATGCCCATCTTCTTCTCGGGCTGTCCGTGCGTGACGCCTCCAAACGCCCGCTCCACTATAAAGGCGGATATCCGGTCCTTAGTCGCCCCGCTCCCGTCCCGGACCCGCGTCTTGGCGAACACAGTGAATATGTCAGCCACACCTCCGTTTGATATCCATATCTTGCCTACGTAAACAACAACAACAACAATTGGTGTATGTTGTACTATGTAGTTTGTTAGTTAGATGTTAGTTAGTATATTTACTAGCTAGTTAGTCAGTATCTTTATTTGTTTGTTTATTCGATTGTTAGTTAGTTTGTTTATTAGGTTACTGGTAAGTTTGTTTGTTCACTAGTTAGTTAGTAAGTTTGTTTGTTTACTAGGTAGTTAGTTTGTCAGTAAGTTTGTTTGTTTACTAGGTAGTTAGTTAGTTAGTAAGTTTGTTTGTTTACTAGGTAGTTAGTTAGTTAGTAAGTTTGTTTGTTCACTAGTCAGTTTGTTTACTAGCTAGCTAGCTAGTTAGTCACTTAATCAGCTAGCTAGTTAGTCACTTAATCAGCTAGTTAGCTAGTCAGTCAGCTAGCTAGTTAGGTTACTAGCGCCCTTACCTCCATTTAGCAGATATGTCTTCCCATCGGGGCTAAGCTCTGCGCGGGTCCTTATAGAGAATGCGTCGCTGCCGGAGGCTGGCTCCGTCAGACAGTAGGCAGCCATCTGCTCCCCAGAAGCCAGCTTAGGCAGGTACCGGGCCTTCTGGGACTCGCTGCCGTACAGGATTATACCTAGGGATGTATGGGAGGGGACCGTAGTAGTAGTTGCATAAGGGAGGGTATATATGGAACCATAGGACCAGAGGCGGCGCGGCTTTTGGGGGCCCCCGGGTGATCGACCTTTTAGGGGCCCACCTTTTTTGGAAGCCCCCGGACCCCTACCTAAATTCTTTGTAATCGGTTGAGGGGCACGCGAGTGAATCACCAGTGCGGGGTGCGGCCGCGCCGCCCATGCATAGGACATACTTTGTTATAACGTACCACTTAGGGAATGGAATAAGTACGTACTAACCGAGTTTACTCTACATAGAAATACATACTGCTTATAAACTTGCTTAATAGGCGTGAGATCTGTCACTACTAACAGAGTATACCCTACATAAGTATAACCCCCTTAACTATAGGAAGTTAGTTCCAATAAGAACCCTGTTACCTTTGAGCCCGATGGACTGGTGTGCCCCCAGTACGATGCCAAACCCCAGATCGTACCTCCCCATTATCTCCGTCATTCGACAGTACTGCGTGTTATTCAGCCCCAGGCCCCCGTACCGCTCCGGGATCTGCAGACCGAACGCCCCCTGGGCCTTGGCACGCGCCATCATGTCCGGGTCCACAAAGGCCTGCTCGTCGTACTTAGAGGTGTCAAACTCCTGGAGGAACATCCGGTCGGTGGGGGCCACATACAGACGGAGCGTCTCTAGCTGGTCAGCTGAGAGGGAGTCGGGGTAGGGGAACAGCTGATCCGTGTGCAGCTGCCCCGTGAATATACCTAGATACGGCAGCGGGCGGATGGAATGTGTATATAGTGGTGTCGTTATAAGAACATCGTCGAGAACCGCATATAATGTTCTTATAACCGGCATAAAGTATATAGGATATATGGCAACTGTTTTCCAGTAGAATGTTCTTATAACCGGTGTTCTTATAACCGGAATCTAGTGTCGGATTATGAAGACTATTATGCATAATCCGACGCTCATTGGGATAAGGAAAAGTGTAGGTTCTGCTGAATTCCGGATTATGCAGGTTCTATTGTACTGACATGCAACAGTACTATTAATAATGCGTGGTATAACAGTAGTGTTATAAACTTATAGTGATACATATTAATTTAATATTATTGTCAGTACTGTATATCCTACCTGATACAAATGATCTGCTTTCTGAGGAGTTAGTTTCAGTTCTAGTTTCAGTCGATTGGCAGCGTACGAGGTGTCGGGTGGCACAGGTGGCACCGCGAAGTGTTAAGTGGATTCGTGATAGTGATCTCATAGCTAACTAACAACCATCATGTATTAACTAACGGTCTCGTATTGTATTCATAATGTATCAAATTCCCTGTAACATATATGGACTAATATACTTCCATATATGGACATGTGTGTAGGAGTATAACGTCTGACAAATATGTATACAAGTGATACGTAAACAACTAATTAGCACACAATCTTGCTTAGCTATAATGACAACAACAACAACAACAAGATATAACACTATTCTGAGCTAATCTACCATCAGCATTAAATTAATACACACGTGACTACTCATATAAAGCAACTGGTTAAATAGGCTTTCTGGAACTGAAACTAATATTATGGATAGACTGAGAGCTGCTCTTACAGATGTGTCCGGGCTTGCGAATGTGGCGGCTAAACTGGCACATTCCAAGCCGCCAGAAGCGTCGGGGGGGAAGACAGAAAGTGGAGGGGCAGGGCTCGTGTATAGCAATCCTAATTTCACACTTGAGGTGTCGCAAAGTGGCACAGGTGGCACAAGTGGCACGCTCAGCCTGGGGGAGCAGAGAGGGATCAGCTCGCTGCCGAGTTTGATTCTGCCACCTGCGGAAATAGGTGTCAACGAGACACTAAGTGTCCCAGGAATAGGCGCCACTTTAACCGACCGGCGGGCCAATCAGATCGCAGAGTTCCTGAATGAAGCCGTTGCCATGATACGCGATGGGATGAAAGGAATGCTGACAAGCTCCCTCGAAAATGGCGCCAAAGAGGAGGGCGTTTTGTTGCGGACCAAAATAGAAAACAACAACAAATGTATTCGCGAGATGCACTCGCGACACAGCGACATAATCCGAGAGCGGGAACAGCTGTTGGGAAAAGTGGCACAAACCGAGAGCGAAGTGGTGAGACAAGTGGCGGAATGTGGCGCCTTGCTAAGCAGGCTGGAAGCAACAGAACTGGAACTAAAGGTGTCAAAGAGTGCCACCAAACAGATGATATACGAAAACACCGTGCTGAGAATCGAAGTGGAGAAATTCCGGAATGTGTCCCAAGTGGCACAAGAGGACCTCGGGGCGAGTCGCGAAAAGGAGAGCGCCACAAACGGAGATAATATGGAACTGAAACTGAAACTAACCGAGCGGGATATCGAGATTCTGGACCTCAAGGCCAAACTGGAACAGCTGCAAGAAAAAGTAGAGTTTTTAGAAACAGGAGAGGTGTTGGAACCACGAAAAGTGGCACAAAGTGGCAGCAGACCGTATGTAGTGGGGTTAGTTAGCACCACCGACATACTCGCTAAAGTGGCACAGCTTAAAGGGATGGCGACACAAGGGGACATTAATTCACACCTCAAAACCACAGAGACAACCATTCGGGATTTGATACTAGAACACGAGACATGCAAAGACAGTATATTCCTATTGCGAAGGCACCAGTTACCAGGTGGCACGAATGGAATGCTTAATGGAACTGAAGAGGTATAAATAGGTGTTAAATATGTTTATAGAGCCACAAAGTAAATTATGTTCTTATAACTATTTGTAAATTGTGTGTATAAACAAACTTGCTGTTGTTTGAAATTATTAAAGGAAATTAGAAACAGAAAAAACTTTCTAATTGGAACTAACTTTATAATTGGAACTAACTTTATAATTGGAATTAACTTTATAATTGGATCTATGCTAAAAATAGACTTATGGCCTCTGCGGACACATTTGAGCCACTTCCCGATAGAGGTGTTAAGTTTAAGCTCACAAGAATGCCATTCGGAGTTGTGGCATTCGATAGAGACACAATTGTGTCGCTTCGCACAGAGTACCACGTCACGGGTGGCATGGCGGGCTGCCACCCGATCGTGCCACACCAGCAGCGACACCTGGGGCTGCCACTTCTCCTCATGCGCGAAGAGGTGTCGCTCCTGAGGGAGCTGCAAGTGGCAGAGCTAAGTGGAGAGTGGCACTTCCCAAACACGGCAAAAGAGAAGATACGATATGCAGTACGTAACCCTATTATAGGAATTAGACACCTTGCTATGTCACGCTTTTAGACATGTTTGTTGTATAAATAGGATTTCTGTCACACATTGGTTGAAAATTGTTCTAACAACAACAACAACAGCAACAACAATTCCACTATAATCTCCTATAGGAACACCATAGTTCCTTATAGAGAGCTTGGTTCCATATTCAACAGGTGTATAGGCAGGGATGGATCCAGCACAAAATATCTGGGGGGGTGCAATGCCCAGGGTTGGGCCTTTGAATTGTAGACGCCGTAGGAAGCGCCCGCGGGTCAAATGAGCCAGTATTTGGAGGTTCTTTTTTTAAGAACTGCAATGAGAAAGAAGCTTTCAAGAAAGTTGAAATATATTTAATATACGTCAAAGAAATCTATTCTAAATTCATACATAACTATAAATTAATAATTAATTAATTAAACTATCAATTAACCAACAATCACAATGAATCAATAGTTAACGATTTTTCCTGATATTTGATATACAACGTTCCCAACAGTACTCACAGAAAAGATAGGGAAGAGAAATCTCATATATTTCTCTTAACCAATCTCGGAAATTGTGCCAGTCCCTAGATATAATTTTCGATTATATTATCATATTCTTGGGCGGGGTGGGCAGTGGCGTATCCAGGATTATCGTGAGGGGTCGCTTTGGAGCGGGCGAAGCGAGCAACGGTAAGGGGGGGGGGGATCTTGGGGACACCCCCCCGGAATTTTTTTGAATCTTAGACGCTCAAACATCGATGTACAGCTATTCATGTCACATAGTAGGAGGAGTGTAATATTGTGCAGTTGTACCAAAGGTGTTTAGATGTTTAGGCATTATAAATAACAACATATCCCTTTTGGAAACTAGTTATGATGGGGGTGTTTGAACACCCAAATCCCCCCTAGATACGCCACTGGGGGGGGGGTTCGCACTCCCCCTGAGCCATTTTGGGGGGGGTGCAACCCCCCTGAACCCCCCCGGTGGATCCATCCCTGTGTATAGGTACCTTGTAACCGGAACTATATATATAGGTGTACAAGGCTCTTTGGAGAGAGGGGTACTACCTGACCGAGGGGTCCAAATTCGGAGGGGACTATTTGGCGTACCCTGACGATCCGACTAAAGTGCATTCCACGCATATCGTGGTTGTCAAGGACATAAGCGCGCCATTCGAGCCCAGAGATCTGATTGGTGGAGGGAGAGTGGTCAACAAGTCCAACAAGAATCTGCTGTACGGGACCATGGATGCTAGCGGCTCTGTTCGGTTCATAAACGTTAGGTGGAGCGGGTATTTAGGGTCAGAGAGAGACTGAGTCTTAGTTCCTGTTATAGTTCCATATTGTATCGTATATCGGGCATTTTATAGGTATTAATATTCCTTGTGTAGAACCTCGTTAGTAAGAAAACGGTTAATACAACACTATTCAATTCCCTTCAAAGCCTTTCAATATAAATGACATTGGGTATACGAATTCCGGATAAAGCGAACACATTTTGACGGTCCCTTGGTGTTCCTACTAACGAGGTTCTACTGTAAGTAATTTTAGAAAGGAATTAAAAACAACAAACAATGTATCCTAATTCCTAAAGTGTCGAATATTTGTCTTATAATCAGAAGGGTTCATCAGGTACCCCGAGGGACACCTGACAAACCACGAAAGAAATTATTTTGAGTGAAATTGATTATTTGCGAAATCAATCACTGATAGTGTAAATGATTGTAACTAATGTAGAACTTATGCTCTGTAACTAACTCCACAATATGGGTGTATTTAAACGCATTACCCCTATACGTACGTATGTTTTTATTTATCTAAGAAAGGAGGGGGCAAATATGGCCCCAAGGGAGCAGAATGGTACCGTAAAAGATACAGTAGAACCTCGTTAACACAAGTGGACCATCGAAATATTTTCGTATTAACCTGACTCACTCTTTAACAGATATTTCCCTTATCCGTCTAACGAAATTCTACTGTCTTCAAATTAACTAACTGAAATCTTCAAAATAGAAAACGCAGAATTAATCTCTTTATTTCAAACAGTCCAACAGGGTCCAGGGGTCTAAGGGAACATATACAGTTAGATATAACTTGTTGTCGCTACCCTATAACCAAGTTTGTATTTATTGCAACACAAACAAGACATTCGCTATAACATTAACCAACAGACAGTACATTAGCATAGGACAGATGCCAGCGATCCTATTGGCTCCCGACAGAATATGCGCTCACAGAGAGTATATAAGGAAACGCGAATAATAATAAATAAATTATTTTTATAAGTAATTGTATCATTTCATTATTCACAACAAAAATGGATCAAACATTGGACAAAAACAAGAAAGTCCCTTCCCTGCCCAAGATATACCGTCCGGCCCAGGAGCTCGTAACCACACATCTAGGGGACCCATATTACGCGCGCCACGACTACCACGTGTTCGAGACCACGCGTCCAAAGGAGATTCCCCTCAACTTCGAATACAACAGTCTTCACGATACGAACCTTCGGTATTATTTCAACAGACCACGCATGGTGGATAGGCTGCAGAAACTGGGACTAATAAACAACAGCAACGAAGTTATCTGCAGCATGAAGTTCTACCACATATTCCGCGAGGCGATGGAGTACGAAGCGCGGAAACTGAGAGACAAGCAGTACGACGAGGCGCGGCGGAACAACAAGGGCGAGAGCAGCAAGTCCCCCAGCAAACTGGATGAGAGGATCAAAAAGGTAAACACAAACAAAATAGTAAACCAATAGACTTATAAGTAAACATACTAATTAATAGACAAGTTTACAAACCAACAAACAAACAAACAAACAAGTAAACCAATAAACAAATGAACGAATACACAAACAAACAAACAAATGAATGAACAAACTATACTACCTAACTACTAACTACTATACTACTACTATACTAGTAGCATACCTATTCCCCCCTCCGGTACCTAGGTTAAGCAGTACAAGAGCAAGCAGCAGAAGGCCCAGGCCTACCTGCGCGCTAAGGTCGCTAAGCAGAGCGAGTGGGACCGCCGGGAGCTGGACCGCCGGCGCCAGGAGGCGGCCAAGGAGAAGCAGCGCCGCGAGATAGACCGCGAGGCGGAGCGGGAGCGCAAGCTGGCTCTGCTGCTGGAGAGAGAGCAGCAACAACTGTTCCGGAAGCGGAGGGTCGTCAACGGCCGCGAGTACGAGGAGCAGATGCGCGCCATAGGCATGCGTCAGCAGAAACAGCAGGGCGTGCTGCACCACCATGCTGTCATAGCACAGAGGTATGTGTGTGTAGTGTGATACGTATAGCTAGTTGCATAGTAGCCTGTAGTAGGTCCTATGCTAATGGAGTGTGTAGGTTCCGTCGGTGGGACGAGCACCACGGGAAGATCCTGGCGGAGCAGGCGCGGCGGAAGCGACAAACGGAAGAGGACAAGCTGCGCAACAAAGCGAAGCGCGAGAAGATATTCCGAATTCTGCAGAACCGCCAGGAGGCCACGCACCAGCGACTGGTCGAGCGGAACCACGACCAAGTGGAACAGCTGTTATCGGACGCGAACGAGCGCGAGCAGCGGTGGATCGAGAACCGAGAGAGAGCCGTACACGAGTGGCAGGAGCACCAGGAGCAGGTGGCACAGCACGCGCCACTCTCCGCACACGCACACAACAGATCTCTCTCCTCCACACCTCCGCCAAACAGCTGTTTCTCCGCCCCCACCGCCCCCACCATAGCCAAACAGGTAAACACTCCATTCATAACATAACACAACTAGTAAATAAGCTATGTCTATATATAGTCTGTCTATAATGTGTCCTATAATATGTCTCTAAGGTGTCACTAATGTTCCAATAATATGTCCTATAAGTGTCATATAATATGCCCTATAATATGTCGCTATAATGTGTCCTATAAGGTGTCACTAATGTGTCCTATAAGGTGTTACTAATGTGTCCTATAAGGTGTCACTAATGTGTCCTATAATGTGTCCTATAAGGTGTTACTAATGTGTCCTATAAGGTGTCGCTAATGTGTCCTATATAGTGTCGCTATAAGGTGTCCTATAAGGTGTCCTAATCTCTAGGTGTCGGAGCAGGAGGAGGAGGAACACACGCGGCACCAGGAGCGCCGTAAGAAGGAGGGTACCAAGCAGGACGCCCTGGCGCAGAAGCGGGCCACCTGCATTAAGAAGGTGCAGGAGACCATATCCCGCGTCCTGGCAGAGAGGGCCATCCGCTCAGCCATAGACCTCATGTAAACAACAACAACAACAACAACAACAGAATATGAAATGTATACTGTATATTTGTACTCATCTGTAACAGAGAACATTAAACATCACTCTAACCTAGCAACGCTTGTAGCTCCGGAATGCTACTTCCGGTATAGTTCCAGTTCTCTGCGGAACCCCCGCCTGGGGTGTGTGGGGGTCCCCAGGAGCTCGCGGGACCGGAAGCCGGTTTCTGCGGTTAGGAACTCGCGGAAGCGGGCGGGCCTCAGGCGTATGGCCCTGTGGTGGTCCCGCATGTGGGGGGACAGTCTGGCCCGCTTGGCGTACCCCCCGAACCCCTGCGACTCCAGGATTAGCACCCCTGTAGGGGTAAGGTCCAGGTACATCCTAACGTAAAGATAATAATGATAGTATGATAATGACAATGATAATGATAATAACAATAATAACAACAATAACAACACTATTTACCTTTTGAACATCCTCTTTATGCCCTGGTCCCCCCAGTTGAGGTGCACCCACTTGGTGACACTCAGACACAAAATGACGTCATATAGCACCTCAGGCGCGTAGGTGTCTAGAAACGTGTCGCAGGGAGGCACATAGTTCTCAGTTCGGAAGTTTATATTCTGCGGAAACTTGCCAACTTCCGGTGGCGACACCTGCGCGCCACGTGGCACCAGCGACCACTTGACAGCCCGCTTCGCGCGCGAAATTAGCTCCGGGTCTATGTCGACCCCCTGGATGAACAGAGGTGTGAAATCCCGCGCCACTCGGATGGTAATGGCGCCCGAATTGCAGCCGATATCGAGACACTTTTTGTTCGCAAACAATTCCGGTTTTAAGAACTGCATTCTTGGGTCCTGTGAGCATTCCATTCTGTAGCCATAGTAACAGGGATAGTTCCCATAAATGTAGTTCTTATTTTTGGTAACAAGATTAGGTTGCTTCGTAACAGGTGTCTCTAAAAGCTGTGTTTCTAAACAAACAAACAAGTAAACAACAACAACAACAAATTGTGAATCTGTTTACCTTTGTTCTCAGTGTTAGTTCCAATTTCGGAAACTGAGTTGGAAGTACTTTTGTTTATTTTCTTTTTCTTGTTGTTCTGTAGAGAATTGAGGTTGAGTGGGTCTCTGCGGTTATTAATTGGTTCAGGAGTTGGTTCCATATTGCCAGAAGTTGGTTCCATATTGGAGTCCCCGGTGGAGAGACAGAGGGGGTCGGTTTCTGTGGAGGAGATTGTCCTCCTGCGTTTTCTCAGCTGGATGTGGTTAGGGCGAAGTTGTTTTTGTTTACCTTTCGAAGTGTTTGTTTGTTTTGTTGCCTCGAAATCATTAGACGCCATTCAAAGCTAAGTTACATAAACAAATTTTGTCGTAAACACCCGAGGTGACAAGAATAAGAACTTGTTTATAAGTGAGAGAACACAAGAATTAAGTGTCAGGAAAACTAGTGACACATTCGTCGATATGTGTCTCAATCTGTGCCACCTGGAAATATCCGCTACAGAATAGGCACTGCTTTAATCGGAAGTGTCGAGGTGGTGAGAATTGTGTCGCGGGGACACAAGTGGCGCTGTTTACAGGTGTGATTACAGAGCGCGCCACTAGGGGGGAGGTCGGAGGTGTTATAGTTATATCTATACATTCCAGTTGTGACAGATCGTTGTCGGGGAGAGAAGAGCGGGAATTCTCTTCCATTTCACTTTTGAAATATAATTTAATGTCACTTTTGAGATAATCTTTGGTTGTTGTTGTTGTTGTTTTCTTGTTTGCAGGTTTAGCAGGCTTAGCAGGGGACCGGATCTTAACAAACGTGCCGCCACAAGTGGCAGTGTGTCGGCTCCACCAGGTGTCACATTTGGAAGGGGCTCTGTTAACAGACCTCTTCACGTAACCGTAGTAAGGATGCCTCGATCTATAAATAGCAACAAATAATGTCTGCTATACATATGCCACTTATGCCACTTGTGCCACTTACCTACAAGCCCCTTCACACCTCCACCAATGTGTCTTCAGTGACTTAACTTCGTCATGGAAAGAGTGGTATACCGTAATATTACAGTTGGCCGTAGAATTAATCCGGTTTAGGTGTCGCTGGAATTGTGTCCCGTGGTCGCTGTGGTCGCGGTTGCGTTCTGCCACAAACAGAAAGGCGTGAATCATCTCGTGGAGAAGAGTCTCTACTAGGTCCCGCCTCGGTCTAGAGGTGTTAGAATGTGAATATACAGTAAATAGGAACACCAGGGGACCGTCTTAATATGTTCGTATTAACCGGAATTCGTATTAACCGGAGTCACTTGCATGCATTTGTATAGGCTAGGGGAATTAACCCTTGTACTCCTTAACGGCTTAACCGATATTACACTTATCCGTGTTCCTACTAACAGAGTATACTGAGGTGTTACAAACAGGAACTAACCGTAGAGTTAGTATCGGTTTGGAGAGTCGGATAAAGCAGAACATAGAATTGGGTTTGTAGTACGTGATCCCTGCGCATGACGTCATCCTGTGGCTCCAGTCTACGCACACAGATCCGAGTCTGCTGTAGAAGAACAGCTGATTGTATTCCGTGAACAGCTGATGGATGGAGGGGGTGGGGTCCGTGAGCTCGAAGTGGTCGTGAGTAACCTGATACAGGGAGGGGGGCATAGCTGTTGTTGTTGTTGTTAGAGGCACTGTAAACACGTAAACAGGTTTGAAGACAGATACATAGGTTTGAAAACAAGTAAAAATACACAACTTATAAACAAACAGACAGAAAACAAACAAGAAAACAAACAAACAAACAAACAAACATACAAACAAACAAACAAACAAACATACAAACAAACAAACATACAAACATACAAACAAACAAGTAAACAAACAAACAAACAAACAAACAACTTACCCTCTATATCTGACATATCTAAATGATCACAAATATCAACAGCCAATAAATCTTCCAATTTCTCTTTTGACAACAACTCGTCCAGCCACACGTCATCTCTGTAAACAAACAAATAAACAAATGAACAAACAAACAAGTTAATAAACAAGTGAACAAACTAATAAACAAGTGAACAAACTAATAAACAAGTGAACAAACAAACAAACGAAGGAACAATCAAATACACGTATAAGATACCAATAGTATTTTATTTGTTTGTTTATTTGTTTGTGTTTACTAATTTCCTGTTTAACTCAGTACCTTTCCTCTTTCACAGACTCAATATAGCAGTCCTTATCTGTTCTATAAATAGTATCCTTATCTGTTCTATAAATAGCATCACTGTCTTCCTGCGATAAACACAGTGCCAAAGCGACGTCAAAATCCTGTGCCACTAACTGTGCCATCAACACCTCTCACAAGTGGCAGCTACACAACCAAACTTACAGGTGTTAGAAAATAGAAAGTGTCCTTATTACACCATACCCCCACTAATACCAATATAATAACCAATATAATACACATAAACAACAACAACAACAACAACAACACATGTTTACTAGCACGCACACCCACTTGGACTATACTCCAGCTTATTTACAATATCCGCATACTGTTCATCGACCTCCCCAGAGCTTTTGCTTACTATTTCCTTCTGCAATTTGTCGAACACAAAGTTAACATTGCGACCCGTTAGTGCACTGGTTTCGTATTTGTGCGGAAATTCCAGGAAAATCGGATCGCTTGCCAGCTGTGCAAATGACACTGTGTGGTCCTTTGGTTCCTTATCGGATTTGTTTGCCAGGAAAAAACAGGTGTTTGGTTCCAGTTCCAGATTATCCCTGACTTCTCTGAGCCAGGATTGGAGTTCCACATAGGAACAGTAGTTCGTGACGTCGTAAACAAAGATAACACCCTTGACCCCATGGTACAGGGACCGTGTGACGCTCCTGTACCTCTCCTGGCCCGCCGTGTCCCAAACCTCAAAGCGGTACTGTGCGCCCTGGATAATAATGTCCTTCTCGATATAATCATGTTTTAGCACCTTGTGGTTTGAGCTGTCGTGGAAATACCCTTCTTCATATCTCTGAATTAAACTGGTTTTACCGACATTGGCGTTGCCGATTAATATTATCTTAAACGCACGTTGGATACGGGTATGGCTCAGTGGAATGTGATTTATGCATTCAGTTGCCATGTGACAGCTATAATAAATAGGAACTAAGGTTAGAATTGGAACCAATAGTATATGGATTTATAGAAACTAAAAGCAGAGCAATAAAACAAACAAAATACAAACAACAACAACTGAATTCCAATTGAATATCTATTTACAGAAACAAGATCCCGTCGCATAATCGTACTGGTGTTTGTGCAGAATGCTCGCATAGTGCTGATCACAGGAAACGGAGAAATACTTGCTAATTATATTTTCACACATTGTCTGAAATGCGTCGTCAATCCCGCGCCCATCTTTGGCGCTCGTCTCAAACTTTAGTTTGTAGCGCCTAAAATGTGCCACTTGGTCCAATTCAGAAAGTGGCCTTGTGTACTGAATGCCCGTAAGATCGCATTTGTTAGCCAGTATTATACAGGTTGTTGCGTCGAACAAACCATTCTCCTCTAACTCCTTTGCCCAATATTCTAGTCCGTTAAAGGAGTCCCCTGAGGTCACGTCGTACACAAGGAATATTCCTTTCGCATCGTGATAATGCGAGCGAGTCACCGAACGGTACAACTCCTGGCCGGCCGTGTCCCAAATAACGAACAAATACGGTTTCCCATCAATAACAAGGGACTTATGAACTACATCATCCTTATCCAATGTTTTATGCGTTGTCGCCTCAAAAAAAGTGCCCTTATTGTACCTCTCAATTATGCTCGTTTTTCCAACCCCAGCGTTGCCGATTAGAATTATTTTGTTCTCAACCTGGCTTCGGTGTAGGGAGGCCTTTGTTACCCGCAGATGGGACATGGGCTAGAGGTGCTAAGTGGCACAAGTGGCACAAAGTAAGGGTGCAATTGTATGTTATGTAGGGACACAACTGTATGTTATGTAGGGACACAAATGTATGTTACTTAGGATGCAATTTGTATGTTAACTAGGGACACAAATGTATGTTACTTTAGGACACAATTTATATGTTACTTTAGGACGCAATTTGTATGTCACCAAGGGGCACACTTTGTATGTCACCAAGGGCATTTAATGATTAATGGTGACACAAAATGGCAATTAAAGTGGGTACAAATGGAGATACAAGTATAGAAAGCTAAGCATATAAGAATCAATCAAACGAATAGCATACTTCGAATATTCCGACACAATTAAGACACTTTCTGCCACTTTATAAGGACTATATAAACGAGTTGGAAATAAATAGGACAAATAGTGGCAGGGGTGACACAATTGGACACTAGAGACACAATAAAGTCAGCTAAGGACACAAGGTGTCGCTTGGTTAAATAACAAAAGTTATAAAATTATTTCTAAGTAGATAAGTACAACTTGCATTCCATTGGTAACTAAGTAAGAAATTTGATTCTAAGCTAAGAAAGTAATTCGTACTTTGCACTGGGTTGTGCCACATTCCATTTGAGCTATCTGGTATCCTAGCAGAACTGTCTCTGCATTAACTAATTACTCACAAATGAAAGTATTTCCTTTCACTACATTCCTGACTGGATGGAGTCACCATGTGCATCAGAAGAGGCGGCACACAAACAGATGCCACATTCCACTCAGTTCCACCACCTAGCTCTGCTATAAGATACGAGACACATTCTCTATAGCATTCTACTAACAAACTACTTTCCTTTCCATAGCACTAACTAGCTAACTAGCAAATAATAACAAAATGGCAGTTCGATTCCCTGACCCGATACACCCCGTAGACCCTGTCGAGTTGGAAATACACCAACTGTTCGACCGAATAATTATGTGTGTCCAGCAGCGACGAGTGGCACTCATAACCACATACCGCGACACACGCGACCAAATAGCCGCTAGGCCCTTAGAGCGCGCGCGAAAAGAACAAGAATTAATGGTATGTAAAGCGCAAACCGAACAAAGTCTCCAAATGAATGAACTGAGAGAGACCCAGGAGCGAATCCTAGCGGAACTAGAACAAGCACTAGCAGAGGTGAGGGTACCCCAGCCCGAGACACGCGTGGTATTCCGAGGCACCTGTGGACACCTGGAGCAGGTGATCGCAGGTGTGGGAGAGGTAGTCGAGGAGGAGGTGCCCGTTGTACCCCGATATCAAGAAATGAGACCGATTGTAACTGTCGGGAAGAAAGGACATGCTCCTGGAGAGCTCTGGAGTCCTTATGGTGTCGCTATCGATGGGAACACAAATCTGATTTATGTCGCTGAAGGGTTTGGTTCCTGTAGAGTCTCAATCTTCTCGGAGACAGGCGAATTCCTAAACACTTTCACAAACCAAGACATGAGATATCCATGGGGTATAGCGATCCATCGAGACAACCTGTACGTGACGGACACAGGAGTACACGCTGTGTTCCGATTCAAAATAGAGGCTGACATGCGTCTCGTCGCTAGCCTAGGGAGTCAGGGATCTGGTGTGGGACAGTTCAATATCCCTTTCGGACTCACCGTCTCTACCAACGGAGATGTGTTCGTAGCGGATTCTGACAACCACAGAATCCAAGTCCTAGATGACTCCCTACACTTCCAAAGATCCATAAAGCACCAAACAATGAAACTCCCGCATGACATTAAACTGACACCAGATGAGGTGTACGTGCTCTGTTTGAAATCTCCCTGCATACTCGTGTTCTCTCACGCAGGAGAGAAGATACGCTCCCTTATCACACTGGGTACAGGATTGCAGATAGGAATAGCTAACTTCTTCTGTTTGGACAGAAAACAGAATTTGCTAATCAGTGATTATCAGAATCATGAAGTTAGAATATTCTCGAAAGAAGGGACACACCAGGGACGTCGCCAGGATTTTTCATCTAGGGGGGGCGGCAAAATTACCAGGGGGGGCATGCTCCCCCTCATAAAATTAGTATCAACGAGAGTCGATTATAATATGAAATTATCAAGTTTCTATCTTATATATTAAATCTAAATGGTTTGTTTTTTTGTTTGTTGTTTGTTTGTTCGGAATTGATTGTGAAACTGGGTAAGAGCTACAGACTTGAAATTTGGCAGGGAGGTGGGTAACTACGTATCTAGAAACATGTTCTAATATCTAAGAAAAATATTCACATCTTCAATCTCAAAAGGTAACAAAACCTTTAGCCAATTAAATTCGAGCGTGGCACAGTATGTATTAGCAGCTATCATTCAATTAGTATAAATTGATTTAATGTCTCTAACATTTGTTAAGCGTGCATTATAGAATGCCAATCTGAAACTGCAATTTAATTGGGCGAGAGAAAAATAATAAATCCAATCAATTATTTTTAATTTACATATTTTAAAGGGTCGTGGCCGCTTACTTCCAACGACTATATATGGAGTAATTAAGTAAGCTAATTCCAAATATGATGTTGTTAACAACCCATGTGTATATATTTGTTGTTTAGATGTAGACGTTATAAGGAATTTACAAACGTTACTTCTGTTATTTGTTGGTTGGGATATATGAGGCACCAGAAGGTGCTTTCTGCAGCCGCGCAGCCAAAGCAAGCGAAGCGCGCTTGTATACATAATAATAATAATAATAATAATAATAATAATACACCTACAACGTTATTTGGCAATAATTTAGCAGGGGGGTATGTCCCGGTGCACGAAATTTACCAGGGGGGGCATTGCCCCGGGGCGAGTATTTCTACCAGGGGGGGCATTGCCCCCCTATGCCCCCCCCGTGGCGACGTCCCTGGGACACACCTCCACACTATAGGGGAACGAGGACAAGAAGTAGGAATGTTTCATTACCCTCAGGGAATAGTTCTAACGGAAAATCTAAATTTAATAATTGTGTCTTGGAATTTTAACTACTTACTACAAATATTTTCTTGTCAATAATTGTTAGTTCTGTTGTATATATAACATATACAAATATTATTCATTCTTGTTTTTGATATTTATTCAATTAAACAAACAACAACACTATTATTCCAGTAATAATAGTATGTAGATTTAGAATTTTAGATTGATACAAGTGTCAAAATGTGTACTCCTTATCCGGAACTCATATTAATATGAACATATTAATATTATGAACAAGGCCTATGGTCCCAATTTAACAACTTACATAGAGTTTGTATTATGTTGAGTTCGCTTATTATGAAGTCTCCCTATTATGAACAAAATTTTGGACCCTTGAATGTTCATAATAAAAGAACCTGACTGTATAAATTTACATTGTTACATTGAATCTAAGTTTAATGTATGAAGACAATTTAGGAGCGTATTTACAAATGGCTGTATAATACACTGATTAGGAGCGTATTTACAAATGGCTGATAATACACTGATTAGGAGCGTATTTACAAATGTCTGTATAATTGTGTTTAATTGTGTCCTAATAGCGACACAATTTGTCTAGACAATAAACCACTATTTAGATATCATATTCATGCTACAAATGAGAGTATCGTTTAATACAACAAATATAATATTAAACACTTATAAATACCAATAATAATAACAATAACAATAATAATAATAGCAATAACAACAACAATTAATTTCAGACATATATCGTCCTACTGTCGCCATTACAACAACAACAACAAACAATAATAGTAACAACAACAATTGTAAACAGAACAAACAAAATAATTAAACCCAAAAAACCTATAATTATAGCGATCTGTATTCCAACGAAATCAACTGTGATATCAACTGGTTCAGTGGGTGTATAAGAAAGTGTCGTATTAGAAGTGGCATTAGTGGCAGGTAAGCCCAACAAACATTCGTACTCGCCTTCACAATTCAAATTGGAACCGGAACCAATGCAGAAACACGAATAATTATGATCACAATTCTCGTAAGTGGTATTGTCATAAACTTTGTTGTTTATTTCCTCCAAAGGAGCGACACAATTCGCGTTAGTTCCAGTTTCAAAAGACTTTCCAAACTTGTCATGAAACAGGGCCACCCAGAAAAGCTTGCAATCACAGTTCAGAGGATTTCCGTCTAGAGCGAATAATTCAAGTTTAACAAGCGGGGAAATTACGTTATATTCCAATGTGCTAATTTGCGAGTCGACTAGAAGAACATTTTTCAGATTATTAGTGGCATTGAAAGTGTCAATTTCGATGGATTTAATTTGGTTTCCGGACAAATCTAAAGTGTCGAGAAGTGGCGTTTCTGAGAAAAGTGTCCTGGACAGTTTTGTGAATCTATTGTTTGCTAAAACTAGTTTAGTTAAACCTCCAAACCCTCTGAAATTACTGGTGTTTAACTCACTAATTAAATTATCCGTTAAATCAAGTTCCACTATTGTATTTCTAACCGATATTGGTATCAGTTCCAGAATAGATATTTTCGCGTTCGTCAGCGACACCTCGACAAGTTTATCTAAATTCCCAAATGCGGATTGTACAGCCACACTACAGTCCACTTTATCAAACTCGATTTTGGTTAAAGCATCAAGACCGTCAAATATATACACCGGATCAATTCTCGACGAACAAACAAATTTAACTGAAACGAGCGAATCCAAACCACCAATCAGATTCCAGCCTATATCAGTCGAACCACTTGACACCTCTAAATCGACACAATTCAATGTAACCAACTTGAAGTTAAAGCGGAAAATTGGGAACTCCAAGAACACAACTTTATTAAGCGACAAAATATTATTAAATCTCGATTGTTGTGTGTGTGTGTGTTTGTTTGTCCGGATTGTATTAAAGTGACGGGGGGATAGAAACCGCATTTATATATGAGATATAAACTAACTTTCAAATGTTATAATATGTAAACAAGTATGCTGAACACGAATTTCGCATTTATAAATTTATAATATGAATATTTATTGTTGTTGTTTACACAAAATAGGTAAACAAATTAATGAAATTCAAAATCAAACCAGAAGTTAGCTTCCAACAGGTATTATAGGTAAACAAGTATGCTGAACACGATTTTCGCGGTTATAATTTTCTAATATGAATATTTGTTGTTGTTGTTTACACAAATAGGTAAACAAATTAATGAAAATCAAAATCATAACGTCCCTATCTACCATTTCCATGGTAGAAAGTGTGAGGAGTAAGGCCGCACAGCGGCCGTTAACTTGAGGTGCGTAGCACCGATCTGTCGCAAAGCGACCTAGACCGAAGGGCTCGTATAATATTAAACACTTATAAATACCAATAATAATAACAATAACAATAATAATAATAGCAATAACAACAACAATTAATTTCAGACATATATCGTCCTACTGTCGCCATTACAACAACAACAACAAACAATAATAGTAACAACAACAATTGTAAACAGAACAAACAAAATAATTAAACCCAAAAAACCTATAATTATAGCGATCTGTATTCCAACGAAATCAACTGTGATATCAACTGGTTCAGTGGGTGTATAAGAAAGTGTCGTATTAGAAGTGGCATTAGTGGCAGGTAAGCCCAACAAACATTCGTACTCGCCTTCACAATTCAAATTGGAACCGGAACCAATGCAGAAACACGAATAATTATGATCACAATTCTCGTAAGTGGTATTGTCATAAACTTTGTTGTTTATTTCCTCCAAAGGAGCGACACAATTCGCGTTAGTTCCAGTTTCAAAAGACTTTCCAAACTTGTCATGAAACAGGGCCACCCAGAAAAGCTTGCAATCACAGTTCAGAGGATTTCCGTCTAGAGCGAATAATTCAAGTTTAACAAGCGGGGAAATTACGTTATATTCCAATGTGCTAATTTGCGAGTCGACTAGAAGAACATTTTTCAGATTATTAGTGGCATTGAAAGTGTCAATTTCGATGGATTTAATTTGGTTTCCGGACAAATCTAAAGTGTCGAGAAGTGGCGTTTCTGAGAAAAGTGTCCTGGACAGTTTTGTGAATCTATTGTTTGCTAAAACTAGTTTAGTTAAACCTCCAAACCCTCTGAAATTACTGGTGTTTAACTCACTAATTAAATTATCCGTTAAATCAAGTTCCACTATTGTATTTCTAACCGATATTGGTATCAGTTCCAGAATAGATATTTTCGCGTTCGTCAGCGACACCTCGACAAGTTTATCTAAATTCCCAAATGCGGATTGTACAGCCACACTACAGTCCACTTTATCAAACTCGATTTTGGTTAAAGCATCAAGACCGTCAAATATATACACCGGATCAATTCTCGACGAACAAACAAATTTAACTGAAACGAGCGAATCCAAACCACCAATCAGATTCCAGCCTATATCAGTCGAACCACTTGACACCTCTAAATCGACACAATTCAATGTAACCAACTTGAAGTTAAAGCGGAAAATTGGGAACTCCAAGAACACAACTTTATTAAGCGACAAAATTCGCAAGTTTGGAAAATTCCTAAATAAATCGCTCTCTAACTTGAAGGGGCCGTTTAATTGGACATTTGTGATCCTATCGAGTTCCCCCGTAACAAGGTTGATGGCCAAACTCTGTGTGAGTAATACGACACTAACTTTAGTTATAGTTCCAGAAACGTTTAACCGCATATTAACACTCGCGGGCAACGGGTTTAGACCGGCATTTGTGAGCTTGTCATCGTCAATAATAATCTCGCATAAACTGCTTACACCTTGATTGTTAATATAACAAATATCCGGACAACTAACATCACATTGTGCCCTTACCTGAACTAAATAGATACACAATATGGAACTATAAAATACCACTTTTAATAACATAATTTAAAGAAATGGAGTTACGGTATTGAACTCAAATTTATATATAATTTTTGGAGACTATTCGACTAGAGAATGTAACAAGTGGTTCATTCAATACTAAACGAATGCAAATTCCAAATATAAATGTAGACATAATATTTTATGTAGGTAATTAATTGATTTGATTAGTTGGTCAGTTAATTAGTAGATATACAGGTAAAAATGAAATATCATATTTACAGAAAACAACAACTGAATAAAAAGTAATCCTCCTATATAAATAAAATACAAACAACAACAACAACAACAACAACAACAACAACAAATCAGTAAACATCAGAATTCAAGCATTGATAATCTATTTTGGGACCACTACCACGACAAGACTGAAAGGGGTAATAAAACAATCGAACTAGAAAGGGGATCATACATAAAACCATTAAAGCGGCCCCAACGCATATTGGAACATAGAAAGGAAATCCTGGTCCCAAGCATTGGTCGGGATCGGAAAAGTTTCCGTTATTTGCAAAATCAAATGCTTGTACTCTATAGTTCCACATTTGTATAACTACGTAGGAATTAGTGGTTGCATTTCTAGTCAAATTAGCGGAAAAAGTATCGCATTCAAAGCTAAACACATCGCTAGCTATTATGCTGAGATAGGATCCTAGCGACGTGTATGTACGATTGGAATTTGAACTGTTGCTAGTGTAGGTTAGGTTGGAGAGATACCAATCGTGTTTGGCGCCTATTTCGGTTTGCCCCGTGCTTCTAATGTTGAGCATAAAATAGAATTCCAACCTATCAGATTGCCCGCTTTCAATCCAGGTTAATTCCAGTTTGGAAAAGTTCTGTTTTTCAGTTGCGAATTTTGAGCAAATTCCGGACACATCTGCGTTGCTAGGGACCGTCATATTGGAATAGTTAAACGTTAACATTATGTTGTCATGGAAACATAACTTGACACATGGAATGCTGTTGTTAACGACGGAGAAACAATTGTCAGCTGTTGCCAAAGAGAATGCCAGGGAAATAAAAATAAAAACAGGCGCCGCTAAAAACATTCTAATATGTACCGGAAATTATATTAGGACACAATTTGGTGACAGAAATATAGGTTTATAATCAGAACTGAAACTAACCTAAATGGAACTAATATTATAAGTGGCAGAGTTGACACCTTATACTCCCGTAAACAAAACAATATATTCGTATTAACACAAATAAACAAACAAACAAGTTAGTATAAACAAAATCAAAAACCAGACAATTCAATCTCAAATCAATCTCCCTCCTAAAATCTAAAATAAATCACGAAACACAAAATAAAATTCATCAATAAACAAACAAACAAATAATGTTAAGACAAACGCTCGTAGCCTTCTTGTTTACCTTTAAAACACCTCCCAATAACGTAAACAACGAGCACTAGAACAACAAGCCCTGCCAAAGCGCATCCGACAATAATCGGAATGAAAGAGGGAATAGAAGCGACACAATTAACAGTGGAACCGAATTTATATTTTGTGTCCGGAAATGCGAAGGCTTGTACTGTATAGTTTGCGAAGTGTAAAGTGGCAAATGTGTCGTTTTTGGTGGCAGGAGTGGCAGGCGCCATCTTGAGACTGAGTTCGCTTTTGCAGAAATATGAACTGCCACTTGTGGCGGAAATAGTGGCATTATTAGAGGTGTCATTGGCATAGTTGTTTGTGCCATTTGTGAATTCAACAGTTGACAAATACCATTGGTTCATAGCGGAGTTAATGGTCTGACTATTCTTAACGAGATTAAATCTGAAAGTGAAACTGAGTGAATATTCAAATGTGGTTTGGTTCCACTTTAGTGTTATGCTAGACACATTATAATCCTTCCCCTTAGGTGCCAACGGGCAACTGCCACTTATAGCTATGCCACTTTTCGCATTAACCAACTTAGTGGTCTGTTTAACTGGGATCTTAAAGCTGGAATCAACAGTAGTAACATTCATCTGATAAATACACATTTTCACACATGTATCGTTCTTCCCGTCGTTAAGCTGGAAGCAGGAAGGAATGCCAGGTGTCACGGGACGAGGTGTTTGTGTCGCGGTGGGAGAAACAGTGGCAGGGGAACTGGAAAGTGGAATCGGGGCAAGGGTGAAATTATTAGATGCAACAATGGATATGTTGATAAATAAAAATAGTAGAATACTGGCAAGAATACGCATTCTAAAAATAGTAACTAAATAGTGTTAGTATAATGACATTCCATACTGCCATGCTGTAACCATGCAGTATATAATACACGCGCCAAATGAATTAGCGCCTAAATAAGTGCGCTAAAAGGCCCTTTGGAGGCACTACTTTACCCAAACACAAAATGTAGTGCCTCCAATTTTTTTCGAAAATCCAAAATTGCAGCCTGTGCCGAAAGTATTTCCCTTTGGAAGCACTACTTGCTACCCAACCACCAAATGTAGTGCCTCCAATTTTTTCGAAAATCCAAAATTGCAGCCTGTGCCGAAAGTATTTTCCTTTGGAAGCACTACTTGTTACCCAACCACCAAATGTAGTGCCTCCAATTTTTTTGAAAATCCAAAATTGCAGCCTGTGCCGCAAGTATTTCCCTTTGGAAGCACTACTTGTTACCCAACCACCAAATGTAGTGCCTCCAATTTTTTTGAAAATCCAAAATTGCAGCCTGTGCCGAAAGTATTTCCCTTTGGAAGCACTACTTGTTCCAACCACCAAATGTAGTGCCTCCAAAGGGAAATGTATCGGCACAGGCTGCAATTTTGGATTTTATTGTGTTATTTCATAATATATGTTGTAATCATTTTGACGCATCATATCCTTTTACAAGTAACAATGTTATTGAGTAGGAAATTTTTTAAATTTCTCGAGTGTTTTAGAATTATTTAACTGATCTGTTAATTTAAGACAACAACAACAAAAACAACAATTCCCAGGTCAACTTTCAATTAATATTTTCTGACCTATGTTCTAAAAATAGTATATGTATGTATTAATAACTACCAGTACGATATATAGAACCAAAATATAAACAAACAACCAAACAAAAAATAAAATGTCAAAACCAAAAATCCTCAAATCTCAACATTAAAATAAAACATTCCAAATACACAACACGGTAACTATGACAACCTCTCATACTGTACCTTCTTTTTAGTCCTGAATCGACCAATCACATACAGGAACAGAAGAATGAGCACAAACACAGTTAGAACACCCGCAACTATTATAGGCACAAACAAAGGAATTCCACTTGGCTCACAACTGTCTAAATACGTAAATTCGTGATCAGTTAAATTCAACGCGAACGGTTGTAAAGTGTAGTTTGATATGCTTATTATAGTTACAGTTCCAATTGTGTTATTTAGGAATAAAAGCTGCGGTTTGTCACAAGTGTAGGCGCGACGCGCGTCAGAAGTTATAGTTTCAGTTTCAGTTCCATTTGTTAGGTTAACTGAGTACTTAAATTCCAATGATGCATTCTGGTAGTCATAGGTGGCAGTTTCTAAAAACCACACGTCTTGCCCGCCTAACTCACCTCCATTCGGTTTCTGGTTTAACACAAAAGTTAGTTCCAGTTTGCAACTGATATTTTTGGAACTAACTTTCCAGGCGAAATTCAAACCGGACCTATCGGTGTTGCTATTTATAGATTTGGGACAGAAGCCGGTAACATTAACACTGTTCGGACCAGGGATATTAACAGTCACATTATAAACCGGTCCTTTCCCATTTGTGAAGTTAGAAATCAATTTGATTGGTTGTTTAACACACAGCAGTACACAAGGCTTATTATCATTGGTATTGTTAACAGAATAACAGCTGTTCACTTTAGGCGGAGGTGTTACTGTGGATGAGATGCTGTTAGATGGCACAAAAGTGGAGGAAAGTGGGATAATCGTAAAGGAACCGTTTGGAGTGGCAGAGCTGGTGAAAGCAGGCGTCGAAGTGGCAGAAATAGAAGGAATGGTAGAGTTGGCAGCTGAAGTGGAACTGAAACTGAAACTAACTGGCCACACGGTAAAGCTGTCTTCAATGGCAACGGCAGTAGCTATAAATAGCAACAGACACAAGCGAAACTCCATAGATCGATTGGCTAATCAGAATACAACTAATAACACAGTTAAACCATTGATTATTATAAATAAAAGTACCATGGATACGCTATGGACTATCTGTATTACTAACTACTAATGTTACTGTCAGGCATTAATACAGTGGCTATGGCTTGTTAATATAACTGTTAGTTATTATAGGAACTGAATGAGTTCAATTATGAACCAAATAAATATTGCCAAATATAAGCTATAGCCATGACAACTAAGGAATATACCTATAACGCATAACAAAAGAGCTTTAATGTTGTTATAACTTATAATAATCAGTGACAGAATTGCAGAATGCCGATAAGCCTATTCGTACAGCAGTCTTTTGTAGCGTCTGTTATTCCTTCTGGATAAGTAGCCAATCAAATAGGCGAGAACTAGAATTAGAACAAATGTTGCCAGGATACCGGATACGGCAATAGGAATGTAGAATGGAATTCCCGCTTCTTTACAGTCCGCGAAATATTTGAAATCGAATTCTGTGTCTGACAAGTTGAAAGGTTGAATTATATAATTTGTTAAGTTTATAGTTCCATATTGTGTAGGATTGTGTCCGCTAAGTGGCACGATTAATGGAGCGACACATTTGTAAGCCTGTCTCGCATGGGCAAAGAAGGTAGGGTTACTTGACGACAAGTTATAGCCATAGGAATGTAGATTATTAGAACCAATATGAATAGCATATAGATACCAAATATCTTGTGCGCTGAAAATTGAATATTTTGTTGATTCTAAATTTAGTCTGAAAGAGAGAGTTAGTTCCAGTTTAGCGTTCGAATTGGTAGAATGGAATGTTAAGCTGGAAGTTACGTAATTGGAACTAACTTTAATAGGGCAGGTTCCAGTTAATCGGGTTATGTTATTCATTTTATAAACATGGCTGGTGTTAGTTCCAGTATGGTATAAAGTTAGTTCCATATCTTGGAAACATATTTTCACACAGGGCTGTAGCGTGTTGTTATACGAGTAACACCTCATAGTTCCAGTTCCACTTTCTGTGGCACAAGTGGCAGCTATCAACACGGACACCAAGACACATAGAATATTCATCTAGCTAATAAACAGTAAACAAACAAACAAATTCTAATAAATTTAAGAAATTACTGAATTAATAAGCCTGACAGTAACATTGTAAGATGCTTATATTTTGGAATAAATTGAACTCAAATTGGAATCAAATTATCATTATTGTTTACTAACCTTTGAAGTATAAAATGTGAAAACTATTCACATAAAACTACTCAAATAATTATTCAATTTCTCTTGAAAACTGCCACCTCGACAACTTTCCATCTTGACAACCGGAAAAGTGTCACAGCCAAAATAACCACTTTCGAAACCGGAACTAACAAGAAAGGTGTCGGGATACGAAAGCGACACATTCACCACTCGCCCCGACACATTATGCAGGAACGATAAAGTGGCACTCAACTGGAGAGATGGCAAACATGGCTGAAGCGGCGACATTTTTATAAGCAACCACTCGGTGTCTTGGGAAAAGAATTGTACAATTTGTTGCGTCCAATTCTGCAGCAAAAGTCTTTGAAGGAAAACTATAAACCGTTTCGAATCAACCGAGAAAATAAGCGGTTTCTGTTCAGTTCCAATTGGAACTATGTTGAACATAGTTCCAGTCTTTGGTTCCAGTTTGAAATTAGTGAGCTCGGTCTGAGTGTACTTCTCAAAAATTGGGACAATTGATTGGGCGGGCGTAAGATTTGGTGGCAGATTAAGTTCCACTAAAATAGGACACATCTTTAGTTCCGAATTCACCTCGCGACAAGTGGAACTAATAAAATCCAATAAATCCGTTTGTAGAATCGCTTCTTGCAGTTTGTTGAGAACACTCGTGGGTTCAAAGGCAGCCCAGTCTATAAATAGAACAGAAAGCTCATAGGAAATTGAATAGTGTATAAAGTAAAATAGCGCCTACGAAATGCATTACGAACACCCATATACGTAATACAAATTGAGTATTTTAGGCGCGTGTTGTGAGCTCAAACTAAATTTAGGCGCGCAATAATTGGCTGGATGATAGCCTGGTTACTATTAGGTATGAAATTGGTAACTATATGTATCCAATTTTCTCCCCCGAGGCTCAAAATGTCCCTATACATTACGAACGCAAATTCTCAGGAAATTATACTTGTGACCAGCCTCCTAATACAAAGGATGGTTTGTGTCCATGGTTGCCCCCCTTGTAAGAAACGCTTACGATTGGTCAGCTGCTGTGGGAGAGATGCGCTGTGCTTCCCTTTCGCGGAGATTGAGTCTTCGCTGGCAGGAATGTAGGCCGCGCGGGGGCCGTCCAACCGGCGGTCGAGTGGCGCGAACTGAGAGGGCGCTGGGACCGGATGTGGCACCCTCTCGGAGTGTTTGTGGAGCTGTCTGAGCGCGTCACACACGAACAGATAGAGAGCACGGTTAGGTTCCGGTATTGGTTCCATATTGGTGTCGTCGTGCTTGGTGTCGTTTGTGTCGCTCTGCTGAATGCAGTGCAGAGAAAGCCAGCGGTCCTCCCGCAACTGAATGTGCAGCTGTCCGTCGCATACGTACACGGGCCGCAGTTGTTGCTATAGACACCAACCAATCAGATTATCGGGTCAGCTCAGGGAAAGTGGCATAATAAGTGGAGATAAAGTGGCATGGTGACACAAAAGTGGCACTTAAAGGGACAAGTGTCGCTATTTAATATGGACCTAACAGGGGAATATGGAACTAAAATCAGGTTAATATGAAACTAATAACCTAATATGGAACTAACAGGGATATGGAACTAATCATATAATATGGAACTAACCGGGGAATATGCGTCTATCATGAGCTGAGAGAAGACTTCTCTGTGAAAGAAAGTCAGCTGTGCCTCGTAGAGGTGTCGCTGCCAAAGTGGCAGATCTGGCGGGGGACACAATCCGTAGCAGCCGCGTGTCTCCATGCGCTCCCAGAGGGGCGGAGGGGCCCGGCGGACCGGCGCCGAGTGCAGGTACACAAGCAGAGCGGACCTGGGATATGGGGAGTTATATACTAGTGTTGTAATAGGGAGTAATATACTAGTGTGGCAATAGGGAGATTATATAGGGTTTGATTGGGGATAACTTATATAATTATAGGGTTATATTGGGCAATAATTATCTCCAGTATTTTATTAGACAAATTAAATTTAAAAGAATTTAGACCCAAATTTATTGGACAATTATTGAAGTATATAATTGAACAGATTATAAGTATTGTATTTAAGGTTAAGGTTTCATTCAGGCGCCTAAACTGAAAGGAAACTTACCTAGGCGCGCGAATATCGAGATACTCCCACAAGTTATAATCTAGGCGCGTGTGTTCGAGCTCAAACAAAGTCTAGGCGCGCATAATGTTTGAGAGCCTAACAGGAACTAACCTGGTCAGCAGTTCCTGTGGAATGTCTAGCGTCACCGGACAGAATGTCTCTCCGGTGTCCATGGTGTCGCGGTGAGACCTGTCAGCTGTTTTCCGGACAAGAAACCGGCCTTTGTCGTGAATCCGGGCGCCAGCCGAGGTGTACGTCAAATCTCCCATTATGTAATCCTACACAACAACAACAACAACAACATTATGTAATCCTACACAACAACAACAACAACAACATTATGTAATCCTAACACAACAACAACAACATTATGTAATCCTACACAACAACAACAAAAATTCAAAATTGCAGCCTGTGCCGACGCATTTTCTTTTGGAGGCACTACATTTGGTGGGTGGGTAATTAGTAGTGCCTCCAAAGGGAAATGCTGTCTGCACAGGCTGCAATTTTGGATTTTTTCGCCGTGTCATGAACGCCTCAAGGTGTTTACACCCATTTAGCATAACAATATTTGAGTTTTATTGACCAGACAAATTTTGAAACGTGTCAACAACAACAACAAGTATTCACCTTATTCCTAACTAGGCGCCATCTCTCCCTGAGACTCCACAGGCAGTTATGAAACGCGTTTTCGGTTCCGTTTTTAGCGTCGAAACAGCTGTTAAGATCGGTGGCGCCCTTCAACAGAATGGCAGCTGCCACTCTGAGGGTCTCGCGAGACTTTATGAGGGACTTCCCGCAGGTGGCGCGCTTGTGTGGCACAAGTGGCACAAGTGGCAGCTCGAGAGGTGTCTGCACCGGGTCAGTGCCGACCGACTTAAGCACCAGGTACCGCGGACACTTGTTGACAATCTAAATTCGTTTTTGTTTATTTACAAACCATAGTACCACAACTGGTATTTACTTGTATTATCTAGTACGTTTATAAATTATAATATTTTTAGGTCTGGCATTTATTAAAGAACTGGTTGAACTTTGAACTTTGAACTAGAAATGTTACCAGGCTATAAAAATCCAAAATTGCAGCCTGTGCCGACGCATGTTCCTTTGGTGGTACTATATTTTGATGGTGTTTTATTGGGCTATAATTATACATTTTTGTGTTGATATAAGTTATCTACTATTGGTATTAGAGTAGAAACGGTATTTGGAACTGAGTAATCAATATGTAAATATGGATTTAGAACCTATTTAACAGTATACTAATAATAAAATGAGATACATTTGTGACAGGCAAAAATGTCTGCAACAACATATAAACCTTGACACTTAATTAATTATTAATTTAATGTTCATTTATCTTTCACAATGAATTAATTTGGAGATGTGTGAGACTAGCAAATAGACACACGTGCACACTATATATATAAATATTCATAATCGTGGTTGTAAACAAATGTTGTTATCATTATATTGCAATCGTACCAGTCAACCAAATTAAAGAACTTAAATTTAACAAATTAATTAACCAAGCAAACAACACATTATATTTGTGGATGTCTCTAATAATTAAACGGCTACAATAAGTTCGCTTTACTATGCAATAAATTAAATTATAATAAGTAAACTGGCTATGCTAATTAAAACACAATATGTATGCATATAGAAGGCCATTCAGGTTGCATTAGATATATATTAGTATTGAGTCCACTTAGAGTCAATATTATTCATAACTAATTGGGCTTAAATATGAATTTAATCGGTGGGAATTGTTGCATATTGAAATGGCGCTTAATTTCATATTTCAGCGCCAAAATTGTCATTGTAGTGTTTTAGGCGCCGAAAGTTATAGTTATGAAAACATGTCACTTCTAAAAATATAATTTTTGATAATAGTCTTTTCTCGAACCCTAATTTTCCCATTGCTTTTGACACAAGTTATGATAAATCATTAAAAGTGAACACCTCTCAAAAGTGAAAGTTTTGGCTGGTCCCCAGAGTGTTCACTTTCTAAGGTTTTACTGTATCTGCATATTTGTCTAAGATTAAAAGTGTTAATTTAGAATCCAAAAGATGGCTCAGAACGACACAAGCCCAACCCGAATGAAAGCATTGTCAGAAATGTTCAACAATTTTGACAAAGATGGAGATGGGAAAATTACCTTTGAAGAACTGCAGATTGCTCTTGAAAAAATTGGCGATTTCAAAACGGATAAAGAGATTCTCGCGATGATCAACGAAGTGGATCTGAACAGAAATGGGACTATTGAGTTCAGCGAATTCGCGATTTATTTCGATAAAGAGATCGGGAGAATACAGTCACGAAGAGACGAAATGCAAATTATTTTCAATACTTTCGATATCAACAAAGACGGATTTATAACATTCGACGAACTACAAACTGTTTTCTCAAACCTAGGGGAATCAATGAGTCCAGAAAAAATAAAGGAAATGATTAAAAAAGCTGACCTCAACCATGATGAAAAACTGGATTTCAATGAATTCGCAAAACTTTGGAAAACTCTACAATCGAACGAGGATTAATATTGAAATGGAATCTAATATTATAACCTGTGATTATATGTTTAGAAAGTGTGATTTAAAATAATTTGTAACAGGTTAATTAATACGCGCGTAAATTAATTTCGCTTTCAACAATTGAAGCGGGGAATATATTAGGCGCCTTTATATGGCGCGTAGATTAAAACTGTTGTTCGACATGCTGAGGGTACATTTCGATTGGTTGTTGGATATTCTGCTTAGTAACCAATATGGTACATTGGAATCTGCCAAGATAAACACATTGTAAGCAAGACAATAACATGAGACTATGATTCAACAAATAATGATTCAATACCTTAGAAATTATTTAATCTCGGAAACCACCAATGAAAACGTTAGCTAATTTAGCAACAGAATAACAGACGAAATGACGCGATTAGTAAAAATTCTTAGAATTTCAATGAACCGACAAACAACCAATCACATAACTGTGAATATCCGAATCAAGGTGCGAACTAACTTAGAAGCAACTAAGTACGTATATAGAGAAAACGAGGTATTTGTGCAAATAGGCTTTGTAGTTGTCACATAAATACGCGCCAATTGAGATTTGGTTATAACATTATGGATATTTTGAGTTCGCAGCTAGAAAGATGTGGGTTGTTCGGTGAAAGTCAAAGAACACCAGAAGGTAAGTAACCAATCATATTATATATTTATTAATATGCATGCCAATGTGTATAGATGGTAATTAATCATATTATACATTTATTAATATACATGCCAATGTGTTTAGATGTAACTAATCATATTATACTTGTATTAAAAAATTCCAAATTCCATTGTGATAAATTTTAATTGATCTGCAAAAAATAGAGTCACTAATCGAACAGAATTAAAATAACTTGGTTATTAAATCAGCTGAACATAAATGGAATCATAAAATAAACAACAAACATAGGTTAGTGGCAGATACCAATTTGTTGCAAAGGAATTTTAACCCAGGTAATACAGATTAAATTAACCAATGGGATCCAAGTATAGCAAAACATTTAGTTACCAGATTAGCACCAACTAAATTACATGTAACAAACCCCAATCAGCCAATAGATAGTCTGCTTTGGAAAATATGGAATTCATTAAGTTGCAAAGGAGAATAAAATATGCTCAAAGAAGCAACCAATCATATTCTTGTATTTAAACTCGATTTAGCATAGATACGCTAAAATATGTGGTATTTATATCAATGTCACTTCCAACTCAATTTACAGTTAATTGTGAAAAACAGTTTTTGTATCCACCTAATTAAATGTAATCAAAATTCAATGAATTTCAATTCAGTAATTAGTAATTGAGCATCAAATATGAATATAATTGAGTGACTATTATTATGTGGAATTAACATAGTTCGAATTTAAATTTCCTTCGATTAGTAAAGATGACTATTCAGAAACAAACACCCTTTAAAATAAAATAAATAAAATGCCTCAAAACAACTGACCAATCATATGTAAGACAACAAATTTCAACACCTTTATACAAATATTTATATTTTAGCAAGAATGGCACAAAACATTGACGGAAACTTCTCAAAACAAGAACTAGAAATATGCCGAATAACTTTCAATATTTTCGACAAAGACAAAGACGAAAAACTTTACATGGAAGAGGCAAAACTCGCTCTTGATAAAATTGACTCAAAATTATCCCAACAAGATTTCGCGATGTTACTTGCAACATGCGAATGCAATAAGCAAGAAACAATCGAATTTGACATTTTTAAACTAATGGTGCTTCGGAAACGGGAACTCAAACTTGCGACCGAAAACTGCCACGAAAACGAATCGAGACTGAATTCCAGAGAAGAGCTAAAAGAGCTCATGAAAGACCTTGGCGACCAAAAAACGGACGAGGAATTCGATCAGCTGTTTCGTGGCGCCGAGCTAAATGATGATGACGAAATAAGTTTGGCCGAATACATACGAATCCTAAATGTACAGAACCAATAATGTTATTATGACACTTTTTCTTTGTTTTTCTTGTTATTAATATTGCTGTAATATAAATCTGAATTAAAATGTAAGTTAAATCTAACCAGTCTATGCTTAGCCAGTCAAATTCCAATTTTAATAGATTCATTAGTGACCAATGGAATTTAAGTTATTCGCATAAATTCCTACGCGTTTTATTGGTTGAAGATAAACTCCTGTTTTTCAGAAAGATATAAAAATATATTCATATGAACCACGCATAAAAGCAATTAAAATCTTAGTTGTTTAATACGTCTTATTTGATACGTATACTTCACTAATATCGCGGTCAGGTTCTTTTATTATGAACATTCAAGAGACCAAAAATTGTGTTCATAATAGAGAGACTTCATAATAAGCGAACTCAACTTTATACAAACCCTATGTAAGTTGTTAAATTGGGACCATAGGGCTTGTTCATAATAGAAAATCTTCATATTAAGCAGACGAAATCTTGTTCACAATAAGCAACCTGACTGTACGTGTATTAATCAACTTAGATTAAAACACAATACAACAACAAATAAATCAATTAACAAACAACAATAAAATTGAAAGTCAGCAAACATTTACACAATAGATTAAATCTCTATAAAACAATTGAAATAAATTACAATTAACCAATAGAATCACTACATAAGAGTGTGAATTAATTCAAAAGAAGCCCACGCATAATGCATTAATATAAATTGGCCCACGCATAATGCATTAAATATAAATTGGCCACACAAACCATATAACCGACACTAGTGGCTTCAATATCCACTCATCAATAGTTGCAATTCTATATAGGAACTAACGAGAATAGGAACTGCACTAATTAATAACTTAATATTATTTGATATTTTGAATATAAAGTGAGTTTTGGTTTTTGCGAAGTGGCACAAGTGGCAGATAAGCGCCAATAATGAGTTATCCAATCAGATATCAGAATTCTGAACCAATCATTTCCCCAGAATTGAATAAATCTGATTGGTCACTGGCTCACTGCATTAACTTACTCACTAAAAAGGAAATTAAGTAATAGAATATTATAATTCCAATTATAACCAAAACGTAATAAAGGAATTATTAATGCTATAATCATTCAATTGTATTAAACCACATTCATTATGTGTCCAAAAATAGTGTGTCAATTTGTGACCTAAAATAGTGTCATTATTAAACGGACACAATATAATTGTTAAGACATAATACGAATTCCTTTCTTATAAAGAAAATTGAAATATAATATGTTATTGAATCAGTTTTTGGTCAGATGAAATTCTATATAAGAACAAATATACAATAGGCAAATAAAATTATTAATTTCAGTTCTGTTCATTTTTACAAACAAACAAACAACAAAGTAGGTAAATAAAAGTAATATTTGTTGATGTTAGTTAAATATGAATAATTCCTTTTGTAAACAATAGTATCCTCCACAAATAACGGTTTTTATTTATCAAAAAGTGACTCAAATTCAGGTGTAAATAAACCAACATTTGTTTAGCAATTTGTTGTTGTTTGTAGATAAACAAATGGCAGACAAATTAGATACCGAAGAAGTTAGAATAGCTAAAAAGTTTAAGATAAGCGAAGATATGGTAAAAGATTACAAAGAGGCTTTCGATATATTTGACAAAGATCACAGTGGAACAATAACTGTGGACGAATTAAGACAGGTCATGTCCAGTATGGGGCAAAAATGCACCCTAGCGGAGGCTAAAGGTATGATCGCCGAAGTGGATACGGACAACAATGAGACGATCGAATTGGAGGAATTTATCGAAATGATGATTAAAAAGACTGGGAACCCAAAAGACGAGCTTTTACAAGCGTTTAAGACTTTTGACAAAAATGGGGACGGTAAAATAAGTCATTCAGAACTTAAACAAGTAATGAAAAATATGGGCAGCGAAATGGATGATGCTGAAATTACTCAAATGATTGAAGCGGCTGATACCGATGGTGACAACGAAATAGACTTTGATGAATTTAAAAAAATGATGACAAGTTAGGGACATGTTTACTTTCTCTGGGATACTATATTGTTGTTGTTGTTGTTGTTGTTATTATTTAGGTATATATATATTTAGTCTGTTGTGTGATATATTACATATTGATTTAGTTTGTGTGATATTCTTATAAAACAAATAAACAAATATGGGCATTAGTTACAATTCGTTTGTATTAAAAGCAAATACTTTTTCATGTGTTATGCCGTTGTATTTAAATATTGTGCAATGTAACGAAAATTCACTAAAATTATGCATTTATACAGACGGAATCAAATAACTGATTGGATAAATGAATTTACTTTCGACCAATTAAATTACAGTCTCAGTTAGGCACTTAATTAACAATTTATACTAATTGAATGGCAGCTGCTAATCCATACTGGGACAACACTCGAATTTAATTGGCTAAAGTTTTGTCACTTTTTGGGAGGGAAGATATGAATATTTTCTTAAAAACTCCTTATATGGAGTGGTCGGATAACTACAAGATAACAAATTCGGTTAATAGATTTCTGCGCTTAATGGGGAGCAACCTGGTCCCGAGGTGACTCTATTAAGCGGAATCGACTGTATATAGATAAACAAGTATGGGCACAAGTTACAATTAGTAAAGGGGACATTCATTTATTATGGGACCATATATTAAGGGCCATTAATTTAGCAGAGTAATACTCTCTAAAAATACGCAACTCAAATATTATCAGTTGGAGTGTGAAAGCAACACGCGTCAACAACAACAACAGTATAGGTGTGATAGTAAGGATTCCCATCACTTATTTTCGTATAAATACAAACAACAAACAGAGAATATATAATATCAACAATTTATATCTTCTTTGTTACAACTCGACTCAAACTCAAGGTAAATAATAAATAGTTTTGTTTGTTTGTTAGTTTGTTTATTTGTTTATTTGTTTGTTTATTTAATTGTTGGTTGGTTGTTTACTCAAGGCCCAAGGCACTATATGAGACTAGATTATTTCTGTAGAAGAACAATTGAACGCGTATACCTAATTCACGTAATATGCACGTATAAGAAATATATTTGATTGGTTGAATAAATAACTTATGCATTCAGCAAATTATAATAAGCGCCAAATAAGATTCCAAATCGAATAAAATTTGGTTTAATTAATACAGTGGATGCCGGTTATAAGAACATCGTCGGGAACTGCATACAATGTTCTAATAACCGACATAAATTATATAGGGCATATGGCAACCGTTTTCCAGTAGAATGTTCTTATAACCGGCATCTACTGTACAGTATATATTTTACCATATTTTATGGGACAATAATCTCGATCGATCAATCGGATAATTTGTGAGAAATCCCGTTTGGCTGCCACATTCCAGCGTATCCAGGCAGGTGGTTAAATGTGTCACATTTTAGACACCTTTGAGAAATGGCAGAAGCAGAGCACGCCAGGGATTGGGGGAAGGAATTCGGAATTTCGGAAGAGAAAGTGTGTGAATACCGAGAAGCGTTTAATATATTCGATACAGACTCCAGTGGTACCATTACAGTTGAGGAACTGAGTAAAGTTATTTCCAATTTGGGACAGGAATCCGCGGAGGAGCAAGCCAAGAGAATAATCGCACAGGCAGACACCAATAAGAATGAGACAATCGAATTCGGAGAGTTCATTCTAATGATGGAGAAAAGTACAAAATCCGAGGACAAAAACATTGATATGGAAAAGGCTTTTAAGGTGTTTGATAAAAATGGGGACGGTAAGATTAATCATACGGAATTAAAGGAAGCAATGAAAGCAATGGGACAGGTGCTAACTGATGAAGAAATCGAACAAATGATAAATTCCGCAGATTTAGATAAAGATAAAGAAATTAATTTTGAAGAGTTTAAGCAAATGATGGCTTGAATTACACACTTATTTCTATTTATACTTCTTAGGTTTTAGGTTTTTTAGATGACAGTTAATCTAATTATAGTAACATTTATTCGCACAAATTTCTTATTTATGAACCAGGGATATATGACTAGCTGGATAACTGAAACCACGAATTTTGAGTGTCATTTGTTAGTTCCAATTGGAACTTAGTAAAATTAGATACAAATGCTTTGGGCGGGGAAATATATACTCCATGGATATAATACAAGGTAACTATTTTGGCGCTCAAATTCAGGCGCTTAATTCCACTGTGGATAAGAAGCATACAACTGTTGTATTAACTGGACCATGGATCCATCAATATATTAATACAGTATACTCTCGTTAGTAGGAACACCAGGGGACCGTCTTAATATGTTCGTATTATCCGGAATTCGTATTAACCGGAGTCACTTGCATGCATTTGTATAGGCTAGGGGAATTAACCTTATACCATGGGACCATTAAAATGTCCCCTTATCCAATTCGTATTAACAGTTGTAATAACTGCTAAGAATTAACCAAGGGATATAATCCATGGTCCGGATAACACTAACACTTGCCTCCATCAAATCATTCAAAGCGCTAATTTCCATAAGCGCTTTTCTAAGACTTTCCCTTGGAGCTTCAAACTCCGTCTTTGATTGGCTGATCCCTACAGCTAGGTTTGGGGTCCTGTCTGTCTCTTGTGAGATTCGCTCCTCTTCCGATTGGAATATTCCCAAATCCAGGTCTCTGCTGAACTGTAGGCGCTGTACGTTACGCGTCAGCTGATCCGAGAGAGACAACTTATCTTCGTAACTGAATAACAGATGTGTATAAATAGTCCTGTTATAATGTGTAGTTCGTAACTGAATAACAGATGTGTATATAAATAGTCCTGTTATAATGTGTAGTTCGTAACTGAATAACAGATGTGTATAAATAGTCCTGTTATAATGTGTAGTTCGTAACTGAATAACAGATGTGTATATAAATAGTCCTGTTATAATGTGTAGTTCGTAACTGAATAACAGATGTGTATAAATAGTCCTGTTATAATGTGTAGTTCGTAACTGAATAACAGATGTGTATAACTACGTTTTGTGTGATAATTATTACAATAAGATTAGTAAATTGTTGTTGTTGTGTGTTGTTATTGTTGTTGGTGTTGGTGTTGGTGTTGTTGGTGTTGTTATTGTTGTTGGTGTTGTTGTTGTGTTGGTATTGTTGTTGTTGGTGTTGGTGTTGTTGGTGTTGTTATTGTTGTTGTTATTGTTGTTGGTGTTGTTATTGTTGTTGTTATTGTTGTTGTTGTTGTTGTTGTTGTTGTTGGTTGGTGTTGTTGTTGTTGTTGTTGTTATTGGTGTTGTTGTTGGTATTATGTTGTTGTTGTTGTTATTGGTGTTGTTGTTGGTATCATGTTGTTGTGTTGTTGTTGTTGTTGTTTACATTTCCTCTGCATTCCATGTGAACTCCTGAATGAGTCGCCTCTGCAGCGGCTCTATGCTAATGTAGTTAGAGGGACAGCCGGTGTTCTCTGACATCTCATTGGCTAACTATATTCTATTTATAGAATTATAACTACAGTATACTCTGTTAATAGGACACGGATAAGGAAAATATCGGTTAAGGAGTACAAGGTTAATTCCCTTAGCCTATACAAATGCATCAGTGTATTATACAGCCATTTGTAAATACGCTCCTAATCCTGATCTGATCCAATTTTCATACGCCTAATTCACAAATTAATGTTACTTACGGTATAGGAGAGGATTCCAAATTTTCGCGCTACTAAATTCAAATCTCCCAAAATTATGCTCCAAAAGGAGCGTTTCGCGCTCCTGGATAATTCCTTGAAATGCATGCAAGTGGCTCCGGTTAATACGAACATATTAAGACGGTCCCCTTGTGTTCCTATTAACAGAGTCTACTGTATAGATTGGATCTGTTAATAGTCTGCACAGAATGGGTAATTATAGCTCCTATTAATTGGAACAAAAAATGTTCCAATTATGCTACAGTTGTAAATGAATGGACACTAAAATTATAATTAAATATAGAATAAGGAACTGCAACTATGAAGTCTAAATCGGTGTTTTCTAACTAACTATTAATTCCAAGAGTTTACTTATACAGCGATCATCGGAGTTTGAAATAACCTGGCTAGTTTCTACCGATGGTGTTTTTTATAAACATAATAAAACAATCGGTAGAAACTTGCCAGGTTATTTAAAACAAACGCCGATGATCGCTGGATAAGTAAATATGTAAGAAATTCCAATATAGTTTTATTTTCAATCAGTTTATTCTAACTATCAGATTTTTCATCTTTATTTCCATTCAAAGAATTGGTTAGAAAAACCGGTTTCGACTGTACTAACGGGAACTAATTTGTAAATTATATTTTGAAGTTAGTTCGATTATTATTGTTGGAATACTCACTCATGTTGTTGTTTGTTTAATGGTAAATATCAAACAATAATGAATCTCTATTTGTACACAAATTAACAATTATTAACAAGAAAATATTTGTAGTGAGTAGTTACTATTATGGGACACAATTATTAAATTTAGATTTTCAGTTAGAACTATACCTCGAGGGACTTGAAACATTCCCACTTCATGTCCTGGTTCCCCTATAGTGTGGAGGTGTGTCCCTTCTTTCGAGAATATTCTAACTTGTTGATTCTGATAATCACTGATCAGCAAATTCTGTTTTCTGTCCAAACAGAAGAAGTAAGCATATCCCATCTGCATTCCTGTACCCTCTGTGATTAGGGAGCGTATCTTCTCTCCTGCGTGAGAGAACACGATTATGCAGGGAGAGTATTCACAGAGCACGTACACCTCATCTGGTGTCAGTTTAACGTCACGCGGGTGTTTCATTGTTTGGTGCTTTATGGATCTTTGGAAGTGTAGGGAGTCATCTAGGACTTGGATTCTGTGGTTGTGAGAATCCGCTACGAACACATCTCCGTTGGTAGAGACGGAGAGTCCCTGAGGCCAATTGAACAGTCCCACACCAGATCCCCTACTCCCTAGACTAGCGACGAGACGCATGTCAGCCTCTATTTTGAATCGGAACACAGCGTGTACTCCTGTGTCCGTCACGTACAGGTTGTCTCGATGGATCGCTATACCGTATGGCGCTCTCATGTCTTGGTTTGCGAAAGTGTTTAGGAATTCGCCTGTCTCCGAGAAGATTGAGACTCTACAGGAACCAAACCCTTCGGCGACATAAATCAGATTTGTGTTCCCATCGATAGCGACACCACAAGGATACCAGAGCTCTCCAGGAGCTCGTCCTCTCTTCCCGACAGCTACAATCGGTCTCATTTGTTCATATCGGGGTACAACGGGCACCTCCTCCTCGACTACCTCTCCCACACCTGCGATCACCTGCTCCAGGTGTCCACAGGTGCCTCGGAACACCACGCGTGTCTCGGGCTGGGGTACCCTCACCTCTGCTAGCGCTTGTTCTAGTTCCGCTAGGATTCGCTCCTGGGTCTCTCTCAGTTCGTTCATTTGGAGACTTTGTTCGGTTTGCGCTTTCAATGTCATTAATTCCTGTTCTTTTCGCGCGCACTCTATGGGCCTAGCGGCTATTTGGTCGCGTGTGTCGCGGTATGTGGTTAGGAGTGCCACTCGTCGCTGCTGGACACACATAATTATGCGGTCGAACAGTTGGTGTATTTCCAACTCGACAGGGTCTACGGGGTGTATCGGGTCAGGGAATCGAACTGCCATTTTGTTATTATTTGCTAGTTAGCTAGTTAGTGCTATGGAAAGGAAAGTAGTTTGTTATTAGAATGCTATAGAGAATGTGTCTCGTATCTTATAGCAGAGCTAGGTGGTGGAACTGAGTGGAATGTGGCATCTGTTTGTGTGCCGCCTCTTCTGATGCACATGGTGACTCCATCCAGTCAGGAATGTAGTGAAAGGAAATACTTTCATTTGTGAGTAATCTCACACCTCTGCTAGGATACCAGATAGCTCAAATGGAATGTGGCACAACCCAGAAATTACTTTCTTAGCTTAGAATCAAATTTCTTACTTAGTTACCAATGGAATGCAAGTTGTACTTATCTACTTAGAAATAATTTTATAACTTTTCTTATTTAACCAAGAGACACATTGTGTCCTTAGCTGACTTTATTGTGTCACTAGTGTCCAATTGTGTCACCCCTGCCACTAATTGTCCTATCGTATATAAGCAATTTCATATAGTTATTATAGTGTCAGAATGTGTCTTAGTGGTAGAAATTCTTATACTATTTTCAACTTTATTGTTTAGTTTATTGTGTCTCAGCAAATAAGTACGTGGCATAAAATGTGTCCCAAAGTGGCACAATTGTGTCCTCAAGTGGCACAAAATTTGTCAGAAATTGTGTCTTCAAGTGGCACAAATTATGTCCTCAAGTGGCACAAATTGTGTCCCAAGTGGTTCAAAATGTGGCACAAATTATGTCCTCGAGTGGCACAATTGTGTCCCAAGTGGCATAAATTGTGTCTTCAGGTGGCACAAAGTATTCCCTAAAGTGGCACACAGTCTAACAACAATGGAATCTCACATTACCACATAACACATAACATACAACACACAGTGTATAGTTAGTTCCATTAGTATCTACGTATATTAGTGTCGACCCAAGGTGTCAAGTGGTCAGGAGGAGTGGCACGAGTGGCCCTGTGGCCTCTCGGACTCCTCATCGAAATGTTCCTCATCGTCCTCGTACACAGATTTCGTTCCCTCGGACTCCATCAGGTTTGCGAATTCCGCAGATTCAGGCATCTTTAGGGGGAACTTGTGGGTCCTATGGGAACTGTTAAATACCGGAACTAATGTACAGTGGATGCCGGTTATAAGCACATCGTCGGGAACTGCACTTAAGGTGCTTATAACCGATATAAATTATACAGGGTATATGGCAACCGTTTTCCAATCCGACATCTACTGTACTACGTTACTAACTAAACAACAAACAACAACAACAACAAACAAACAACAACAACCTCTTAGGCAGATAACTCTCGATCATTCTAATTTCGTCTTCATTTCCGAACTTATCATCTGGGAACAAAATGCTGAACTTAAAGTACAGGTTTCCGCGACCGATCGCCCGTCCGGTTTTAGGCATCCCCTCCCCAAAGAGCCCGCGCACACAATCATGGGACAACACACGTCCCGGCGGATTCCTGACCATCAGTTTGCGACCGTCAAGATGTGTGAACATAAAGTTACATCCGGTTAGCGCCTCCGAAAGTGTTACTTTCTGCTCAACAAACAGATCATCTTTCTGTCTCTGGATTGAGTCGTGTGGTTTCTGTTGTAACACAACCACGACGTCACCGGGATCCGTGTCCGGATGTTGGTCCGCCTCGCCGGGAAATGGAAGCTTCTGGCCGTGGCGCATCCCTGGTTCGATGTCAACCTGTACAGTACAACCTCGTTAGTACTGTTGTATGACGGTTTACTTACCATGATCAAATTCTAATTTACTTTCATGATTTGACATTGCATCAACATAGCATTTTTAATAATTTCCATATTAGCTTAGATATTTTGGGCCATAATGAGATTTTCCAATTAGAATTTGAGATGTGAATCCTTATAAGTGTAGATGTGTAATAGGAAATATAAACTGTGAAGCCATTGCAAAGACGGTAAGTAAACCGTCATGAATTGAAAGTATCCATGGTTAATAATGGTTATAGTAATAGAGTTAAGCAAACCGTCATACAACAGTACCTTGTTAGTAATACGAATAGTATTCAGTCCCTTCAAAGCTTTTTATACAAATGATATCGGTTAATACGAAATCTATTAACCGAAAATATTATAAATCAAAATGTAATTCTGTCCTATAAATCCTGTGAATAATTTGACCCCATTAATTGTGTCACTATGCCACTATTGTGCCACTATTATGCCACTATTATGCCACTATTATGCCACTATTATGCCACTTACGGGGAGTTTGCAGTCCTTCTTGACGACCTTGGCTCCGTTGCAGACTCTACACTTGTCTTTCTCATTAATCTGTTCCCCCTGTCCCCTGCAAGCGGTACAGGCACTCTGAGTCTGCATTATCATTCCTATGCACACATGTGGTAGTTAGGGTAATGTTTGTAGTTAGTTAGTTAGTTAGTTGTTTTGTTACTTGAAAGGTTGTTTGTTCGTTTGCTTGTTTGTTTATTTGTGTACATACACAAATAAACAAACAGACAAACAGACAAACAGACAAACAAACTAGCAAACAAACTAACCAACCAACTTTTCAGTAACAAACTAACTAACTAACTAACAGACAAACAGACAAGTAAACTAAATACGTATTTTACTAGTCTGTTTATTTATTTGTTAGTTAGTTTACTTAGTTAGTTAGTTAGTTAGTTAGTTAGTTAGTTAGTTAGTTAGTTAGTTAGTTAGTTAGTCTGTATACTATACTATAAGCTGTCACTATACTATAAGCTGTCACTACACATACCAGGTCCTGACTGCATAACCTTCATGACTACGCCCTGCCCGCGACACTCGCGACACTTCTGCACAGCCCCCGGCTTCCCGCCCGCCCCCCGACACTTGCTGCAAATAACATCTCTGTCGAAGCTAACAGATCCAGTGGACCCCGTGTATAGCTGGTCAAGCGTAACCTATGTAGCATAGAGCATTATACACACTATTTATTTAATGAGCATCCTTATATGTAGACGGTCTATAAAAGCCCATACAAATAAGCCAAAAAATTGTAGACCGTCTATAAATTCTGTAGACCAAAGCCCTGCTTTTTATGGGTAATACTAATGTATATGTAAGAAGAAATTACTTATATAGAGCTGAGCTTTGTAGAGTTCAGTTTTTCACTATGTGTATTCATGCACTGAGAAAGGTCAGTTTTTTCCAGAGTTTGAAATTGACCTTTAGAAAGTAAGCCTGGGCTTTTAGTATGGGAAAAAATCTGAACTCTACAAAGCTCAGCTCTATATAAGGATTCCCATGTAAGAAAACCTGGGCTAGAAATAGACGGTCTACATATAAGATATCTCTTATTTAATGTACTGTTAATACAATGGATGCCAGTTATAAAAACATCGTCGGGAACTGCATATAATGTTCTTAGGAATTCAATAGAACAATCTTGCCATGAGAATACAGTATGAACTATGGACAATATAGAACTACAGTCAACTCCCGTTATAACGAAGTGCTTGGGACCGTAGTTTCATTTCGTTATAAGCAGAGTTCGGTTATAAGTTATAACCGGAGTAAATCAATAGCTTAGAGGCTATATGGGATTTAAATTACTTCGTTATAAGCGGAATTTCGTTATATCCGACTTGGTTATAACGAGAGTTGACTGTAACATATTGCATCAATAAACCATGGATAACATAATATAACTAACTTCATGTGGAACCATAAATGTCTTTCCTTTTCTCCGTCTGTTCCTGCTTGCCAGCTGTCCGCCGAAAAGAGACTCGAAAGGGTGTCCCCCTCCCCCGCCCCCGCCCCCAAACATAGAGAATATGTCGTCACTCCCGGAAAACATGCTACTCGGTTTAAATAAAAGCAAAAAGTGTAAAATTACAGCTGTGCCGACAGCTTATGAGGCACTATATTTTGGTGGTTGGTTGATTAGTAGTGCCTCCAAAAGAAAGTGCGAAAAATATAACTGATTGAAAAGTCTAAAATTACAGCTGTGCCGACAGCATGTCCTTATGAGGCATTATATTTTGGTGGTTGGTTGATTAGTAGTGCCTCCAAAAAAATAACTTGTAACTGAACTCATTTTAAAAGTAATACAGAGAACTCTCGTTATAACGAAGTGTTTGGGACCTGTAAATCCCTTTGTTATACCCGGGTATTCGTTATAAGCAGATAGTAATTAATGCATTTAGTGCTCTGGGGGAAAATCTCCATTTCGTTATAACGGGAGTTTGCTAAAATCGTAAATAATCTAATGGCCCAAATGGTTACTATTTAATATTTATACAATTTATTTTGAAAATTAGCTATTTTATTGGCTATGAAACATATTCAACACATTTGTATGCAGAGAAGGCAGCCATTAGAATTGTAGAAATTTATCTGGAATCTACTGGAAAGTTCTAGAACATTATTCGTACTATAAATAGAATAACTGTACTAATAATGGAACTGACATATTAGGTAATTAGTTCTTATTATTAGCAAATTAATAGAATCTATAGGAACCTAAAGTCAGGTTTAATAGATGACTAAATTGTAAACAAACAAATAAACAAACAAACAAACAAGGCAAATAATTGAAAAATTAATATAATCCACTTTATATAAATCTAAATTTGAATCACAACAACAACAATATATCCCAATAAACAAACAAACAAATAAACAACATACTTCAAATCTCAACAATTTCATAATAATTCAACACAAACAAACTTGCACTAATAACAACACTAACAACAACAATAGATACAGTGACTGTAAAAGGAAAATACAAATTATCCCCTTTTTTAAACACATTCCATTTTGTCGATTTTAAGAATTTCAGAATTCGCCTTAGACTGAAGCGGCGGGTGACAAATACCTGAGTGTGTCTCTTGTTGCTAAGGAGAGGTGTCAATGGAATGTGGTTAATTCGAGACAACTTATAAGGCGGATGCGAGTTGTAAAGAATCAGCGCTGATTGGATAATCGTTTCGAAACGAGTCTCTTTTGGAATTTGCGATAAAAACTGGTGGACTTGTGCCATTTCACATTCCACTGTCACCAACTCGTTGCTACGCTCCAACACAATGGCTGCTGTCACGTAAAGTGGCATAAAAGGGTGTGAAACAATAAATAAATCAAAAAATCTCGATAGCAACCCTATATCACCTAAGGAATGGCTAAACCAGGTGATCAACCATGACAGACAAAATATTTCGCCTACACCACTTTTCACCAGAAAAACACCGATTTTAGGATTCGCTTGCGAAACAATTCCATTCAGGAATTTGAGAATATTACTCGTTTTCGACATATCCTTATACATGAAGTCAACCAAGAAATTCTGTGATACAAACCATAGGAAAACTGTCGCAATTGGGCAATATCCGAAACACAATAAGACCGTTAATGCTATGTCATGGTAGCCTTGGTAATAGTGTAAATGTGTCCCATGGTGCAATACATTCATAATGAGCTGTATGGTGTGACCCTGCCACTTTAAAGTTTCGTGTTCTGTCATTCTTTTCGGCATTCTAGAACCAGAACGTTTTACATCCATTTTTACAATTTTATAATCTTTATGGGTTGAAAAATCTTTGAAAACTTGCTCGAAATTTGATTGGGTGACCACTTCGAAGCCGTTTGTGGTTTCGAAAGGTGGCATGTGGTTAATTGTGTCGCTGTTGTAGGTTATTAATTTCGGCCATACCTTTGACCGGGTTTCGTTGTCAAGGAGGCCACCTTGAGTTCGGCAGAAAGATCGGAGTTTTGATTGGTCAGTTGTTTGTTGTTTCAGAGCTAAATTGATTTGTTTGTATTTTTCTTTTCGCCAACAATTCATTTTGAATATAGCTAACAATAAACAAACAAACAATGATGTAAACACAACTAGAAAACCTTTGGTTACAAAAACAAATTAACAATACTTTCAAATTAAATAGTTGTAATATAAAATATATAAAATTGGCAGAAAATTGAACTAAAATTGGCCCAAATATTAGTAATCACTAATTTTGTAATAAAATAACTGGAAATTTTAAAATAGTCCCAAACATTTTGTAATAGCAATCAAAAAGGAAATTCGTAATTAAAAATACCCGAAAAACAAAGGAAAAATTACAAGAATTATATTTGTAAGACGGAATAGTTATCAAATCAATTTGGAACTAACCCTGACACAATATGGAACTAAACATAATTAAATATTACAAATCACAAAGTAAGTTTATACGAACTCTCAAAAGATTACAATTTATTTGCTTACAAAATATAAATTATCCGAAAGTATATTTCAACCAAAGTCAGTCAGGAGAAAATCCTTAAATTAACCACTATAACATTGCACAATGTTACTGAAAGTATGCTTTCAACATAAGGGTAAACCACCAGAGGAAATTACGAGTAATATCAGTAATTAATTTTGCAATACCAGCAAATATTTTCAACTATAAATTGATCAAAAAATCACAAAAACAACAAATAAACAAACCCAACAACATGCTGATCAACACAACAACAACAATTGAATTGGACCCTGAACCAAGAATCCTCGACTACATTCTACTAACTTCCACAATAATTGTGATTATAATATGCATATTCTGGATATGGTATTATGTCTCAAGTTTGTATCTCAACAAATGTGAAGCCTCACGAGTAAACAAAACAGAATCAACAAACACGATTCAACGACTTTTCCACCTCAAATCCCAACGCATAAAACACTCACTTTTCATTTCCATCCTATCATTTGAAGTCATCAGGAAATCCCTTGCCCTTATGGAGTATTTCTACGTCATCAATTACGATCCTAAATACCATATGATCGAGTTCTCTAGCAACGATAGGAGCCAAGAGGAATGCTTTAATTACGAAACGGATTTGCATTCAATCGCAATGAAAGAACCAGTTTTGATATTAATCCGCGCGGTTAATTTAACTTCAGTCCTTTGTCTAATTTCCCTCGTTGGAATCACAATGTTGTACCTATCGAAAATGTACAAAGGCGAACGGAAACTGACAACTGTGAAATCATTGGTTGTCATTCTGGCTCTAAAAGCCGCTTTGGTTCTAATTCTATCGAGCACAATCTATCTGTTTGTACCAGGCCTAATTGTGTGGGCAAGTTCAATCATATTTGATTGGTTGCTGATCTGTATTTTCGCCGTACAACTAATAAGGACACTTAGCATCTCGAAGCGAAACAAGGAAATGCCACTGGAACTGAAACTAACACCTAATAAGAACGCGATTAAGGAATCCCGAGTGATTTCCTGTGTGACTGGGTTAGTAGTGGCATTCGTATTTCTGTACGTGGCAGCACAAGTGGTTGGCATTGCCCTCGATATCACCGACTTGATAATAATCCGGACCTGCTACTTTTGGAGACTCAATATGGAACTAAAGTTCTATTCCGGGAAAGAAGTTACCGAGTATATGGAAGTAAGGGACACCGTAATAACGTACATATACTCCGTGTGTCTAGCCTTCAATTTGGGTATTATAATATCGCACTTTTATTTCCTGATTAAAAACGGACGAAAAATCGGAGAGAAATTGTGTTGCAGTCAAAAACAGGTTTTAAGGTACGATTTGAAAAAACAGGAATTAGAAGAACCACTGCTTAACGATAACAATGTTTGGACCGACGAAACCTACGTCAAGAAACTGGATACTTCCTCTTGTTCAAACCAACTTTAATACCTGTTGTTGTTGTTGTTGTTATGTTTAATTACTTTTATTTGTAAATAATTTGTAAATAAGTTTTTGATTAAATCTCTATGTTTTGAATAAAGTATTTCGTAGACAAAAATACACATTAAATTAGTTGAAATAAAAAATATTTTTCACACCCTTTGAGATGTGTCGCTATTAACGAGAAAATAAAACAGAAATATATTACTAATTTAATAAACAAAGGTATAAAGTTAATAAATATAAATAAATAAAAATATAATAATTTTGAGATAAACTAATTTGTTTATTTACTTCTTATTTTTGAAAATATTGAAGTTAGTTCCAGATTCAATTTCAGAATCGTCAGAACTCTCTCTGCCCCCTCGTCTCCTCCAAGATCTAAAAATAGAACAAACAATAAACAACCTTCTTAAAGGTACATAATACAGTATACTCTGTTAATAGGAACACCAGGGGACCGTCTTAATATGTTCGTATTAACCGGAATTCGTATTAACCGGAGTAACTTGCATGCATTTGTATAGGCTAGGAGAATTAACCTTGTACTCCTTAACCGATATTTCCCTTAACCGTGTTCCTATTAACAGAGTCTACTCCATATTCGTATAAACCTACCTCCAAATATCTTTGTAACAGAAATACAGAACAATTGCAAGAATCAAAAGCGACACAATTCCAGCGAACAAACTGCCGGCGATAATCCCAGGAACGTCCAATGAGAATTCAGGAATCGATGAGTTCAAAGGGAACGGGTTTAGAGGGTCAATGCATTTGTAAGAGCCAATCGAATTCGAGCATACAAAGGTGTTATCGCAGGTGTTCGGAGTGACACATTCATTTATGTCGCGACAACTTCTGCCATCTGTAAATAGCGAATAACCATTTTCACACCCACACAGGTACCCTCCAATCTGATTGGTGCAATCCTGGTCACAAATAGGAGTCTGGCATTCATTCAGATCCAAACATGAAAACGAATCGATTTCATTTGGCAGATAACCTGTGGCACAAAAACATATCTGATTTGAACCAATCATTGCACAAACTTGTGAATTGGTGTCACAAGGAGAGGAGAGACACGGCACATTTGGGACACACGAAATTGTGTCGCTTGAGAGAGAGAGTCCTGCGACACACTCGCAGTGGTAGGAGCCGGGGCTGTTGACGCATGTCTGGTGGCACAGCGGCTTCTGGCACTCGTCAATGTCCACACACAATCCTAAATAACAAAGTAATAAATAAACTTATAACGGAGTAATGTTGAGTCCGGGTAATTAGGTAAGTTTCCTAATAGAAGCTAATACAACCTATTTTCAGTTAATCGGGTCCAAATTTGGATATTCTGGGCAAAATTTGGGTTAATTAATGACTCAATATTGCGTTTAAAATCAAAACTTTTAAACAAGTAATAAACTCTTTAAAATTAGTGCAGGCAGCACTTTCCCAAGTTAATGGTGTGCTAATCTCTTGTCGTCAAATGTCGAGTGACTGTATTCATGAAACTCATTGGTTTAATGGGGATTTAATGAAGAAAATTGAAATTTGTGCACTTAAACGGAGTTACTATACTCTATAAATAGAATTACACTATTTATATACTCTACAAATAGAATTACTGTATTTATACACTCTATAAATACAACTATTTATACATTCTATAAATAGACCTACCAGCTGTGTTTCTCTCATACCCAGCTACACAGCTGCACTCGAATCCACCAATCAGATTCCCGCATACCTCCCTCTCACTACAGTTGTGCCTATAATCCCAATCCCCGACACACTCATTAACATCCTCGCAAACCCTTCCGTCCCCCAAAGTGCCACTCGGACAAGTGGCACACTCCGCCACCAGGCTGGGAGGCGTCAGGTCCACACACGACACCTCGGGGTAGCACTGGTGAGAGGCGCAGGCGTTAAAGTCATCACCACAGGTGGTCCCGGTGTAGCCTAGAGGTGTTAATTAGATAACAACAACAACAACAACAACGATACAGTGATGTTCGGCTAATAGCAAGTCGCATTTTGCACGAAATTTGCTTGCTAATAGGCGAACTTACCATTAGAGGAACAGAATTAACATTAAATGCTCGCTTGGGGACAAAAAATAACTTGCTAATAGAGCAATATTATTGCTATTAGAGCAATTGCTATTAGGCGAACACTACTGTAATAACAAAAACAATAGTATAGTGGATGCCGGTTATAAGAACATCGTCGGGAACTGCATATAATGTACTTATAACCGACATAAAGTATATAGGGTATATGGCAACAGTTTTCCAATATAATGTTTTTATAACCAGTGTTCTTATATCCGGCATCTACTGTAATAATAATAATAATAATAATAATAACAACAACAACAACAACAACACAATTTACCTGGGTTGCATACACAAGATAATTTGGCGTAGGAGAGAAAATAATCTTCCAGAGTTAAAACTGAATCGGAACAAACTCCAAAATTACAGTCACAAACACTCAGAACGAAACTGAAACCAACTACCAACATAGTTCCACTTTGCGCCCACACAGTGACACCAAACGCCACATTTCTCTCCGCCTCTAACAACCGGAACTTAAGTACGTAGAACTTCCGGAATTCAGTCAGATTGTTGAATAGGTTTAACTCTATTGTCGACAGACCAGAGCTGTAACCAACAACAAACACTCCATTTGAGTCAAACACTTCGAACAGAAAGTAGTACCAAACCCCGACCCGAACTTCCAGATCTATAGTTCCATTTCTAAGCTGCAGAATAGGAGGTAAACCGGAACTAACTTCCTGGAGGTATGCCACTCGCTTCTGAGCAGCTAAGGTGTCAGTGGCGATTGTGTCGCCTGCCACTAAGTAGTCGTACAGACAGGGAATAGAACTGCCACAAACCTATAAACATACTCCAGTAAATGTGTCATAAATATGTTATTAAACGTGTTATATATGTGTCAAAATATGTTACAAATGTGCCACAAATGTGTTATAAAACGTGCCACAAATGTGTCAAAATATGTTACAAAATATGTCATAAATGTGTCACAAAATGTGCTACAAATTAACCGGAGTTTCGTAATAACCGTGTCCGTACTAACGAGGTTCTACTGTAGTTATAAAACCGGTTTCGACTGTACATACGACCCTTGTATAACTCACAATAGTGGCATTAACATTGCCAGTCAGATTGCTATAGAAAACAGGAACAAAACTGGTGTCACTATAAGTGGCACTCGTCTCAGAGGCGACATACATAAACAGACTTGTAACACCTGTGACGGCCCAGGATTTCCCAAATGTGTCGACTGCCACTTCTCTTCCATAAGGAGTAAGCAGCGATAAATCAACCAAAGCGCCACTGGAATCTGTGTTGTCATCAGTGATATTTCCGTTCCAATTCCCGAGTAGACCACTCAATGTGTCTCGGTACAAAACTGGCAAAGAAATAGCGAAATTAAGAATTCCGGATTTAAGTGTCACTTCAAAAGTGATACCGGAAGTAAGCACAGCTATAATCTCATTGGTTGGTTTGAGGGATAGTTTGTACCCGGCAACAGAAATGAACTGAGGAATGTTTGGTATCGATGAGATTAATTGGCGACCAGTTGTATAGGTGTTAATGGCAGAGCCACTTATTTCGAACTGGAGCAAATCTGAAGTTTGAGATTTCAGGATAATCGCAGAGGTGTAAGTGGCGCCTAAAGTGTCGAGCTGAGTGGTGCGAATTTGTGCCTCAAATGAACCACCAGATTTGGTTAGAATATATTCACCTAAAGTAAATAACAACAATAATAATAACAACAATAATACAGTAGACTCCGCTTAATAGAACCACCGGTTAATAGATATATCCGCTTAATCGGGTCAAATTTCATAGGATTTATAGGACAGAATTACAGTTTGGCTTAAAATATTTTCGGTTAATAGATTTCCCCGCTTAATCGGGTCAAAGTAACCTGGTCCCGAGGTGACTCTATTAAGCGGAGTCGACTGTAATATAATTATACTATATTATATTTTAGAACTCGGTTAATAAATGGTTTAGTAAGTTATAATAACAGTTTAATAAACCACTTTATTGCCACAATTTATGTTTACTGAATATTATGCAAATGATAAACAAACAAACAAACAAGAACAACAACATCATTTCATATTAGTTAACTACATATTACACAAAGTACAAAGCATTATTATTAACTGTAATGTTAATATGTAACTATAGATTGCATTCATAATATTAAGTAACGTTATAATATGGTTATATTAATACAGTTATATATCATTATGTCATGGAAGTAAAACTGTTATACACAGAACTTGCCTATTCCATTGAATGTGTACTCAAATCCATCAAAAGTCGTGAAATGTGGATCCCCAAAGCCACCTGAAAAAGCGACACTATTCGGAGAGCCCACTGCCACTTGTGGTCTCACGACATAGTATTCCACACAAGTCAATCTGGAAGCACAACACAGATCGAAGAAACCACTTTCATAAGTGGCATAAAGTGTTTCTGCCAGTGGCGAGTATCTCAGGAATGTGGAAAGGTGAGAAAGGAATGTGCCGGTTGCTAGGGAGTAGCAGCAGAGAATCGATTGGTTGTCATCAGCTGGATACAGAGGTGTGAAACAAAGTGGCGCAGCTGAGTGGAGGAAAAAGCGAAGGTCGATTTGAGCAGATATTAAATCAAGAGGACAGCTCCTAAAAAAAATCTAAAATTACAGCTGTGCCGACAGCATGCCCTTTGGAGGCACTTTATTTTGGTGGTTTGTTGATTAGTAGTGCCTCCAAAAGAAAATGCTGTAAGGTAACTGATTGAAAAATCTAAAATTACAGCTGTGCCGACCGCTTATGAGGCACTATATTTTGGTGGTTGGTTGATTAGTAGTGCCTCCCAAAGAAAATATTGTAAAATAATTGAGTGAAAAGTCTAAAATTACAGCTGTGCCGACATTGGATCAGACCAGGATTAGGAGCGTATTTACAATGGCTGTATAACACTTGTAGCCAGGTATACCTTAATAGGAAAGTAGGTGGCAACACCTCCCCAGCAGGAGTGGCAGAATGTGCCACATCCGCTGCTATTCTGTCGCGACACATTTCAGCTTGTGTCTTAGTTGGCACCTCTCCAGGCGTGGAACTGATTCTGTAGCCAACCACTGTCTGAGGATAAATGCTACTCGCACTATTCACACACGGCACCTAAATATGTGTACAGTCACCCAGGTACGTTATAACCGAGTCTACTGTACAATATACAGTAGGACCTCGTTAGTAGGAACACCAGGGGACCGTCAAAATGTGTTCGCCTTATCCGGAATTCGTATTAACCAATATCAATTGTATTGGAAAAGTCTTTGAATGGGACTGAATATATATAGTGTCCGTATTAACCGGAATTTTTTATTATCGGTTAATTAGGAATACAAAGTTTAATTCCCCTAGCCTATACAAATGCATGCAAGTGACTCCGGTTAATACGAATTCCGGATAATACGAACATAATAAGACGGTCCCCTGGTGTTCCTATTAACAGAGTATACTGTATACACAAGGACAAAAGTGGCATACCAAATTGACGTCATTAGTTGTACTGTGAAAGTGGTTATTGTAGAATGTGCCACCTGCATTAAATCCTATTGCAGCATCGAATGGAGCGCTCGACCAATGGAAATCCTCGCAATTATACGCATACAGAACATATGTGTTAACGCTGGCATCTGATAGGACAACTGCTTGAAATGTGTTGTGCTAAACAATATATATATAGTGAAATAGAACCATTAAAGCATAAGAATAGCTGTTCTAGGGGTACATACTATTTTGAAATACTATTAGTTCAGTAAACTCCCGATATAACGAAATGGAGATTTACCCCAGAGAACTAAATTACTATCAGCTTATAACGAATATCTGGATATAACGAAGGGATTTACAGGTCCCAAGCACTTTGTTATAACGAGAGTTCAATGTATATAAGTATATGATGTAGTATCCAATTTGGAAACTGGAACTAAAAAAAAAGAAATTACTTATATAGAGCTCAGCTCTAGTAGAGTTCAGCTTCTCAGTATGTGTATTCAGGCACTGAGAAAGGTCAGTTTTTATCCAAAGTTTGAAATTGACCTTTAGAAAGTAAGCCTGGGCTTTTAGTATGGGAAAAAATCTGAACTCTACAAAGCTGAGCTCTATATAAGGATTCTCAAAATAAATACATGTCCTACCTGAGTACAAGCGGGCATATAGTTCTGACCAATCAGAAGACACCTATAGAACACACCACCATGGGCCGGAAAAGGTCTAACTTTATGCCACGTCACCACCAAACCAATTGTGGCACTAAAGCCACTAACACCTCCTGCATATGTGACAACTAGGGAACTGAGGTGGCTCAAAAGTGTCGAATCGGTGTGCAGTTGCCATGACACCTCGCCCAGGAATGTGGTATCGATGTCAGCCCAGAATGGAGCTATTATATACGCATTCCTTGTGAGCGTTGAGTATCCAGGGAAAATTTCGGGATATTGAGAAGTGAATGGTTTGCCAAAGGAAATGAGACCTTTATTGCTAACCTAGGAATAATGTTGTTATAAATGTGGCACTAATTTAGAGGTGTTAAACCACTTTATACACCATACTAAATGGAACTCTACCTATAAATAGTATAGTTCAATTTAGAAACATTTGGACAAGAATTTCCTATTACAAGGTCTTAAAGTATATTCCAATTGAATGTAATGGTAACTAAGGTCTTAAAAGAAATTAGTAAACAATTATATATTAACAACTTTTAGCTTTATTTATTACATAAGTGTGTAGACGACAATGACAGCTCAAAATAATTCTAGCAAACTTCATGTAGGTGTTAATTAATAATGTGTGAATAAATAGGTGTTAAACAAAAATTCAATATGAAAATTCTCATTAACCCATCAGACGCAGAATTTTATGGTAAATCCAATGAAAAATAAAATGGGGGTTTAGTGTAACATTTTTTGAATTATAGACATGGATTATACAAATTTGTAAAATGTGATTTTTATCTAACCAAGAGACACATTGTGTCCTTAGCTGACCTTATTGTGTCACTAGTTGTCCAATTGTGTCACCCCTGCCACTATTTGTCCTTTTGTTTATAAGAAATTTCATATAGTTATTATAGTATCTGAATGTGTCCTAATTGTGTCGCGTTATTATAAGTGTTAATGTTTTATATTTTTATTAATTTTTGTATGCTTAGTTATTTATTCCTCAGATGGTATAAATTGTGTCGCGAGCACTAAATAGGACACATTTGTGACACCATCATGCCACTGTATATGAATATAAAGTTAGTTCCAGTTCCAATATGGGGTTTCATAAGGGTCAGTGTAAAAAATCTAAAAATAGAAAAAATCTAAAAATCGAACTACCTAAAGTAAATAATTTAGAAAGTAGAGTTCGGTTCTACTATCTCGCATATATACTGTACTTCCTTGTTATGGAACCAAGAGTAGGTATTGTCCCAGTACAGTATGTAGGTGCCAGGTGTCGCACACATTATGTCTCCTTTCTCGGGAACCACTTGGGAGTCGCATCTCTGTAGGGCACGGACACAATTCAGTTCGGTTAAGTTGCAGGGCACCACTTCATCTGGTGGTTGGTAGTAAATAGCAAAGTTTATGTCGTAACTTTCTGTTTGGAAAATCCAGCATAAAATTGCCTTGGGCTGTGTCACTGTAATTGGAACCTGGGCAGATGACCTTGCTGGAACTGGAACTATCGTTAGTTCCGATTGTCTCTCGTTTTCTAGAATGTTCTTTAGATAGTATCGCTCGGGAATGATCCCTCCCATGCCCAGTGAGTCGGTGCAGAATGTGTCGGGGCGGCAGGCTGTGCCACCATAGCACTGTGGCAACTGATCCGGTGCTATGTAACGTCTCAATTTCTCCTCGCATTCGCTTGGACGAATAAACATAATTTTTTTCTTAGTTCCTTCGTCAATAAAATGACTCACGAATTCCCAAGCCATATGAAAAACCGGCGAATTTATGATGATTAAAATGAGGGCCAATGTTTCGGGATAATTATCTTCTGACGCTCGAATGATTGATTTGATTATTAACATCGAGCGTGGGTGGAAATGGTGTAACCCGAGGCCTTCTAGATCAATCACTAACACAATGCTATCAATCCTCCTACCCAATTTACAACTTGCTTTTTCCAAAGGTACTTCCGATTGTAAGTTAGTTTTCTGCATGTATCTAAACATTTCAAGTTTGGTTGTAGCTTGAAAGAATCCTTTTAAATCGAGCCTTCCAAACCGATTGTATTGGACCGGATGTCCTTCCCTGTCCTCCCCAAAACCTCCGTGTGGCAGATATTTCACCATCACTTCTGGCACCTGCCACTGGTCGATATAATCGAGACCATTCTGCTCCAAATATTCCGTGTTTCTACGAATCATTTTTTCGGTTTTGTGGATGTTTAGTCTACGCGCTTTCAGCCACTTTATGAGATAGTAGTCGTTGTCGAAACGCGGTCGCTCTTGTAACACGTCTTGAATCAATTCCCGGAGGTCCAATAGGGCTTGTTGTTCCACTTTTGTGAACTCTTGGGTATCAATTGGCTCCGGGAAAGGTGTCGCCATTTGTTGTTTATAAATTCTAAACACACTGACCCTTATTTCTATTTATGTTTGTATTTATGGTTACCTTGAATAATGAATAGTGTTTGCTTGTTATCTCATGAACACCTATTTATTCCTTATCACTTACATCAAGTAGACTATAATTTTATTGATCCATCATTGTCGAATTCATGTAATAGTAGAGTTACCATGAGGCAACAAGCAAACACTATTCATTATTCAAGGAAACCATAAATACAAACATTATATAGAAATAAGAGTCAGTGTGTTTAGAATTTATAAAACAAATGGCGACACCTTTTCCGGAGCCAATTCAAACCCGTGTGTTCAAGGAAGTGGAGCAACAAGCCCTATTGGACCTCCGGGGATTAATTCAAGACGTGTTACAAGAGCGACCGCATTTCGACAACGACTACTATCTCATAAAGTGGCTGAAAGCGCGTAGACTAAACATCCACAAAACCGAAAAAATGATTCGTAGAAACACGGAATATTTTGAGCAGAATGGTCTCGATTATATCGACCAGTGGCAGTTTACAGAGGTGATGGTGAAATATTTGCCACACGGAGGTTTTGGGGAGGACAGGGAAGGACATCCGGTCCAATACAATCGGATTGGAAGGACGGATTTACGAGGATTGACTCAATCTACAAGCAAACTTGAACTAATGAAACACCTGCATAAAAGTAGCGTACAATCGGATTTAGTTTTGGAAAAAGCAAGTTGTAAATTGGGTAGGAGGATTGATAAAGTTGTGTTAGTGATTGATTTAGAAGGTCTAGGGATACACCATTTCCACCCACGCTCGATGCTAATATTCAAAGCAATTGTTCAAGCGTCAGAAGATAATTATCCGGAAACAGTAGCGCTTATACTTGTCATAATAAATTCGCCGGTTTTTCATATGGCTTGGGAATTTGCGAGTCATTTTATCGACGAAGGAACTAAGAAAAAAATGCAGTTTATCCGTCCAAGCGAATGCGAGACGAAATTGAGACGTTACATAGCACCGGATCAGTTGCCACAGTGCTATGGTGGCACAGCCTGCCACCCCGACACATTCTGCACCGACTCACTGGGCATGGGAGGGATCATCCCCGAGCGATACTATCTAAAGAACATTCTAGAAAACGAGAGACGATCGGAACTAAAGATAGTTCCAGTTCCAGCAAGGTCATCTGCCCAGGTTCCAATTACAGTGACACAGCCCAAGGCTATTTTATGCTGGATTTTCCAAACAGAAAGTTACGACATAAACTTTGCTATTTACTACCAACCACCAGATGAAGTGGTGCCCTGCCACTTAACCGAACTGAATTGTGTCCGTGCCCTACAGAGATGCGACTCCCAAGTGGTTCCCGAGAAAGGAGACATAATGTGTGTGACACCTGGCACCTACATACTGTACTGGGACAATACCTACTCTTGGTTTCATAACAAGGAAGTACAGTATATATGCGAGATAGTAGAACCGAACTCTACTTTCTAAATTATTTACTTTTTAGGTAGTTCGATTTTTCTATTTTTTCTATTTTTTCTATTTTTAGATTTTTTACACTGACCCTTATGAAACCCCATATTGGAACTGGAACTAACTTTATATTCTTATACAGTGGCATGATGGTGTCACAAATGTGTCCTATTTAGTGTGCTGGGGACACAATTTATACCATCTGAGGAATAAATAACTAAGCATACAAAATTTATAAAAATATAAACCATTAACACTTCTAATATTGCAACACAATTAGGACACATTCTGACACTATATAATAACTATAGGAAATTGCTAACAAACAAAAGGACAAATACTGGCAGGAGTGACACAATTGGACACCTAGTGACACAATAAAGTCCGTTAAGACTTGAAATATAAGTGGTATATTGTGGTTTAATAATATTGGTATATTCTAGTGTAATGTAGTTAAAATTGAATAAATTTCAAGCATAAAGTAGTACGTATTCCGAAACGAGATGCTAATTTGGTATAATTGATTATGCTTCATTATACCATCCGTGTCTAGTAGGCGGATTCTATTTAATAAAAATAGAATTGTATTACAAAGGGCTAATTAGAGCTAATTAGCCTAATAAAATAAAATAAAGGAATTTACTTGGTCTAATTAAATTTATTGACTATTGTTAAATTAATAAATTAAATAATTTATATACTTAATAAATATATCTATATTATTAAATCTCGATTGTTGTGTGTGTGTGTGTTTGTTTGTCCGGATTGTATTAAAGTGACGGGGGGATAGAAACCGCATAAATATATGAGATATTCACTAACTTTCAAATGTTATAATATGTAAACAAGTATGCTGAACACGAATTTCGCATTTATAAATTTATAATATGAATATTTGTTGTTGTTGTTTACTCAAAATAGGTAAACAAATTAATGAAATTCAAAATCAACCTTGAAGTTTGCTTCCAACGGGTATTATAGGTTAACAAGTATGCTGAACACGAATTTCGCATTTACAAATTTATAATATGAATATTTGTTGTTGTTGTTTACAAAAATAGGAAAACAAATTGATTAAATTAAAAATCAACCTAGAAGTTAGCTTTCACCGGGTATTATAGGTAAACAAGTATGCTGATCACGAATTTCGCGTTTATAAATTTAGAATATGAAAAACAAGTTAAAAAATGGAAATCTTATATAGGGATCTATATAACGTCCCTTTCTACCATTTTCCATGGCAGAAGGGTGAGGAGTAAGGCCGCATAGCGGCCGTTAACTTGAGGTGCGTAGCACGGTCGCAAAGCGACCGAGACCGAAGGGCTCGTACTTAATAAATACAAATTATAAAATGCATGATATATTCAAACTTCCGATTTATCAATTGAACCTTATGCCACGTACTACCTCTTCAAATCGGTCATAACGCCTTGAGGTGATGATGACATTGTCAAAAAATGAGTTTTTTGTACAATTTTGCGAATTCTATATTTCAAGTGAGTTGGTTGGCGTTTGGTGAACACCCAACGTGCACAAAAAATCGCGTTTAATATTACACTGAAACTTGAAAATCTCTGAAATTAAGTGGGATAAAAGGGAACTTACAACACAATAAGGGTCGTTTCATTCCGAAACACCTTTCTGAAATGGTTTAACCCTATATAGTCATGATGACGTTACGAAAAATCTAAAATTACATCTGTACCGACAGAATGTTCTTTTGGAGGCACTACCACTAACAACCACCAAGTGTAGTGCCTCAAAAAGAAAATTCTGTAGGCAAAGCTGCAATTTTAGATTTGTTTTGTTTAAATACAGGAAATGTTTGCAAGTAGTATTTTGCTCATTTCTGTAGTATTATGCTGGTATTTAATTTAATGTAGATATGTACTCATTTGTAACCGAAATGAATCGAATTGACTCATATTTGTGCCTTGTTAGTTAACCAACTGAAAACTCGACATATCTTATTTCTGTAGTGAATAAACATAATATTCAGTAGGCTATGCTTAACTTTAATTATTACATAAGTAACGATGGCTCAATAAATTATAGTATACTTCATGTACGTAGGTGATAAGGTGTGAATAAATAAGTGTTAAAAATTACAAACAAATACTGCTAATTAAAGAAAATCAAAAATACAAACATTAATAAGATTGTGTTTAGAATTTATAAACAATAAATGGCGACAAATTTTCCGGAGCCAATTGATACCCAAGAGTTCACAAAAGTTGAGCAACAAGCACTATTGGACCTCCGGGAATTGATTCAAGACGTGTTACAAGAGCGACCGCATTTCGACAACGACTACTACCTCATAAAGTGGCTGCAAGCGCGTAAACTAAATATACACAAAACCGAAAAAATGATTCGTAGAAACACGGAATATTTGGAGCAGAATGGTCTCGATTATATCGACCAGTGGCAGGTGCCAGAAGTGATGGTGAAATATTTGCCACACGGGACTTTTGGGGAGGACAGGGAAGGACATCCGGTCCAATACCATCGGTTTGGAAGAATCGATTTAAAAGGATTGACTCAATGTACAAGCAAACTTGAACAAATTAGACACCTGCAGAAAAGCAGCGTGCAAACGCAAGTACTTTTGGAAAAAGCAAGTTGTAAATGGGGCAGGAGGATTGATAGTATTGTGTTAGTGGTTGATTTAGAAGGCCTTGGGATACACCATTTCCACCCACGCTCGATGCTAATATTCAAATCAATCATTCGAGCGTCAGAAGACAATTATCCCGAAACATTGGCACTTATTTTCATCATAACAAATTCACCGCTTTTTCATGTGGGTTGGGAATTTGCGAGTCATTTTGTTGACGAAGGAACTAAGAAAAAAATTAAGTTTATTCGTTTAAACGAATGCGAGACGAAATTGAGACGTTACATAGCACCGGACCAGTTGCCACAGTGCTATGGTGGCACAGCCTGCCACCCCGACACATTCTGCACGGACACACTGGGCATGGGAGGGATCATCCCCGAGCGATACTATCTAAAGAACATTCTAGAAAACGAGAGACAATCGGAACTAACTTTAGTTCCAGTTCCAGCAAGGTCATCTGCCCAGGTTCCAATTACAGTGACACAGCCCAAGGCTATTTTATGCTGGATTTTCCAAACAGAAAGTTACGACATAAACTTTGCTATTTACTACCAACCACCAGATGAAGTGGTGCCCTGCCACTTAACCGAACTGAATTGTGTCCGTGCCCTACAGAGATGCGACTCCCAAGTGGTTCCCGAGAAAGGAGACATTATGTGTGCGACACCTGGCACCTACATACTGTACTGGGACAATACCTACTCTTGGTTTCATAACAAGGAAGTACAGTATATATGCGAGATAGTAGAACCGAACGCTACCTTCTAAATTATTTACTTTTTATGTCTATTTAATTTTGATTTTGTGCCCTATTTATGGAACTCTATATTGGAACTGGAACTAACTTTATATTCATAGACAGGGACACGCAGTGGCATGATGGTGACAAAAAAAGCGAATAAAATTATTTCTGAGTAGATAAGTACAACTTGCATTCCATTGGTAACTAAGTAAGAAATTTGATTCTAAGCTAAGAAAGTAATTCGTACTTTGCACTGGGTTGTGCCACATTCCATTTGAGCTATCTGGTATCCTAGCAGAACTGTGAGATTACTCACAAATGAAAGTATTTCCTTTCACTACATTCCTGACTGGATGGAGTCACCATGTGCATCAGAAGAGGCGGCACACAAACAGATGCCACATTCCACTCAGTTCCACCACCTAGCTCTGCTATAAGATACGAGACACATTCTCTATAGCATTCTACTAACAAACTACTTTCCTTTCCATAGCACTAACTAGCTAACTAGCAAATAATAACAAAATGGCAGTTCGATTTCCTGACCCGATACACCCCGTAGACCCTGTCGAGTTGGAAATACACCAACTGTTCGACCGAATAATTATGTGTGTCCAGCAGCGACGAGTGGCACTCATAACCACCACCACCACCAACAACAACAACAACAACACCAACACAACACACAACAACAACAACAACAACAACAACTTACAAATGCCCTATCAGTGTATAGAGATCCAATCAGGAAATATCCAGTAAGATCTATCACTGTAGAAATAACATCTGGTCCCTTAGCCAATAGAATGTCTCCGTTATTAGTTCCATAAGGAACCAACAGCGCTTTTGGTTCCTGATTGTCTAAACAAATAAGTAAATAAACAATACTCTTAAAAGAGGCCTTATTATAGGTCCCACTCCCATTTGTAAAGTAGATATACATTTATATGATAGTTCCAATTCAGTACTTAAAAATAGAATATAACTTACCATCAATTGGGTCTATTTGGAAAGTGAAACTAACTAGAGTTATAGTTTCATTTTGTCTGTATGTAGATATAGGTGTTATAACACCAGTGCCATTATAAACACCTCCAGGTGTTAATAACCAACCACATTCAAGGGTGAGGTTTTTAGCTTCCAATTTATTAAATTCGATAATTGGTGTCGATTGTGAATTAGGTGTTTCGGTAAGAATATTTAGCGGATTTAAATGAGGAGTTGACACAGTACAGGAATACTCATTATCTGTTGTATCATTCGTAACAAACATAGCAACCGTGTCTGTTAATTGGAATGCGGTAGTTAGTTCAGCTACACTGCTGTCAGGTGTGAAATAGAGACTGCAAATAGAAACTGGATTTATTAACAGAGATAAGGTGTTTGTTGTTGCTGTGTCGCTTAGAGAGTAAATAGGATGAATCACTAAATAAACAATAACAGATTGTTATAACTTAAAAGTAAACAAATTTCTTACAAGTTTCAATGTTGTTATTAAATGGAAAACAAACTTAAATTCCGAATAAAAACCAATATAATAAAAGGTGACAAAATGCCACTTTTAAGACCAATAAAATCTCTAAATTGGAACTCACAAAACAACTGTTGTACGACTTGGTTCCAATACAGAGGTGTGAACTCTCCAGCGCATATTTGCGTCAGACTGATAGCAACCAAGTGGTCGCTATCCCAATCTGCCATTCCGTAGATTGTGTCGCGAATCGTGACAGCCAACGGAGCGCTGCTTGACAACAGACTCTGGTAAAAGGAATTTGCTGTGACAGCACGAATAAACACCAAGGAACATGATTGGTCAATAACAGAGGTGTGAAGTGAGGTGTAAGTGTAGAAAGCCGGGCTACAGGTCTGGGTCCATCCCAAAGAGTTAGTTCTCCTTTCAATCGGAACTAAGAATATAGTTCCAGTTAAAGTTATACAACTTTGTAATTTGTAAACTTACTCAGTGCATGTGTGTACCATGGATAAGTTAGCTCATTAATAGAGACAGGGAATTGTATCGCCAGTGAATAGTTAGTTCCAGTTACAAGAGTGGAACTGGAACTAAGATAGCCCACTAGACTCATAGTTCTGGTTATAGTGTCATAATGGTTGGCGTAGCTGGCATCAAACTCTGCCACCGGATTGGCCAGGGAGTCGTATAGGATTATGCGAGTGCCAAATAGTTGTGTGTTGCTATAGAGATCGCTTAAGCACATTGTAATGTTGCTAACTTCCACAAATATCAAACTCTGGTTTGTAACTCTGATACTGAACTCAGTAGCTTCCAAATTATCTAAAAACAACAATAATAACAACAACAACAACATTCACAAAATATAACTAACTGGAACCCGATTTCAACTGTACAATGCATTATAATAGGATTAATTTTAGCCTCTGAGACACTTGGTTCCGGTTAGTTAGTTCCGGTTAAGAGTGTTTACTTACTGAAAGAGAGTTCTGAAATTGTGCCCCCTACAGTTGGTCCCTCCGGTAGAGGTGTTACTTGGTAGGTGCACTGTGTGAACCTATCAAAAGCGACGTCAACAACAACAACAGCTGAGGGGTTGGTTACGTAAACAACTGAGTTATTAGTTTCAGTGGGGGACAATAAACAGCTGATGGAAAGTTGGAACTGAGATGGGTTAGAATTGTCCGTGGGTGGCAACCAAGTGAAGGCAAAGGAATGTGAAGTGGGACTCGCGGCGCAGGTATGCTTGTAAACAACATTCCGAGTTGGTAGAGACTTCTCTAAGTAAACAGGTAAACAAATAAACAGGTAGATATGTAAACAAGTAAACAAATAAACAGGTAGATATGTAAAGAAGTAAACAAGTAAACAAATAAATATGTAAACAAATAAATAAGTAAACAAGCAAGCAGCAATAAACAAGTAAGTAAACATTAAATATGCAAAAAATAAGTAAATATGCAAACAAATAAACTTATAAATATGTAAACAAATAAATAAGTAAATATACAAATAAACAATATACAAACAAATAAACAAACACAATACTATAAATGTGTCACTTACCTGGTGGCACACTTGGTTGCGTAACTTCGATATTAAGAGTGGCAGAGGTGGTCCTGGCGACACCAATAAGTGGTTTGTCTGTCACCTCATAGGCCAGGGAATAACTGGATATAGAAAGGTCCAGCGAAGTGTTGAGATATATAAAGCCAGCTCTGTCAATCCTGTAAACAACAACAATAATAACAACAATAATAATAATAATTAATAAATAATAAGTACATGTGTTTGTTGGTGATGATTTGTTTGTAAATTCAGTTTTGAGTTTATTACATGTTTATTTGTTTGTTTGTTTAGTAGTTTGTTTATATGTTTGTTTTTTGTTTGTTAGTTTGTGTGTTTGTTTGTTTGTTTGTTGTTTCCGGTATTTACCAGTTCCCTAGATCAACCGTGTTAGTATAAATTTAATAATAATTTGAAATTCCAAGCCTATGCTGGGTATTTATGTAATCTCAATAATCAATTCCAGCAGTCAATTTCAACCTTACTGTGTGAATGAATTAACAGAGAATCAACTAAGAATTTTAACAAAGAATTAACTGAGAATTAGCAAAGAATTAACTAAGAATTAACAGTGAATTAGCAGTGTATTAATTATGTAACAAATTGATATTAAATATGTGTTTGTTATTGATGTACCGTATTTGTAAGAAAGTTTAGTTTTAAGTATATTTGATTGTTTATTTGTTAGTTAGTTCAGTTAGTTTATTTATTTGTATGTCTAGTTTGATTGCTTGTTGATCAATTTATTAAATATATTGATGTATGTATGTGTGTTAGTTAGTAAGCAAATACCTGAATGGAGATTCGGTAACTACGGAGTAAGAGAAGTCCGTCTGTCCGTCTGCATCTGAGACAGCTGGCAGTTTCCCGACAGCTGATTGGTCAGCTGTGTCAGCCGCTACGCTTATAGAGAGCGGATCCATAGCAACGAGCGGGGAATGTTCGTTAACATTCCTGAGGAATACGGTTATGGGAGAAGTGTCGCTAAGCTGCACAGCCGAACTGCCTTCGATAGACAGCTTCACAATAACAACAAATGTGTAATTCGTCACACCTACACAACAACAACAATAATAACAACAACAATAATAACAACAACAACAATAATAATAATAATAATAATAATAATAATAATAATAATAATAATAACAATAACAACAATAACAACAACAATAACAATAATAACAATAATAACAACAACAATAATAACAACAACAACAATAATAATAATAATAATAATAATAATAATAATAATAATAATAATAATAATAACAATAACAACAATAACAACAACAATAACAATAATAACAATAATAACAACAACAATAATAATAATAATAATAATAATAATAATAATAATAATAATAATAATAATAATAATAATAACAATAATAATAACAATAACAACAATAACAACAACAATAACAACAACAATAACAATAATAACAATAATAACAACAACAATAATAATAATAACAACAACACAACATATATTATGACTTATTGCTGTTTATCAAATGTTATAAATAAACAAAGGTAAACAAATACCAATACAAACAAATACACAAACATACTATGTACACAGAAACCTGCAATGCCACATAAAGCGACACATTCTAACACCTAGCTCACTCACCAGATTCGAAATCGAATCCACTCTCCCTATTGCTGAGGAGCCCTGTGGAAGTATCGAACTGAAACAGAACTTCTGAATCCGGAACTGAGAACAGAAAGGTGTTAGTTCCGGTTAGAGACGAGTTCCTATTGGCCGCCACCGTTCCTATCTCCGTGTGCAAACTAACGTCCTCTCGTAACTGGAACTGAAACTCTGTTTGCTGGAGAACGGGAGCTGTTAGTTCTATAAATAGAATCGGATAATATATAGTAGTTAATTAAATCAGGTCTAAGTTAATACTTGTTTAAATGTTTGCAATTTTAAGTTGTATTCAAAAAAATAAAATAAAAATTTCTATATTTTCCACATACAGTATATAAATTTGAGTTTTATTGTGAACAATTATTCGAACTTTTTCTTATGAACAAGCCCTATGGTCCCAATTTAACAATTACATAGGGTTTGTAATAAATTAAGTTCGCTTATCATGAAGTCACTCTATTATGAACACAATTTTTGGTCCCTTGAATGTTCATAATAAGAACCTGACTGTATACAATTGAAATGTTTTGTTAATGTGAAATAGAACTACAAGTCAAACCTATGTGGTTTTGAACAATATTTTCATAAAAGATTGGAATCAAACTTGTCATACCTTTGGAAATAATATTATAGACGCAAAGTTAAATATGGAACTACGCAATAAAAATTCCCTAAATTCCCAGTATAAATCTCAGAGCAACCGCTAATATACTTTAGAATGTCTATCTAATGAAAATTCAAAAAGAAAGAATAATCTACTAACCATAACATGTTATATATTTACAATAATATAGTCATTAGTTCCATATTGAACTACGCAATAAAATTCCCTAACTTTCCTGTTATTACCATAACAACAATTGAGTAGCTATGGTATGCTCAGGTTACAAAGTACTATAAGATCGAGTCAATAGAAACTAGAATAAATTACTTGAAAAAACTAACTTCAAACAACAATCAAATGGCCACTAATCTGCCACCAAATGTGCCTCTAAACACATTCGCACAGTTCGATGCTGTTGCCATAGAGATAGCCCAAACCTTTGACCCTCTTATCGCACAGCTGATCGCGAGGAGGGACGCTCTCCTACTCGAACTGTCCCAGCTCCGAGAGGACTACACCATCAAGGAGACCACGCGTAAGGCTGCCATTCAGGAACTGGAACTAACGAGACAACAGTTGCAGCTGATGAGTCTCAAAGTGAATACGAACATTCCTATTCACCAACAGGCCACTGAGCTGTACCAACAGGGCCTAGAGGGTCTGTCGACACCTACCAAACTCCCGTGCCCTCTCTTCGACTGTCCGACTCTCCAAACGCTACGGAGTGTAATCTCAGGATTCGGGGAGCTGTCAGTTTGGGAGGTACCCGACTATTCCAAGAAAGTGGAACCGACACTAACAGCTGGGAAGACAGGGACAGGTGCCAAACAACTCGATGCTTATGGTCTCTCGATTGATGAACCAAACAGACTAATCTACGTAGCTGATTGTGGCAACTCCCGAATTCAAGTGGTGTCGTTTGAAGGGAAGTTCGTAACAAGCTTCGGGCAAGGAATACTCAAGGCACCATATGGCATAGCTGTAACCGAAGAACACTTATTAGTTACGGACATGACACACGACTCTCTGTTCCAGTTCGGCAAACAAGACCGGAAACTAAAGAACAGAACTGGAACTAAAGGGACAGAAGGACAGCTGTGTTACCCTCACGGCCTCGCAATCGACACAAATGGAGATGTGTTTGTAGCAGATTACGGCAATAACAGAATATCAAGATACTCCAAAGAACTACAATTCGAAACGTGTCTCGGAACTGGACAACTCTACGGCCCACGCGATGTGAACCTAACTACGGAATGTGTCGTGGTGCTGGACAGGAGTCCCAACTGTGTGCATTTCCTTTCAAGGAATGGATCCCTCCTCAGTTCCTGTATCTCTAATGGAGAGGATTGTTTGGTGAATAACTCTAGCTTCTTCTGTTTGGATCCAGCTGGGAATATCATCATTAGCGACATTAGACAACATGCCATAAAGATATTCTCCAGAAGCGGACAGCACATCCATACCATTGGGAAGAGAGGCGACAAGAAAGGAGAGTTTATTGACCCAAATGGCATTTCCATTTCTCAGTTAGGTACTATATTTGTTGTGTCTCATAATCCTAATTATTCATTACAATGTTTCTAATATATTTGTTTGTTTGCCTTTGTTTACTTTGCTCATTAAACATATCCCAATAGTTGAGTCGCAACATTTAACTAACCGCTTGGCACACGGGCTGGTGCCACTATAATCTCCAAAGCGACACTTTCCTGTTGGGGCGGGACACCTGAATCCGTGGCAGTCACTTGGTACCAATAGGAACCTGGCAGGAACATGGTTCCGGTATAAATAGCGCCTTCGTCTGTTACGGAAATATTACTACTGGTGTTAACTGAGGGGGGAGTGATGGCGTAACCTAAACAAACACAATGTAAACAACAACAATAATAACAACAACAACAACAATAATAACAAAAATAATAACAACAATAACAACAACACTAATAATAAAATAATAAAAAAAGGAATTTTTTATTGGTACATAAGATCATAATTGTGGCACACAAGAAACAAATTTGAAACTGGAACTATAAACTGGAACTATTCTATAAATAGCTTACTAATGCAGTTATAAGGATCCCCATCGCTATCAACAGCTGACACAAACCCAACGAGAGATGACGAGGGCAAATCCTCTGTGAAACTGAAACTGTAACTAGGCAACGAGAAGATAGGAATGTTGTCATTGACATCTGTTATGTAAATAGTTACGTCAGTTCGCAAAACGTAATTATGAGACTGAAATGTGTAATCTATTTGGATCTGGAACTGAATTGGGCCTAAAACAACAATAAATTATATCCAAGTGCGAATACCAATGCTGTGAGATGGTTGCTAGGTTACCTGAAGGAATGCTCTCATAATCCCCGGCTGCCTCAGTTAGTTCCAGTTCGTAATTGGAACTGACACTAACCATTGTAGTTCCGATATAACTGAAGGCTAGAGTAGGGAGCAGGTCCTCTTGAGTAATGGGATTAATTCTACCAATCATAGTTCCAATTCCACTGCTTTCTGGAACTAAGAAAGTGTAGTTTGCTGGCGAGAATACAACGGGAGGTATAGGCGTGAAAACTAAACAACAACAACAACAACAAGTAAATATACAAGTAAATATACAAGTAAACAAAGAAGTAAACTAGCAAATAAGTAAACGAATAAGTAATTAAGTAAATAAACAAGGAAACAAACAAGTAAATAAACAAGTGTTTAAAGAAGTAATTAAGTAAACAAACAAGTAAACAAGTAGCAAGATACCTGATATTACTCCATTGATCATGAGACAGAAAATCTAAAATGTGATAATTTGAGGTGTTAATTAATGTGTGGTTTTAAGAGCGACACAATTATTAACTTACAATATAGTGTTTGAAGTTGGAACACATTCCTGTAGCTATAAATAGTAACACTATACCAATCTAAACAACAAACAAACAACAACAATATCAATAATAAAAATATAAACAAATATAAGTGACAAAGAAATTCACTTAAATAAAATGAAAACAAAAGTTAAGTGAATACAAAAAGGGGTTTCGAAATATAAAAATAACAAATGTTATTTGGGTGTAAACAAAAACCTAAAAGTAAATAACAATAAAATATAGTTAGCTAGAAGGTACGTGGTTGCCACAAAATAATTTGTTGTTCTTTAGTGCCACATCTGCCACTTGCAGGCGACACTTGCAAACCGAACACCTTAGGCAGCTCTGGTGGAGTATCTATAAATAGAGCGAAATATTGTGTCCCAAGGGTGTTAATTAATGTGTACCAAGGGTGTTAATTAATGTGTACCAAAGGGGTAAATTAATGTGTACCAAAGGAGTATATTAATGTGTACCAACTACCAAGGGTGTTAATTAATATGAACCAAGGGGGTGATTATATTTATACTATATAAGTATATTCATATTTTCACACCTTTCCTTCGAATAGAGTTAGTTCTGTTGGATAAACCCTCAAATCACAAACGACACAAAATGCCTCTCTTGGATAGGAAACAGCCTTCTTTCTAATAGCTGTTGGCTACAAACAAAGTAAACAACAATAACAACAAAGTGAACAACAACAACAACAACAACAACAACAACAACAGTGTAGAATAAAATAGAAAAATTCAAATGCTGTAAGAACAATATTTGCAAACAAAAACAACAGAGGTAAATAAACAACAACAAAAAGACTAAAAAACAATAACAACAAATCGTACTAAATGCAAACACAAATAATTACCTCAGATAATTTCTTCTCCATTGTTTGTGGATCAGCTATAAATAGAAAACAACAATAACAACAAAGAAAACAACAACAACAACAACAACAACAAAATCTAAAATTACAGCTGTACCGACTGCATATTAATTTGGAGGCACTATAGTATATTTGGTGGTTTAATGACTAATGCTGTCTACACAGCTGTAATTTTAGATTTTTCTCCCATAAAGTGGAATGAATGTAAATGTAACGACCCCTTTGTTCTCGTCAGCTTCGCGATGGGTCAACTAACCGCTACGCATTAAAATATATCAGCTAAGATATATGTATTATAATATATTCCTCAATTTCACCATTACACCCAATAAAAACAACACAACACAACAACAACAACATACGTTCTGAGGTGTTTGAGTCTCGTTTGTCGCCTCTCCTTTTCAAACTTGCGATAGAAATGTGTCCGCGTGTGGTCTCTAAATATACACATTCCTATCATAAGAATCTGTTGCTATGTAGGCTATGAGTTCTCACCAATTAGTTCCAAAGTGCGAGGTGTTATTTGTCCGCTCTTCAATTCTGGATTCAAATTCTTGTAACTAGCCATTCCGTATATCTAAACAGAGGTGTTAAAAAGTGGCACAAGTGGCAATAAAGTGGCATAAAAGTGGCACAGATATTGAACTAACTAACTAACATTTAATGATACTATATATAGAACACGATTGCTTATGAATTGACAAATGCGTGCATGCAAAAAGCAACAAATACGCGCGTAAATAGAGGTGTTATAATATGCAGGTGTGTGGCTAATTAATAATATTGTATCAGATGAACACTCAAATCTGATTGGTTACAGGGGAGAAAAGCGCGCCTGATTCATCATAGTTTGGAAGTATATTTTCTCCCAAATAAGCAGGCGTTTTGTGTCAATAAGTTGGTCTCTATCTCTGATCAGCTGATCGATAGAATCTTCGTCTCGGTCCGTGGCAACCGAACACCTGTTGCGGTATTTCTTTAGCGCCTGATTTTGGTGGAGTTTGTGTTTTTTGAATTTTATAAACTCTTTCTCTGATTCGTCAAGTTTTGAGACGCGTAACATTTCGGATAAATTATGGCGCGCATCGATAGCCAATAGTTTTTCATTTTCAAATAATTGTTCTAATTTTGGGAAGTTTTGAGTTGCAATTGAGCGCCAATTTGGAACTAATAATTCAGAAACAGTTTCTAAACGGGTTAAAAACTTTTCGATTTCACTCATTTATTTGTTTACCAGTTTGTTTATCTCTGTTCATGGCCTCTCACACACATTGTATTTATATGGAGCTGAGTATACATTGAGTTCGAATATTAGTTTATATACAAAAAATCGTCTAATAAATTAATTTTTTGAGTTATTAGTCATTACATACAGTAGCAATTAATTTTTACAACTTTTTAATACAAAAAGGATAATTTAATTAAAAAAATAAATTTTAAAATTTGGTTTTAATAATAGTTCTTTAAAAGTGGCAAAAATGGGCAATTTAAATTTGGGAAAGAGTGTGTCATATAGCGACACAATTGTTTACAAAAATTTGATACAATATTATCCAATCTTTGCAACAATGAATTTTTGAAAATATCTATCTGATTAATAATGGATATTTCGCACAAAATCTGCACAATAATTAGGGACATCATAATCATCCATTTTTTCTAAACACCATATTGTGTAATTAGAATTCGCTTTATCCGGAGTTCGTATTAACCGGAGTAATACCCATTGAATAGCCATTGTAGGGACCTGATTTTGTGGAACTATTTATTCGTCTTAAACGGATATTCGTATTAACCGTGTTCGTACTAACGAGGTTCTACTGTGCTCTATTCTATAATTAGATAAAGTGTCGCAATGTGTCCTTACGAATGTGTCGGTTATGTCGGTGTTAGTGGCCTGTTGAACCGAGGAGATTTCCGGAGAAATAAGCTTCCAACTTTCGGCCGGCGGATTTAGCTCGTTGTCGCTACTCGAGTCCGACACCTGTTTCTCTATCGATGTTATTCTGTCCTCTAAACAACAACAACAACAATAACAATAACAAAACCAACAAAAAGTAAGATGTAAACAACAACAAATAACAACATGTAAAAAACAAGCAATAACAAGGAAACAACAATATGTAACAACAACAGCAACAAAAGCAAAAAATAACATGTTAAACAACAAATAAACAACAATATGTAATCAACAACAGATAGGGAACCAAATTAATAAATTAAATTGTGACACAAATAGTAAACAACAACAACAACAACATACCTGTGTGTGTCTGAAGTGGCACGATAGGAGGCTTTCTACGTGTCGGTGTGTCCTCCTTTGTGACAAGTTCGGTTTCCGAAACTTCCTTCCGTAGCTATAAATAGAACTGGAACTATAAACACAATAGGTTCCAGATTAGAATAATTCCAACCTGCGTTAATAGCTCGCTTTGCTGTCCCTTAAACTTAATCATCTGTCCTAAATATAAATAAACAAACGTGTAAACAACAACAAATGCATTTGTTTACTTGTGTTAGCTGTTTGTTTATCTATTATTAGTTGTTAACTTATTTTTGTCAATTTGTTGTTGTGTGTACCAGTTTGTGTACTATTTAGCACTTTGTTTTTAGTTTGTTTGCTAGTTTGTTTACCAGTTTGTTTACCAGTTTGTTTACCAGTTGTTTACCAGTTGTTTACCAGTTTGTTTCCCAGTTTGTTTACCAGTTGTTTACTAGTTTGTTTACCAGTTTGTTTACCAGTTGTTTACCCAGAGTTTGCTCGAGCTGACTAAGCTGCTCCACATGAATATCCAATTGATTCCTAATTTCCTTCTGTCGCGTTTTGGCTTCCTCCAGGAGGGATTGTGATTGGCCAGCTCTCTCGCGGGCTTGAGTTAGCAAATGTGGCTGCTTTGTGGACACCGACACTTTTCTGAGATGAATTTGGGATTGTTCGTACGAGTAGCTGCGCTTCCTCACCTGGCAACAGGTAACAGGTAAACAGGTAAACAATAATACAAACAAACAAATAAACAAATAAACAAACCAAATCATCTGCTTTAGAAAGTTGCAGCTGTAGTTCATTCTGTTTATCCAGACTAATCTGATTGGCTACTGAGGCCTGATCCACTAGTTTGTTGTGTTTGTCGATTTGGAACTGAAGTTCCGATCCCTGTTTGCTCGACACAACACTCGAGTCATCCTAGGAGACACGGGTAAACAACAACAACAACAACAACAAAGGTGTCATCTAGGCGCGTGAATTTGAAAGAAAACTTTTATAAGCGGGCGAAAATTGAGAAATGTAAAAAAACTGACTTAGGCGCGTAGAATGTTTTTAACAACCACAACAACAACAACTAACCAAGGACTCCGGATAATTATTCTCTGCGTTATAGGACAGTTTGAGGCCTCCGGGAGTTCTGCCCCCTCTGGATCTCCCCCTGTCCCCTGGTCCCCTGTCCCCTGAGGGGGTAACCTTAGGTCGGGAGGGGTCCGTTCTATTCTTAGATTCAGGAGTAGGTTCCGGTTTGGCAGGGGTTTCGAGTTTCGGTTTTTGAGACGGTTGGAATAGTTCCAGTCGAGATGCGATTGGTTCCGGGTTAGAAACCTTAGGTTCCGGTTTTGATACCTTAGGTTCCAGTTTTGATACCCTAGGTTCCGGTTTTGACATTTTAGGTTCCGTTTTTGATGCCGGTATTAATATTTTAGGTTCCGGTTTACGAATTGGTTCCGGTTGTCTAGACTGGGTTCGGGATTGTGTCGGAGGAGTGGTCACCTCCGAAATGCCATCTAATTCCATTTGCAAATCAAATCCTATCAAGTCCAGCTCCTGGAGAATAGCATTCAAATCTTCATCTAAACAACAACAACAACAACAACAACAATAATAAACACCTGATACCTCTCGAATTCGAATTCCATTGGCCAATTAACTTACTGCTGTTAGAAAGCTCTGTAGACGCCTGACCAATCAGCTGATTTGTTTTATCAGCTGGCACTAACCCAATCAGCTGATTAGTTTTATCACTCTGAGCTCTGCCAATCAGCTGCTTGGGTTTATCAGCTGTTGTTTGACCAATCAGCTGTTTAGGTTTATCAGCTGTTGTTTGACCAATCAGCTGTTTAGCTTTATCAGCTGTAGTTTGACCAATCAGCTGTTTAGGTTTATCAGCTGTTGTTTGACCAATCAGCTGTTTAGGTTTATCAGCTGTTGTTTGACCAATCAGCTGTTTAGGTTTATCAGCTGTTGTTTGCCCAATCAGCTGTTTAGGTTTATCAGCTGTTGCTTGGCCAATCAGCTGTTTTGGTTTATCAGCTGTTGTTTGACCAATCAGCTGTTTAGACTTATCAGCTGTTGCTTGGCCAATCAGCTGCTCTGTTTCTGCATCGGAGACTAACGAATCAGAAGAGGAGCCAGGTGGGAGCTCAATCACATTTGCTAAACAAACAAACAAACAATAATAACAACAAGTTAAACACAAGTTGATTGGTTGCTGTACTTTTGGTAACAACAGCTGGTGTTGTTGATTCTTTCTTCACAGGAATAAAAACATTCCTTCTGCGACTATCCGTTGTCCTGGTAACGCCAGATTGTGTCGCTGCCTCTTCCCTAGCAACCGTTTTAGAGGATCGGAATGCATTAGGTTCTATTTCCGGTTCCGATAAGGGAGGCGGCGGAACGAAAGTCTCAGCTCCGATTTCACGCGCCTAAATAACACACCATTCTAAAAATAGTTATACGTATACTCCGCTTAATAGAGCCACCGGTTAATAGATGTCTCCGCTTAATCGGGTCAAAGTAACCTGGTCCCGAGGTGACTCTATTAAGCGGAGTCGACTGTGTATTATTATTTACAAACTTTGTATACTCTCTTTTCTCCCAGACTAGACTTCTCGCTGTATTCGGTTTGTATTTGGTACTTGAATTGTGTCGCTGCTGTGTCGCCCCTAGGGGTCAGGTCTCCCTCTCCGTACTCCGCACTTATCTTCTGAGCCAGAGAGGAGAACGCCGGACCCTCGAAGGTGTCAACAACAACACCTATACATGTAAACAAAGGTGTTAAAATAGAATCTCGTTAGTAGAAAGCCTTTGAAGGGGACTGAATAGTGTTCGTATTTAACAAGGTTCTACTGTATTTCTTATCTGTTTAACAAATACTGTCAGGGCTTAATACAGTAGCTATATAACTGTTTCTATAAGAATTACTATATAAACAGGCTTTCATTCAGGTAAAATTTTAAGTTTTAGCATTTTCATTTTTACAATACTCAATTTGTTTTGAAACTCTGTATAGAACTATTACTACAGCTATACAGGTAACAATAGGAACTATATAGGTTACTATAGGAACTAAGAATAGGCAGCATACTCTCTAGTTCCAGTTCCAGTTCCGGTTCCGGAAAGGGGTCTCCATCAGAGGCGTAGCTAACCAGAGAAGACTCGGAGCCAGATCTGCCCGACTGTTTGCTTCTTGTTACCCTCTTTCTTAAACTGCTCAGTCCCTTGCTCACACTGTGCTTCTTCTTGCCTATATGGAACTAGAACTGAAACTGAAACTAACTATAGATAGGTATGTTAAGTGTTCATTTCTAATCCGGTCAACAAGGAATTATCCAGGAGCGCGAGACGCTCCTTTTTGGAGTATGATTTTGGGGAAAATTTTAATTAGGAACGCGAAAATTGGAATCCTCTCCTATATACCGTAACATTAATTAGTGATTTAGGCGTATGGAAATGACACCAGGATTAGGAGCGTATTTACAAACGGCAGTATAATACACTGTTGGTGAAATGAGTGCAAGTTATAACAGTAACTAATCAGAGGTGTGAAACCACTTGTCTACCATAAATGTGTCGCTTATGTCACATTCCTAAAATACCTTTGGTTGCATCTTTAGGCGGTATGATATTACCCGGTTCTTTGGAATCCTCTCCACCAATGAAATGCTTGCTTTTCTTAACTTCTGTTTCTGCAGTTTCGTCCCAGCCGCGCCGCCGAGCTTCTATGTCGTCATAAGTGAACGGGTCATCTGATTGGTCGGAATACTCCTCCGGAGGCCCTCCCAAGCCCAACTGGTGATTGGTGGACAAACAAATAAATAAATAACAAACAAATAATAAATAAATAAATAAATAAATAATAAAATAAAAAATAAACAAATAAAATAAAAATAAATAAATAAACAAATAAGTTAAACACATAAACAAATAAACAAATAAGTTAAACACATAAACAAATAAACAAATAACAAAACAAATAACAAACAAACAAACAAACAAACAAACAAACAAACAAACAAACCTGTCTCTGTCTAGTCTTCATTTTCCCCAGTTTAATTCCTTTCTCTTTCTGCCACTTCTTCCCCTCCAGAGCCACGAATGTTTCTTCGGGCAGATAGCTCGTGAAGGCCGACAGACAGCTGGGCGCCAAAAGTGCCAGCGTCGCCAACTCAATGCCAGCAGCTATGTTGTACCTATTGAGAGCGCGAGGTGATTGGTGGAAAGGAAGTACAGTGGTGCTTGCTATAATAGCAATATTGCTCTATTAGCAAGTTTCAGTCCCAAGCGAGCATTTAATTTAATTATGTTCCTCTAATAGCAATTAAATTTCGAGCAAAATATGACTTGCTATTACGGGAACACTACTGTATAGTCTTAATTGTATCACTTTGATAGTTTTACCCGATTAATCAAACATTTTAAAGAAAAATTTATGGAACTAAAATCCTTAATTTTTTGAGATTTTCAGATTATTTCCCATTCTGAATGTGATTTGGATTAAACTTAAATTTAGAATCCCTAGGTGTTTAAAATCGATTAATCTAACACCTTTCGTCTACACTGTCCGGATTAGAATCCGTCTCTATGTACTGGTCCCACTTAGTGGCGCCGAGTGGCAGGTTTGAACTGGTGATGGGAGGCGCAGGTGGCTCAAATGTGTCCGCTACGTGAGAGGGGGTATCCAACTTCTTCTGGATATCCTCATATTTCAGAATCTAGAAAATTAAAATTAAAATTGTGTCCTCTTAATGGTATGGTGTGTATGGTGTCTTTCAAACGTTACGTAATCTGTGTATTATACAGGCATTGTAAATACGCTCCTAAATTGTATTTATACATTTGGTATTTTAGAGTAAGATTTTAGGAAATTTTGAATTTAGGAGCGCGAAAATTTGGAATCCTCTCCTATACCATAACATTAATTTTTGTGATTTAAGCGTATGATAATTGGATCAGACCATTAGGAGCTTATTTACAAATGGCTGTATAACCAGGGTTGGGAAGGGAATTTTCATTCCCATTCCCATATGATTCCCACATGTGAGAATTCCCACAGAATTACCACATGTGAATTCCCATAGGCTAAAAACATTCCCATTCCTATCTCATATGGGAATCTTGTGTATAACACACTACTGGTACATCAATCTTTTAACACCCTTATACGTATATTCTATCAGAAATTGATGATTTAACACCTTTTTCTTAGAGACGGATTGCTCTACAATTCGTCTCAGCTGTTTCTGTCTGTAGATATAAACATCTTTCCGAGTTCTTATGGATTCCCGTCGCTTAACCAGTTCGGATACCTGACTAAGATCGACCCGCTTTGCGTGCTTAAGGTTCTTAACTGGGGGAGCGGGCAAACCGTACCCGTGGGTAACAAACTTGTCCAACAGGAGATCCTCTGCGTCCAGGTAGGGGCGCCGGTAGGCAGAGGGGAGGGGCCTACAACAACAACACCTCTCAAAACAACAAACAACAAACACATATGTTAACACACAATCCGCCAAAGTTTTTACACAAACTTTGAGATACAAAAAGGTCAATGTAACACCTATGTATTAATCAACCAACGACAAACATGCTGTCGGCACAGCTGTGTGTTCTAACTTCAAAATATGGTATTTAGAAGAATTGTATGATGATGTCCCTAATTATTGTGCACATTTTGTGCGAAATATCCATTATTAATCAGACCTGTGGCGCACGTGTGACTGGTGCTTAACCCGAGGCATAACGTGGTCAGACCGCGTCACGGCAAGAGGAGAGGAGTCGAGAATGTTCTCCTCGCTACTGGATCTCAGTCTGGAATGTCCGATCGGTCGAGGGTACTATAGGAATGTGGCTAATTATAGAACAGATCAGGGGTTTACCTAAACAGGGATTTCTGGACCAAAAAATCTTGCCAGAGACCTGGCACCAAATTAAGTGCCAACCCAGAACCTAAATGGAATCACACTGCAAGCAATTTTGTATCTATATAAACCATTGGCACTGGTATAATTTTAGATTTTGCACCTATAAAACCATTGGCACAGGTATAATTTTAGATTTTGCACCTAGAAAACTCTTGGCACAGGAAGAATTCCAGATTTTGCACCTATATAAACCCTTGGCACTGGTATAATTTTAGATTTTGCACCTATAAAACCCTTGACACAGGTATAATTTTAGATTTTGCACCTAGAAAACTCTTGGCACAGGAAGAATTTCAGATTTTGCACCTATATAAACCCTTGACACTGGTATAATTTTAGATTTTGCACCTATAAAACCCTTGACACAGGTATAATTTTAGATTTTGCACCTAGAAAACTCTTGGCACAGGAAGAATTTCAGATTTTGCACCTATATAAACCCTTGGCACTGGTATAATTTTAGATTTTGCACCTAGAAAACCCTTGACACAGGTATAATTTTAGATTTTGCACCTATATAAACCCTTGGCACAGGTATAATTTTAGATTTTGCTCCTATATAAACCCTTGGCACAGGTATATTTTAGATTTTGCTCCTATAAACCCTTGGCACATATATAATTTTAGATTTTGCATCTAGATAACCTTTGGCACAGGTATAATTCTAGATTTTTTACCTTTATAAACCCTTGGCACAGATATAATTCTATATAATTTTAGATTTTGCTCCTATAAAACCCTTAGCACAAGTATAATTTTAGAATTTTCATCTAGATAACCTTTGGCACAGGTATAATTTTAGATTTTGCTCATATAAAACCCTTGGCACAGGTATAATTTTAGATTTTGCACCTAGATAAACCATTGGCACAAGTGTAATTTTAGATTTTGCACCTTTATAAACCCTTGGCACAGATATAATTCTATATAATTTTAGATTTTGCTCCTATAAAACCTTTGGCACAGGTATAATTTTAGAATTTGCTCATATAAAACCCTTGGCACAGGTATAATTTTAGATTTTGCACCTATATAAACCACTGCACAGATATGATTGGTTGTTAACTACATACCTTTGGTGAAATATTGTCGTAGGATAATAATCTATTCTTAGTATCAACTAGAGATTCCTTCTTTAGGGACTTCTTCCTTTCTTTGTGCATTCTATAAATAGAACAGATTATACATACTATATATAGATACCAATATACACCTAATGGCACTCTGTTAATAGGTTAACGAATACAAGGTTAATTATAATATGGGAGTCTACTGTATATACTATAGTGGATACCGGTTATAAGAACATCGTCGGGAACTGCATATAATGTTCTTATAACCGGCATAAAATATACAGGCTATATGGAAACAGTTTTCCTGTAGAATGTTCTTATAACCGGCATGTTCTTATAACCGGTATCTACTGTATATATTATTGACTTTAAAGCTGTTACCTATCAACAGATTCCCTCTCATGCCTAGTTCTGTGTGTCAGAATTTGTGTGGCTTGAGTGGTCGCCTGCTTTATCTCAGTTGCTTCCATTCGGGAGGTTTTAGGGAGCCTGTGTCCCGATGTGTCCGACTGCGACACAATTGAGAGGGACTCTGATTCTGTTCGAATGTGTCGCGGTCCCTGGGGCGAAGGAGCGAGTCGCATGTACTCCGACACAAATATGTAAATGGGGTCGTTTTGTGGCGCCTTCATAGCAAGTGAATATGGACTCTCTCCCTCCTATACATACCATAGTTACCCAACTGGGCAATAGGAATGTTATTATACTCACGTCATCTTCTGCTGTTAGATCCGCATTGAATTGTACCAGAACCTTGAGAGACTTCAGGTGTCTATAAAGTTGGTTCCGGTTAGGTGATATAATATTTGTGCCAAAATAACGCGAATTTGTGTCCCATAGAGAAAAAGTACCAACTTAAATAAGAGCTTAAAATGGTGGCATAAGTGGCAGAAAGTGGCATAGTAAGTCACTTAAAAAGTGGCATGTAACGTGACAAAATAATTGGCATATAAGGTGGCACAGAAGTGGCCTATAAGTGTCAAAAGTGGCACATAATAGGTGTGATAATAATTGGTATATACGTGGCACAATAAGTGGCTTATGAGGTGACACAAGTGGCATATAAGTGGTATAAAAGTGTCAGAAGTGGCACAATATTTGTCATAAGTGGCCTATAAGGTGGCATATAAAGTGGCTCAATAAGTGGCCTATAAGGTGGCATAAGGTGGCATATAAAATGGCATATAAAGTGGCCTATAAGGTGGCTCAATAAGTGGCCTATAAAGTGGCTCAATAAGTGGCATATAAGGTGGCTCAATAAGTGGCACAATAAGTGGCATAAGGTGGCCTATAAGGTGGCCTACCCGTACTCCACTGCGTCGTGGGCCGGTGTGGCATTTTCTTTGTCGCGCGTGTCGACGAGAAGCGGCGCTGAGCCCTGCTGCAGAAAGTAAGCCAGAATATCCTCGTGTCCGGAGGCTAAACATAACTATTGTCAATACGGTTGCTAGGGTAATGTGGGAATGTAACACCTGCTGCGAAGTGGACCGGAGTGGCACCGTCGTCAGCTCTGTCCTCTATTATGCGGGGTCCCATCTGCTGAACGATCCACTAGGGTATTGAAGTAAACATAAACAACAACAAGTGTAATAGCAATTGGGGATAGTATATTATAAGGATTGGGGCAAATAAATAACAATAAGATTAATTATTAATAATAATAATCACGACAATAACTAATAAACAAACAAACAAATATACAACAAGTAAGACATAACAAACAAACAAACAAACAACTAACCAATCCCAAAAACAACCAAACAACCAAATAACAAACAAACACCCAACAACAACAATAACAACAGTAACAACAACAACAACAACAGTACCTTTACGGTATCGAAGTGTCCCCCCTGAGTGGCTCCATGCAGAGTGGTCATCCCATCCCCGGCTCTGCTTAACTTATCTGCATATGCCTCTATGCACAGATACTTGAAGCAATCCAGGTGTCCCTCCTGAGCCGAGAAGTAAGCAGGGGTGGTTCCTACGCGACACTATTTAACACCTCTTAGAGCGGAGTGTCATGTAAATTGAGATACCAAAAATATGAATTTTAACAGCTTATATAATTCGAGATCCCAAAAGTAATTTTTTACACCTCTTATAACATAGTGTCATGTAATTTCAAGTACTGTATCAAAAATAAGAATTTTAACACATTTTAGGTTAATTTTTTGACACCTTTATAAAACAAAAATCCGCCCAAACAAGCTTTCACAAGATTTGAGATACAAAAAGGTCAATTTTAACACCTATGTATTAATCAACCAACGACCAAAAAATATAGTGCCTCCAAATGATATGCTGTCGGCACAGCTGTAATTTTAGACTTTTTGACACCTTTTATTTTTAAAAATCCGCCAAAACACGTTTTCACATAATTTAAGATACCAAAAAGGTTATATTTATTAACAAATTAACTTGGGAATACTGACCAATAAGCTGTGAGTATTTACCTGTGTTGTCTTTGTCGTTAGCAAAATGGGCGCCAGAATGTGTGACCAATTTCCTTAACACATCCAAATGTCCTAAATATTGATTTTATTGGTCAAAATAATATATATGAATACGTGTTTAATCAGCATAAATAACAACAAACACCTAATTTATAGTTTCATAATCAGAGAACAACAAAAATTTACGTCTAACAAATTTATAAAAATCTAATAGAATAAACAAACAAGTTAGAATAGCGAAAAAAACAATAACACCTGAAATGTAAACAACAACAACATCAAGCGTGAAATACTGTGCCACAATACCTGCCACCAAAGGGCCACAACCTTCCCCCAAATAATAAACAGACACAAATATTGATGTCACTGTTGTTGTCACATTTGCAGTTCCAGGGAATTGTTTATCAGCTCGATTCATTAATTCTGTCAAAAGTGGTAAATACGAGATAATATAACCGAACCCAATCAAAGACATTCCGAAATAAGGTGACACCAGAACTAAATTCATAGTTTCAGTTCCATTAACAGCTCTGTGGAGAACATCAACAACTAAATTCGAAGGAGGCACGAAAAGCGTACCAACTGATTGTATAATAAAACCAACAACAATAAAAGGTGTCAAGTAGCTAATTTTAGAAGTGGCAAACCCTATTATAGGTGCCATCAACACATAAACAGCATTTCCGGACAGGAATATTAAGCCAACCTCCCCTGGATCCATTTTGTACCTGTCAAACATAAACGGACTCAAAACGGGAACGAAATAGTTGAAGGAACTGGCGGAAATAAGAACTAACACGTTTAAGAACAACAAATCGGAATGTCCCAATATTCGCACGGCCAGAAAATAATCCTGTGTTCCTTCATCTTCAAAAGAGTCGCTGCTCAAAGTATACGGAACCAAGATACAAATTGAAACTGAAACTAACACAAACGAGATAGTTCCAGTTCCAAAGAACATAAGTGTGAATCCAAATCTCTCGAAAAGCGCCCCTCCCAAAGGTGGTCCGGTCATATAACCCAATCCGATAAATATCTCAGAAACGGCGATTATGAAAGTTCGATATTTCGGGAATATTCGTAACATTAGTGCGTACGATGATAAGAATATAACTGAAAGTGCGAACGCTTGTAAAATCTGAAAAACAAATACAAACACCTCAAAAGAAATTCTATCCATTTCGACTAATAAACCGAAAAGTGTTAAACTGCCACTCAAATAAATGCCACTTAAAGCAAAGGTGAATTTGAAATTGTTTGTGTTTACAAATATGTTCACAAACGGGTAAATAAGGAAACTAACAAAAGGTGAGAATCCCATTATAAGACCAATTTCAGTGTCACTCAAACCTTTCTTCATAGCAACGCCAGAGAACAATGGAATGTAGAGCGAAACGCTTGTTTGTATCCATAGCGTTGCCATGGAGATAGAAGATAGCAGAAGGAATGTGTGGAATGCTCGAGAAATCTGTTTAAAATTAACCGTTTGGAATTGTGAAATGGTTTCTAGGGTAGATCCATAGGAATGTTCCGTTTTATTCTCAGCAACCAATCTCTCAGTCGAGTCCATATCTTAGTTCCAGTTCCAATTATAGTTCTGGGTATAGTTCCAATTTCGAATTTACTTCAGATTTTGTGTATAGTTGCAATTTCGAATTTGTTCGAATTTCCAAATTAGTTCCAATTCTGGGTATAGTTCCACTTTCGAATTTACTTCCAATATTTACTATATTTCCAATATCTGATGGTATAATATTCCTATAATTCCAATATAAACGTATAAATGGGAATCAAGGTATCCGATTTCTGTATGCTATTTATAGGAGCAAATGCCAGCCCAGGATATAATTCTATTGGCTGATCACAATGTGCAATCACGGGCTTAACATTTGCCAATGCTAATTCAATGCTTGCAATCGCTACAATATTGAAACCTAGAAATGCTATTGGCAGTTATCCCATCAAAATAAACCTAAGTTGACTAATTCATGAATAATTCAACTTAGAAATAAACATCCTATGCAAAATGCTATTGCAGTTGTCTGGCTAAATAAAACATGCCTAGCAAAAATATTAAAAATTACCTATAATCGCCATTTTGTCACACTCTGAATGGCTGTGAACACTTATATTACGTTTTACAACACAAATTGTTTAGTAACACAATACATAGTATATCAAACAAATAAACAGGTAATCGTATACTGTTGTTGTTGTTTACAAAAGAGGTGTCTACCGTTGTTGTTTACAAAAGACTATAAAGTTGTTGTAGTTGTTTACAAAAGAGACTATACTGTTGTTGTTTACAAAATAGAGTATACTATACTACTATTGTTTACAAGAGAGTATACTACTGTTGTTGTTGTTGTTGTTGTTGTTGTTGTTGTTTACAAGAGAGGTGTTATACCTGCTCCGGCTGCGAAGTGTATGGGCAGACCTCCGTTATGGTTCCGAATAGCGGCTGAGTCTCCGAATTCTGAGATCAGATAAGCCACCACGTCCGGATCCCCGCCTAAAGCCGCGTAATGCAGCACAGTTAGGCCCTGCTTGTCCTGGGCAGATGCCACGAATCTGATTGGGGGACAGATTATAGTATTACTGGACTATGGATATTAACAGGATTCCGATTGTTCAATATTATTATTATTTACAGCTGTAAACCCGCCTAAAATAAGCGCCGGAATTTGCGCGACTAAACGACGATTTGGGAAATTTTAGTTGCGTTTTTTTGGCGCCCGAAATACAAATTCTTATACGCGGAATTTAAAGCCGCCATTGAATAACACTGAGCAGGCGCCAAAGTTTTTACCTTCAAAATGACCTTCGGGCAAAATAATCCATAATTAGAATATACGTATAAGGGATGTTAAAAGAGTGATGTTTTAACTATAACAGGAACTTATAATTTATAACCGGAACTATAACTATAACCGGAACTATAACCGGAACTAACTTGCTATCCTCCTGTGAGAACTCTACCAGTGTCCTGAGTACCCCGAGAGACCCCGAGAGAGCCGCCACGTGGGCGGGAGAGAGCCCATTGGCCAACAGCGCCAGCTGAGGGGCGAACTCGAATCTGCGTAGCAGGTCCCGAGTCCTCTCTACAGCCAATCAGATTATAGCGTATATGTATGTATTTAATAGGTATTATAGATAGGATATATGTATGGTAAATTTATATGAAAAGTACAAATACAGTATACGTGTATACTCCGCTTAATAGATCCACCGATTAATATATTTCTCCGCTTAATCGGGTCAAAATTTCACTGTATACTTTAAATTTCTATATAATAACAACAATAACAATAAATAGGTTGAATATGGATAATTGACAATAAAGAATATATATCAGGTTTAAATAGAGGTGTTAAAACTTTATAGGAACACCATGGGACAATTAATGCCCCTGTTTAGAAGTGTCAATTAACAGGTTTAACCAAACATTTAACTGAATTGAGACAATATACTATAGTTAGGCAAATAAATAAATAAATAAATAAATAAAAACAAATTTGTGTACTTACCAGATTCATCATTTCTAGCAGCCTCATGCAATTGAGGAATTATTCCTTCCATAACAAATATCTATTTTTAGAAAGTAAAACAAATTATAATAGTAACTCAAGTTAGTTACAATACCAAAGGTACAGTAGAACCTCGTTAGTCGAACATGGTTATAAGAACACGGTTAAGGGTGCTCTGTACTGATATTTTGACACCCGACGACCTAATGTTTTTATTGCGTTTTTGGATAGTACTAATATATCTAAGATATCCCTGAAAATATTAGAGTTCTACTATGTATATATCCTTAGTTATGAACTAGACAATGTCAATATAGGCCTAATCCATACTAGCCAAATATTTACAAAAAATTTTTATGTTAGTTTTTAGCGCGAAACATGTCAATTATAAAATATACCTGAGTCAATACTCAATGTTTTAAATCGAACCGAAATATGCTTTTTCTTTAATCTACTCTATGTTATTGTCATTTTTGTGAAATTGGTAAAAAAAAAACCACTATTTTTCATTAAAAGTATACTAATTCAATTTCTTTGTATTATATTGCCAAAACTGCCCGCTTTTAAAACATGCGCCTACATATACTGAGCATTTTAAAAAAAAGTTTGACTTTCTAGAATAAAAATTCTCTTTTTTACATCCATATGCCCAAATGGTCTTTTTTTACACCTTCATAATTAGCATTTAATTAATTTGTGTCGAAGTGGCTGAGTCCAGAATATGAAAGTGCGAGGAAAAGGAGTTCCTAAACTGCATAAAATAGATAATGTCATTTGAAATTGAATTAGACTATTTTTAGAAATTTAGAGCTAAGCTCTATCTCATTTGAATCAGAAGTTGGATTTTTGTCACCTTTTTAACATATTGCCACTTTGACACCACCATATTTGGGCATTTGAAATCGGAACACATCATTCGAATTATAATATAATCCCAAAAGTTTATCCAATGAGTAAGAAATAGTATCATGATGTGACTAGAATTTTAGAGCTAGTCTCTGCTGTCCAGAGATCAAGAGTTACAAAATTTGCTTCGTCATCAAAATTGGGCACATCAAATTACCATATATGGTCATGTTAAAAAGTGTGACACCTAGAGTCCTAAAATGTATTATAAACGTATAGAAAGTGAGGTATTTACAGTATTTTCTAATGCCTATGATCATTTTATCTCAAAGCGTTTCTGAAATATCAACAGGTGTGAAATGTCAGATTTTTTGACCCTTCTGTGGCCCAAAAGTCCATAACTTATCGAATATTGATTGGATCGTGTTGTGTAACGTCTCATTTTGTGCGCAAATGCTATTTCCATATTTGTATTACCAAATTGGTGTTTTATATAATACTTTATTGTATATTTGAGGGCCTTGAGGTGTGAAAATATGACAAAACAGACAAAACCATAGTCATAAATTGGTCATAACTCATGATATATTATTGTAAAAGTGTTGAAAACAAATGCTACACATAGATAAGAAGCTGGCGCATTTTTATGAAGAATAACAGAATTATTCTGCTGTCCAATTTCCCACAGTAATATATGATCACCGGGTACTTGCATACCCTTCATATTCTTTTATGCCCCTAATTTCCTAATTTTTGACATATTCCTGAACTTTTTGACGTGAACCTGTATATTTTGACCTGTAGATTCCGAAATTTTTAATTTTGGAACAATATATGGCAGTGTAGAATTTTATCACCTCTTTTGATGTTGAAATTCGGAAAAATTCGTGGGCCGCAGCCTTAGAATGCTTATAAAATTAAAAATAATAATCAGAAAGTCAAAAAATTTCTCTGGGGTAACACATGATGCATCCTCAGACCCTTGAACTAGAATTGAAAATTTTTTCTTCTAACATTTTATAACGATAGTTTAGTGCACGAATGCGTTTTATGATTATTTTGAAAAAATGCCCTTTAGCATCGTTTCTTCTGCAAAAATAAATAAAATAAAAATTATTTCTGAGAGGAAATAGTCTCATAATAATATGTTCAAAAATTCAAAAAGATTCAACAATTTTGAAAAAATGTCATGCCCATATAAGGAAGTCGACGTCTTATTTTATTAAAAAATACCATCTTGATTGAAAATTAAGAAAAAAAAAATCATAGAAGTCAATCTCTATCTCATCTAGAGTATTCCTAGTAGTAAATTATGCAATTCTGAGATTCACCGTGAACGCCCGAATATCAATACAGATTACCCTTAAGACGAACAAACAGTTCCACAAAATCAAGTCCGTACAATGGCTATTCAATGGGCGGTTAATACGAACTCCGTATAAAGCGAACACAATTTACCGTCCGTTAGTGTTCGTATTAACGAGGTTCTACTGTATGTATAAATATAGCATTCGTATTATTAACTAAGTAATAAAGGCTTTGAAATAACTGAAAATGTGTTTTTATTAACCAAAACTTACCATAACAAGAGTCTATTTGAAAAGATAATTCGTTACTTATAAGAGAACCAAAATATTAAATAAAATTAAATTTGAAAATACTGCAATGTTTTTCTATCAATAATTAAATGGAATGTTGTTATTTAGGAGAGCGAAATTTACATATTTTCACACCTTGAAGCTTACAAACTTGAGAACTAATTTAACTCGATCTGCTTCTATTTATACTTTTCAAAGTACGACACCTAACCTAATATTCCCATTCGTCAAAACACCATTCATAAACCCTAAAATTCTATTCGCCAACTACACAACAACAAAAGGTGTTAAAACGGTGACAATAACATTTATAGACCGAGATGGCGACACAATTAAAGTGTCAGCAAAAGTCGGCGACACATTATTAGACGTCGCACAGGAAAATGACGTAGATATTGAGGGCGCGTGCGGTGGCACATTGGCATGCTCCACTTGTCACCTTATTTTCGATAAAGTGGATTTTGTGAAATTACCCGACCTAGCAACCGATGAGGAGCTAGATATGTTAGAAATGGCTTTTGATTTGACAGACACCTCTAGGCTGGGGTGTCAAGTGGATGTGACAGAGGAAATGAATGGAATCGTTCTGAGGGTGCCAAGTCAAACAACGGATGCACGGAATTTGTAATCGTTAAGTGTGAAATATGCGAATTTATTAAATGTTTACTTATAAAGGATTTGGGAAATTTTATTGTAAAAGGGTTATAAACTACTACAAGTGAATAAATATGTAAATAATATTTTGCCAACTTTTTATGGGAGAATGTGAATATTTTTGGAGTTAGAAACCCAGAAACAAACTGGTTTTTATAAGAAAAGATTTAAACTGGAATTAAACTAATATAGAACTATGGTAATTATTTTACAAATAATTTGTAGAATTGTCATGCTAGTTACTGTCATGGCTGGAATATCCATGGTTATAATAACACAAAGTAGTTGAACTGTCATACAACAGAACAATGTATTAGTTCTTATTTAAAATTATCTATAGAGGTAACCCGATAACCTAATTATGTCGCGAAATGTCCCTAAGGTGTGAAAATAATCAATGGAACTATAACAAATCAGAACTGGAACTATAACGAATTAGAACTGGAACTATAGTTTCCGTTTGTTGAACTGAACAGCGCCTCGAGATCTCTGTTTGAATCTCTCTCTCTCCGCCTCTCGGGCAGAGGTCTGCGCCAGAGAGGGCTTGCCAGACTTCCCGCCTAATAGCACAAAAGGTAACAACAACAACAACAAATTATATGTTGCGCACTAAAGAATATAATTGGCGGTTAAATTGCAATAATGGCGCACTAAATTCAAATTTGGCGCCAATATAAAAAAATAGGCGCCAAAATTAAAAAAGCATTTGGCGCGTGAAAATTTTGAGATTTGTGCTTAAATTTCAATTATGGAGCACTGGAGTTAAGTTTGGCGCCCGATTGAGACTTAACGTCAAAATTTAAACATTGGCGCCCAAGTTGCATGAATGGCGCAAAATTTTAAAACAAATAAATTTAAGATTTGTAAACAATTACAAGAAATAATTTAGTTATAATAGTGGCGCCTGAATTTATGATTGAAGGATAAAATTCAAGACAGCGAAGGAAATTTTTTAGTTTGGAGCCTAAATTTCAGTAATAAAGCTTTGGTTTTAACTTTGGCGCCCGAATTTTGATACTAGCTCAATGGATTAACATTGGCGCGTGTAATTTAGGTTTGGCGCCTAAATTTTAATTTTGGCGCCAAAATAAAAAAATTTGGCGCCAAAACTAAAAAATCATTCTACGCATTATTGCGACTAAATACGGTACAAAAGTCGGTTATTACTTTTAGTTTGCATCCGTTTGAACATTGGCGCATTCTTTAGCATGTCGGGGAGAATAAGGAACCTAATTTGGGACCCTCGGATGAACACCTGTTCCAACTTGGTCACTTTACCGTCTCTAGCGGTACAGGTAATGGCTATCATTTGACAATTCATGTTGTCCTCTGCTTCCAACAACTTGCCCCGATACACGACCCCTGTTATGGTCTCACAGGTGACAATGTGACCCTCCGCCTCGTGCAGGAGTTTTATAGGGACACCCAGCTGTGCCATCACCAATCAGATTACAGCTATTTGTGAGGAAGTAGGTATAATTAATGAATGAAGTCCAAAGCAAAATTTTAATTTTTTTTCTAGTAATAAAACACAATAAATTAGAAACATTGTAATGAATAATTAGGATTATTAGACACAACAAATATAGTTCCTAACTGAGAAATGGAAATACCATATGGTCTAATAAACTCTCCTTTCTTGTCGCCTTTCTTCCCAATGGTATGGATGTGCTGTCCGTTTCTGGTGAATATCTTTATGGCATGTTGTCTAATGTCGCTAATGATGATATTCCCAGCTGGATCCAAACAGAAGAAGCTAGGGTAATACACCAAACAATCCGGTCTCTCTCCCTGAGAGATACAGGAACTGAGGAGGGATCCATTCCTTGAAAAGAAACGAACACAGTTGGGACTCCTGTCCAGCACCACGACACATTCCGTGGTTAGGTTCACATCGCGTGGGCCGTAGAGTTGTCCAGTTCCGAGACAAGTTTTGAATTGTAGTTCTTTGGAGTATCTTGATATTCTGTGATTGAAGCAATCTGCTACAAACACATCTCCATTTGTGTCGATAGCGAGGCCGCGAGGGGAACACAGCTGTCCTTCTTCTCTCCCTTTAGTTCCAGTTCCAGTTCTGTCTTTCAGGTATTGTTTGCCGAACTGGAACAGAGAGTGGAGTTCTGTGTCCGTAACTAATATGTAATCTTCTGTCACAGCTATGCCCCATGGTGCCTTGAGTATTCTTTGTCCGAAGCTTGTTACGAAGTTCCCTTCAAGTGACACCACTTGAATTCGGGAGTTGCCATAATCAGCTACGTAGATTAGCTTGTTTGGTTCATCGATGGAGAGACCACGAGCAATGAGTTCTTTCACACCTTTCCCTTTCTTCCCAGCAGTTAGTGTCGGTTCCACTTTCTTGGAATAGTCGGGTACCTCCCAAACTGACAGCTCCCCGAATCCTGAGATTAAACTCCGTAGCGTTTGGAGAGTCGGACAGTCGAAGAGAGGGCACGGGAGTTTGGTAGGTGTCGACAGACCCTCTAGGCCCTGTTGGTACAGCTCAGTGGCCTGTTGGTGAATAGGAATGTTCGTATTCACTTTGAGACTCATCAGCTGCAACTGTTGTCTCGTTAGTTCCAGTTCCAGAATGGCAGCCTCACGCGTGGTCTCCTTGATGGTGTAGTCCTCTCGGAGCTGGGACAGTTCGAGTAGGAGAGCGTCCCTCCTCGCGATCAGCTGTGCGATAAGAGGCTCAAAGGTTTGGGCTATCTCTATGGCAACAGCATCGAACTGTGCGAATGTGTTTAGTGGCACATTTGGTGGCAGATATGTGGCCATTTGATTCTTGTTTGAAGTTAGTTTGTTCGAATAATTTATTTTAGTTTCTATTTGACTTCTTATACTTATAACCTGAGCATACCATTGCAGCTCATTTGTTGTCATGGTAATAACTGGAAAGTTAGGGAATTTTATTGGTTAGACGTGGCTAATTACCTAACAACCATAATGTCTAATGGATTGTAGAAATTGCAACGTATCTTTTTTTGGCGCCAAAACTAAAATTACAAAAGCTCTAATTTATAATGGCGCTCAATTTTAAGCGCCAATGATAATTATAATCATTTATAATTCCATCAAACCATAGATACCAATCGGTTCGTTAGTTATGCTTGTAGATTATCCATTGCATGCTCAAATCTAGTTATTCTTTCATAATCAAATTGTATATTTCCAAACACAATTAATTAAATCACATGTATTTGCGAACACAATCCAACTTTAATCAGAAGAATATATTTGCACCTTTATCAAAACATATATTTGCAAAGATATATTGGCATGCTAGGTGGTACATGGCACAATTTTACATTTTCACATGGATACAATCCAACTCTCAAATCAAATGATTAGGGTCTGATTAATTAATAAAGTTTTCCTAATTCATGTGATTGGAAAGTTAAACCTTGTATCATGAGTTGGTGCTAAATTAATGGAGATTTATTGCTTAAATTGGGATCCCTTATCCGTGTCCCTAATAAATTCACCTTAGTTAGGTAAGGAATATATAAACAATAGAAATGTGTCCTATATGGCACACAAGTTATAGGGTTTATTCTCATCCAAAAGGAGACCAAATTGTGTCGATATTGGAGACTCATGGTTTGTAAACTGGAATCAAAGGAACTGTTAATGGGAACCTAATGATTGTTTGTAAATAATATAATCTCCAAATTTAGAGTTATCTGTTTGTTTGATAATATTTTGTGAAATTATCTATAAACATGCGCTATGGGACTTGAAAGTACACTAGAATGCTATTATTGAAACTAAGTTAGTATACCAAAAGATACTCCCATTAAGCAGTATGCAAATTAGCTCTCAAGTTGAAACCGAATGCTCCAATTAAGGACCTCTTAATTTGGAACTAACAAGCTTACACTATTTTTATAAATATATTCAGTGTGTTATGATAGTGTTAGCCTGTTATTGATTATACATATTCTATAAACAACAACAACAACAACACTTATTAATAGATTAACAACATAATATATGTAACTAACTAGATAGAGTTAGAAACCATCAAGTTAAATGCTATAATTCAGTGGAATCCTATATTACACCTATTGCAGGTCCCAAATGTACATATACAGTACTTCAATATGGAACTAACTCTCGGTAATTAACACCTCTCCATTAGGAATAATTTCAGGAATTTGACCGATTTTCCCTGTTTTTTTTATGCAAAATTTGTTTGGCAAATTATTAAAAGTGCTTTTGTTTATTCGAAAATATCCAAAACAAATTGAGTATTTTAACACGACAATTATTTAAATTTATAGTTTTCTTTCCAACTATTGTATGTCATTCAGTAGTGTTTGTATTTCTTGTTCTAGCATTTGTTTTTCTGTTTGTTTATCTAATATCACTTTCAATTTCCCTGTATTATATCTAACAAATATTATAGTTTCGAAAGTGCTTTTAGCAGAACTGAAACTATAACTGTTGACTAATTATAGGAATATGTTAGATGTTAATATTTAAAGAAGGTATAAATAGAGGCACACCTAGCTATAAATTAATAAACAACAACAACAACAACAACAACAACAATTGATAAATGGATATTTTCAGTATTCTTAAAGGCAACGCCCGTAGCTTGTTAAACACAGTAAACATTTCAAGTCTGATAGACGATGTTAAACTAAACAGAATCGACGGTAGAAGGCAACTACCTTCTATTCTAAGAAATTCCAATTTATCCCAAGACGACAAAAGTATAATTATCAAACGAAAGAAGAAGATTAACCAACAAAATGCCCTGAAGGCATTTCGTCAGAGAGAGAGAGAGCAAGACAGGAGACTGCTGAAAGAAATATCTGATAAACAAACAGAAAAACAAATGCTAGAACAAGAAATACAAACACTACTGAGTGACATACAAGATTTGGAAAGAAAACTATAAATTTTAAATAATTGTCGTGTTAAAATACTCAATTTGTTTTGTAATATTTTCGAATAAACAAAAACACTTTTAATAATTTGCCAAACAAATTTTGCATAAAAAAAACAGGGAAAATCGGTCAAATTCCTGAAATTATTCCTAATGGAGAGGTGTTAATTACCGAGAGTTAGTTCCATATTGAAGTACTGTATATGTACATTTGGGACCAGCAATAGGTGTATATAGGATTCCACTGAATTACAGCATATAACTTGATGCTTTCTAACTCTATCTAGTTAGTTACAATATATTATGTTGTTAATCTATTAATAAGTGTTGTTGTTGTTGTTGTTGTTGTTTATAGAATATGTATAATCAATAACAGGCTAACATATCATAACACACTGAATATATTTATAAAACAGTGTAAGCTTGTTAGTTCCAAATTAAGAGGTCATTAATTGGAGCATTCGGTTTCAACTTGAGAGCTAATTTGCATACTGCTTAATGGGAGTATCTTTTGGTACTAACTTAGTTTCAATAATAGCATCTAGGTACTTTCAAATCCCATAGCGCATGTTTACAGATAATTTCACAAAATATTATCAAACAAACAGATAGCTCTAAATTTGGAGATTATATTATTTACAAACAATCATTAGGTTCCAATTTAACAGTTCCTTTGATTCCAGTTTACAAACCATGAGTTTCCAATATCGACACAATTTGGTCTCCTTTGGGGTGAGAATAAACCCTATAACTTGTGTGACATATAGGACACATTTATATTGTTTATTCCTTACCTAACAAAAGTGAATTTAAATGACCTCACTAGTTATTTTAATATTTCTTACTAATAGTGCTTTGCTATACAGTAAAACATTTAGAAAGTGAACACCCTGTGGACCAGCCAAAACGTTCACTTTTAAGAGGTGTTCTCTTTTTATGATTTATCATAACGTGTGTCTAAAGCAATGGAAAAATTTGGGACCGAGAAAAAGTGTTCATTTCTTGGAGGTTTTACTGTAGTTCCATAATGAACTAACTTACCAGATTAATACTCCATGAGCATCATAATGAACACCATATTTTCCATAGAAATGTGAAAATATTGCGTATGAAAATAACAAATAAACTGTAATGGTTAATTGAGAAGTAAACAACAAACAAATAATAAATAGAGTACGTGTTATGTGAGTGATATATAGTTCCAATTATACATATACAAAATAATATGCCACCTTGATATAAGAACAACAAATTTTACAAACAATTTGGGTCAGAAATGGGTTTTAAAGATGGGTGAAGGGAACAAACAAACAAATAAATAAATAATAATAAAAATAGTTAAAACTTGAAGTGAAGTGTCAAAGCAAAGTTGATAGTTTTTCCTTTTTAATTTTTAAGTCTATAGTTCCTATTGCAAGTTTTAATAGTTCCACTGCCTCAAGCTGAGTTGAGTTGTCCAATGAAAGTCCGTTTATCTGTGAGCGGGATAATATTAGTCAGTTCCTATTTATGGAATTTCCCGCTTAAATTAACAATAAATATTCAGCCAAAGTTATATTAATGGGAATTTCCCGGGGAATTAATTAGTTTTTCGCTTAAATTCTTAGAAATAAGAACCCCAACTAAATTCCCCGCTTAAATTCCTCTGGAAATCTGTTAACAAATAATTAGGTTATTTATGAAAGTATATTAATGTTATTATTTTCTATACTTTAGTATAAAATATTTATATATTTTGTCACCTCTAGAATTCGGTCCCCGGGTCTGATTTTTCCCGAGCGACAGGCTGGTCCATCGGAATGTACACTAGATATGAATATTCCCTAGAAACAAATACAAATATATTTACAATACTTTGTGCACCAATAACAACAACAAAACAATAAAAATAATAACAACAATAACAACAACAACAACACAATAATAAATAAATAAACAGCAATATACAACACCAACAACACAATAACAAACAACAAGAGAATAATAAATATATAAACAACAACAACAACAACAACAACTACCACTTACATTAGTCCCATCTTCACTGCTTATCCTCTCTGTTAAACTGATACCAATATTCGTGTGTTTAGATATACTAATCTGATACTAGGGTATACAATATATAATATTATAGTTCCATTATATAGTTCCATATTAATAACTCACAATTTCAGATTCGTTGCTGTCAATTGAATGTGTAGAATAATGGCTGGTTTCTAAATAAACATAAATAACAACAACAACAAACAAACAAACTAACAAACACAATTACGTAATCTACTTAATTCGTTACAGTGTTCTGATTATACTAACTACAGTAGACTCTGGTAATAAGAACACGGATAAGGGGAATATCGGTTAAGGAGTACAAGGTTAATTCCCCTAGCCTATACAAATGTATGCAAGTGACTCCGGTTAATACGAATTCCGGATAATACGAACACATTAATACGGTCCCCTGGTGTCCTATTAACAGAGTATACTGTATATAGCATATAACATATCACACCTTGGTTAGTGTCCCTATTGTGTAGATATAATCTGGAATGTGGCAAAGTGTCGGCTTTAACACTACTAATTCCGCTATCAGCTGTCGCACAATCTGCCATAGAAGAAATCTCCTAAGTGATTGGAATATAATCATATATAACATTCCATAGATCGAGCCCTTAGTAACCGTTAATTCAGTCACTTAACCGAACTATAAATGGAACTAACTTAAGTGGCGTCAATAATAACAAATTTTCTGTCAAAGAAAGCAATAAAACATAAATACAAAATTCCCGTAAATTAAACTTTCTGTCAAAAAAATGAATTCCCATAATTCAATTAAATTTCACTTTCACTTTCACATTCACTTTCACTTTTAATTGGCAACTAATTAATTAACTTAATTAACTAAACTAAAATACAAATTTCCCATAAAATTAAACTTTATGTCACAAAAATGAATTTCCCATCAAATTAACAGAAGGATATAAACCAATCATACTCACCGTGTTTGGTGTACAGCTGTGACTGACAGTACAATCGGTTTGTAAATTGTCTGCGTAATCATTGGAATAGTTAGTTCCGTATCTAGGGAGAACAGAAGGAATGTTGTAGAGAGGAGAGACACATCTGTTCCCGTGGCTATCCAATAACACCTCGTTGCTCTGTGACTAAAATAAGACACATTAAACCAATAGAAGACACAGGAAAAATCTAAAATTACAGCTGTGCCGACAGCATGTCCTTTGGAGGCACTATATTTAAAAAGATAACTGATTGAAATAAACTCTTATTGCTCTGTGACTAAAATAAAGACACAGTAAACCAATAGAAGACACAGGAAAAATCTAAAATTACAGCTGTACCGACAACACGATATTTTGGTCGTTGGTTGATTAATATAATGCCTACAAAAGAAAATTTTGTAAAAATAACTGATTGAAATAAACTCTCATTACTCTGTGACTAATATAAGACAGATTAAAATAGAGGACACAGTAATTGATTGTTTTACACCAAATATTTCACACATTAAATATGAAGTGTAAAAATCTAAAATTACAGCTGTGCCGACAGCACTATATTTGGTCGTTGATTGATTAATATAGTGACTACTAATATAGTGTAGAATGTTCTTATAACCGGCATGTTTTTATATCCGGTAATTACTGTATGGGTACATTAAACAACTATTGGACAGTGGACACATTAAACCACTTGAGGACACATTATGGAACTATCTAACCAGTTGGTTCCTGTTATGTCCGGAATTGGAACTTTGGCAGAGGTTAATTCCGGAATTAGATCTCCGAGTGATGCCGCCATCTGAATAGTGTCCTTTGTCTGAATAGTGGCAATGATGCAGGTCCCCTGGATACCTATATGGAGCATTGGAATTTTCAATTTTTTTTCTCAAAAATTTTTCAAAAAAAAAACTTTTAATAAATAAAAAACTTATCAACATGATTGTTAATTGGCATGTTTACAAACTTTAATCTGATTGGTTACCTGTGATGTCCACTTGAAAGAAATGAATTCTGTCGAGCTAGATTCTGATTGGCCAAATGTGAGCTGAGTTGTAGCAGTGCCTTGATACTACTAGGGTCAGTTGGAATGTTCATTTCTTTCAACAATTTTTCGTATCCCCCTTGCATATTTGCCCCAACATCTGAATAATAGGTGTCAACGTTGTGTGGCTTGGGAAGTGGGGAAATTGTGCCACTTTGGTAGTTGGACTGATTATAGCTGGGATCAAACTCAACACTGGCTTCGTAAATCTGACTCTTGTCTAAAAATAGAATTTAATAGGAGTTTAATCCTCAATAGTGGAAGCTCGCTTTGTTTATTTGCCCGCATATAATTTTTGTATATGAATAGTCAATTTTCAATCAGAGTAAGGTAAAATGGGTTTTGGACAATAATTCCAGTCAGGTCTGTAGTTTTCTGTCTGCTTAATATGAAACTTTTTATTATGAGCAAGCCCTATGGTCCAAATTTAACAACTTACATAGGGTTTCTATCAAGTTGAGTTCGCTTATTATGAAGTCTCTCTATTAAGAACACTATTTTGGTCCCTTGAAGTTCATAATAAGAACCTGATTGAATTATTTTGTGACTAACTAATATTATTAGTTTAAGACTTCAAGCAAAATGCAACAATTTATGAGTAAAAACACAGAATTTTTTCACAATTATCACCAAATTGCTGGTGCCTATAAAATGGTGTCGTATCAACTGACCAATGGTATTACCGTGCTTAGGAATGTGGCATAAGGAGGTGTCGGGACAAGAGAGAGGTGGCGAGCTCATATCCGGGTGTCTGTGGTTGCAGAGGGGCAGGTCACAAGGGGACAGGTGACCCCTTGGGGGCACGAAGTGTGAGTGCGGAGGTATATCAGATTGGCAATAGGCATGTTGGTAAGGCTTTGAGAAAATGCAACCTAGAGTATAAGGTAATCTGATTGGTGTATTCTGTAGTTTGTTTGTTTGTTTGTTTGTTTGTTGTTTGTTTGTTTGTTTGTATGTTTGTTAGTTAGTTATTTTGTTTGTTCAGTAATTTGTTTATTTGTCTGTTAGTTTGTTTGTGTAGTGTTTATTAATTTGTTTGCTTGTTTGTTTATCTGTTTATTAATTTGTTTATGTATTTTTGTACCAGTTTGTTGTCCCATTGCTGATAAATAATCGATTCTTTGTTGATCAGTCTCTCTATAAAATAAAAATATTAATAAACAACAACAACAACAACAACAACAACAACAACAACAACAACAACACTTTACCTGTTGTTGTTATTAGCCTGGTATCTTAACACATCTTGGGCTGGCTCAAACACGCGTGGCGGACTTAAAACTCTGTTTATTTCTGTTAATGCGTCGCCTGGAGTTATTTTGTTAGAATTGCCGCTAGCCAATGAGCTCCCATAACCTGAATAATACAAACTAATCCATAGTCCAATAACATTATAAGGAACACTATACAATCCATAGTACTCCTTACTTCTAGCTTTATAAATTAAGATACCAATGGTCAAATTTTTGACACCTTTTCTAACATAAAAATCCGCCAAAAAAGGTTTTGACAAACTTTTAGATACAAAAGGTCGATTTTAACACCAATAAAATAAGTGCCTCCAAAGGACATGCTGTCGGCACAGCTGTAATTTTAGATTTGTTGACCCTTTGTATAACAAGAATCCGCCAAAAACAAGTTTTCACAAACCTTTAAATACAAAAAGGTCAATTTATAACACTATGTAATAATCAAACAACGACCAAAATATAGTGCCTCCAAAGGACATGTTGTCGGCACAGCTGTAATTTTAGATTTTTTATACCTTTTATAGCAAAAATCCGCCAAAACAAGTTTTCAAATACAGTAGAACCTCGTTAGTAGTAACACGGTTAATACGAACGAACAAATTTGTATCATATATTTTCTGTAATATCCTTAGTACCAAATAGCATATACTATGTCTGTTGTATAATTAATAGTTATTCTTAGTTCATTTTATCAAAAAACTATCAATAGTTATATATGGAACTAACCAGGATTATTAATTCCGTCAGAATTAAACGAGTTTTTAGAAATAGAGCTCAAAGGAGCATATTTCTGTCTGTCAATACTCGGATTTGATTGGCTCTCTTCGCTAAGCTGTGAACAACCTGTTGACTAAACAACACAAACAACAACAAATATGGAACTAAAATTGTATCTTAACTAACAAATGTAATATCCATAGTATGTAGTAAGTTTTTCCAATAATATTTACATAGATCCAAATAAGCATTTTTATAATAAACACAAATTATAACATCAAAATTATTATATTGAATAATATAAAATGGGATTACGAAATAATTGCAAATCAGGGAAACTGTTTCATGCAATTGGAATGCAACTAAGATGACTCATTTTATCTTAAAATAGATACAAAATAGATTATCTGATTTAAGGATTGGAAATATACCTTAATAGGATAAAATATTCATAATATTGACCGTAACTAACCTTGTAAGTATTGTTTGTTTTGCAATCAGTTGTTTGTGTTTTACCATATTTCGTTGCATAATACGCACGAGATGGAAACCGCTAATAAACAAAAACAAAAACAATAAAAAAACTGATATTCAATGGTATAACAATATTGTTATCCCGCCTAAATATAATTATTGTTGACCAATTACAGTCAACTCCCGTTATAGCGAAGTGAGTTTCATTTCATTATAAGCGAAATTCTTATAACCGGAGTAAAATCAATAGTTTATAGGCTATATGGGAAATAAATGACTTTGTTATAAGCGGAATTTCTTTATATCCATTTCGTTGTAAACGAAGTTTTAATAATGTAATAAGATAGAAGAATTTCCGGACCATTGAACGACTTCGTTATAAGCAGGTACTTAGTTATATCCGACTTGGGTATAACGGGAGTTGAATGTAGTTAGGTTCCTATTATGAACATTCAAGAGACCAAAATTGTGTTCATAATAGAGAGACTTCATAATAAGCGAACTCAACTTAATACAAACCCTATGTAGTTGTTAAATTGGGACCATAGGGCTTGTTCATAATAAAAAGTTGATTGTATATAATTTCTATTTTTAGCTACATTCCTACCTCGGAATCGGGAGTTAGGTTGGGGAGAGTGGCATAAGGAGATTCTGAATTTCTCGAAAATCTTTTTGGTTGTTGTCTTGTGTAAATATCTTTCGGATAATTATCCATTCTACTAGAGTTCTAAACAAATAATAAAAGTAAACACAAACAAACAACAAACAAATAAATGTACAAACAAATTGAACTTATTTGATAAACTTTTAAGAGAAAGTATTTCAGAAGTAAATAAATATATTTGTTTGTGTTTACTTGTTGTTGTTTACCTCAATAACATCGAATACAATAGAAGAGTTGTGTGGCATTTCAGAAAATACATCTGTGTGAAAACTGTCGTTGTCACTACTCAACTTCCCTCGAGAGTAAACTTCTAAACACAAAAAAACAAAAAAATAAACAAACAAGTATACAAACGGACAACAAACAAAAAATAAACAAACATGTATACAAACGGACAACAAACAAACAAACAAACAAACAAACAAATAAACAAACAAACAAGCAACCAACCAACCAACAAACCAACAAACCAATAAACAAACAAGCAACCAACCAACCAACAAACCAAACAAACAAATAAACAAACAATATACAGTATACTCCGCTTAATAGAACCACCGGTTAATAGATTTCTCCGCTTAATTGGGTCAAAATTTCACAGGATTTATAGGACGAAATTACAGTTTGGCTTAAAATATTTTCGGTTAATAGATTTCCCCGCTTAATCGGGTCAAAGTAACCTGGTCCCGAGGTGACTCTATTAAGCGGAGTCGACTGTGTATCTATTCTATATTTAGAATACCGTCTGTATCTCTGGGGGTCCCCTGGGGGAACAGAAAACAGGTCAGCACTTTCTCTCCGCTGTCCAACTCCACTGGCTCCATTTCTAGCAGCGGTCTGGTCTAAACAACAACAACAACAATAATAATAATAATAACAACAACAACAATAACAACAACAACAACAATACACTCTGTTCTCTCTATAGTCCACCAGTGAGCAAATGGCCCAAAGTGGACAATTAGAGAAATTGAAATAGTTGATTTGGACAAGTAAAGAAAAGTGGACTATTCTATAATAATAATAGAGTAGACAATGATATCACAACAACAACAATGATTAAATATATTCTTACCTGGTTTTCTATTATCCATAAAGCCAATAGTTTTTTGAGGCGATTAAGTGTGAATGGCATATATTGTAATCTAAAAGTAAACAAACAAATAAACATAAACAATATAACAATTTGTTGTTGTTTACCTGTTTCCAGAAATGTTTATAACAACAAGGTTTGTTAGGAAAGCTATTTCCCTCGGCAAAGTCTGTAAATAATTATTTCGCACAGATAATATGCTCAAACTCAAACATCCCGATATCTAAACAACAACAACAATAATAACAACAACAACAACAACAATAGTATAATTAACATCACAATCTAAATATAGTATAATTTACAAATATCTAAGATCCAAATCAATTGCTAAGAATATAATTTAAGGATAAAGTGTTTCAAAATGAAATCATCATATTATTAGTTACAATTTTGCATTAATAATATTCAAATCAAATAAATGCTTTGTTTATTTACGTCAACAAACGTGTAAAACTGAATGTAAATGTAATCTTGTTGTTGTTATTTATCAGGAGTTTGTACTCATGATTCAATCTCCAATAATAAACAATTGTGTCGCAAGATTATAAAGTGCTATTTGACTTAAGTTAACTGACTTAATATGGAACTAACTATTTCATAGTTCCAATTTATACTTACTTCTGGTCTGAGAGTAATAAGATCATTGTTGTCAATATTAAGATTGAAAAGGTGTTTGAGTGACCCAATTGATAACGGGATATCCTGTAAACAAAAGTAAAAACAACAATGTGTAAACAACAACAACAACAACAACAACAACAACAACATACTTTGATTTTGTTGTCGGCAACAGAAAGTTCTTCTAAGTAACGTAATCTAAATTAGAAATATAAATATGGAAGAGACAATTTTGTGCCAATTTTCAACCATTTATTAGTCTGAACTACTATAAGGAATACAGAATTATTTATAAGAATAAAGAATTATATATAAACAAAATGCTTTCTTGTAGAAAATATAAATTAAACTGAAACTATACTTAGAATATTATATTTTGCAAAAGTGTAAAGTCTCATAATATATATGAAAAGGTAAACTAGGTAAGCAAATTCTAAATACACAAACAAACAAATAAACAATTGTTTACCTTCCCAATCCGTTGGGCAGAGCATTCAAATGATTGTTGTTTATTTGTAAATTGTTTAGATTTGATAAAGAACCTAAAATAAACAATTTTAATAATTATAATTAGAAATAGTTTCATCAGAAATAAATTACTGTCAATGCCTGATAATTACATTAGAAAAGGTGTTAGTCGATATATACAATAGACTCTGTTAATAAGAACACGGATAAGGGTAATATCGGTTAAGGAGTACAAGGTTAATTCCCCTAGCCTATACAAATGCATGCAAGTGACTCCGGTTAATACGAATTCCGGATAATACGAACACATTAAGACTGTCCCCTGGTGTTCCTATTAACAGAGTATACTGTATATGCAACTATGTTAACTTTGGTACAATATAACTTGTTATAACGGTCGACCAAAGGAATGACCAAAAATGGCCGTTATACACATGTTGATTATAATATGGGAAATCAAGTGGAACCAGTGTATTATACAGCCATTTGTAAATACGCTCCTAATCCTAGTTTTACCCAATTTCCATACGCCTAAATCACAAATTAATGTTACGGTATAGGAGAGGATTCCACATTTTCGCTCTCCTAATTCAATTTCCAAAAATAATACTCCAAAAGGAGTATGATTTGTATCAGAAATAAATTCCTGATAATTACATTAGAAAGGTGTTTGACAGTCATTTATTTTCTCGCGCTCCTAGATAATTCCCTGTTTGGGGCACATATATATCCTAATACGTATAAGTATTCTACTAACTAATAGTCTCCGGGATATACTGTAGATAGTTGTCTGACAAATGTAGGTCTGTCATAGCTGTCCAACCGTCAATCTCATCGGGTAAGTACTCCAGTCTATTCTTAGAAACTTCGAGGAACTTCAAATTCGATAAGTAACATAGGTCCTAGAGAGCAAGGTATTATACATATTAACCGGAATAATTAGTACGTATTAACCAGGATATTATACAGGAGTAGAATTGAACACTCCTAATTGTACTAAGGTCACTAAAGTATGAATTTTGTACGCCTAAAAGGTCAGTTTTGTATTACTCTATGGGGACTTTCGGCAGTTTCGCGCTCCTAAACGCAAACATATCTCAATTTATAGCCTGCATATTTAATGTAACCATAGAAACTAGAGGTGACTAAATGAAATAACTTATATGTAGACCGTCTATTTCTAGACCAGGTTTTCTTACATATACATTAGTATTACCCATAGACGGCAGGGCTTTTGGTCTACAAATTTTTAGCTTAGTTTGTATGGGCTTTTATAGACCGTCTACATATAAGGATGCTCGTGACAATATGTATATTATACTGGTTTAAATTAATATTATATCCTTTTCTTTATTAAATGTGTTCCTATAAAATGATTTGTGATTGAAAATAAACTCCATATAAGGAATAACTTTAGTTAGAATAATTGTACCTTATAATGTGCTTTAAATTGGAATTAAATGCTCCGTATAAAGAGTTTAATTCCAATTATAAAGCACTTTATAGGAACATATGATAAAGAAATTCCATGTCTATATGAACACATGGTAAGGAATTTGACAGTATATTGTATATGGAACTATCAGGTGTTAGATAGTTCCATAATACCTTTGGTAGCGTTTTGAGATTATTAGAATCTGCCCAAAATTCTTCTAGAGACGTCAAGTGACCAATCACAGGGCTCTGTAATAAATATAAACAGAATTGAAAGCAAATGTTTTTATTTATAAGACAACAATTATAAGAATATAAAGAAATAATAATTGAAACAAGTACGTATTACGTTAATTCTATCTATGGAAACTAGATATTACATTAACAGAAATAGCAAGAAATCCTATTGCAAGCAAACATAAGATTAATCGCATTATACCAAGATACACGAATCATTATTTGTGCCCAATCTATAGAGTCAGTTCCAATTAATTAAGTATTGTTAGTGGCAGACAATACCGTTATTAACCGAGCTTATAATGTGGATATTGAAGCGCATGCTATTAGAGATTTGTAGTGATTAGAGTCGAATACATAAAAACAACAACACAACATAACAAATTATTGTGAATTGTCTGTAAGCAATACGTAATACTACATGTAGAATAACTAAACTGAAATTGAAACTTATAACTTACAAGGAAAGTGAGTTGATTGTTTCCCAAATCCAATCTCTTTAGTAAAGTTAGATTAATGAGAGATCTAAACAACAACAACAATACAATACAGTATACTCTGTTAATAGGAACACCAGGGGACCGTCTTAATATGTTCGTATTATTCGGAATTCGTATTAACCGGAGTCACTTGCATGCATTTATATAGGCTAGGGGAATTAACCTTGTACTCCTTAATATATAAATGTACCTTGGTAAATCAGTAAGTTGATTGTCTCTAGCTTCTAAAATCAAGAGGTTGGCTAATCTATAAATAGATGTGTTAAAATATAGTTCCATAAGGAACTAACCCAATTAAATACCAATACACACAATATTTACGGATAATTAACTTAAACCATAATGTGTCCCAATTAAGTGAGTCAACCAATTGAATTCTGGGTTTCATATAACAACATAACATATGAATATTACTAATTATGCAAATATAATTGTAGAAAGGGAATTTTTAAAAGTGCTTATTAAACTAACTACATTTAGTTACGATACATTATATTTAAGTGTATTTTAATTAATGAAAGGAGTGTAGAATATTTATATGGGATTTCTCAAAAAATACTTTCCTTATAAAAAGTTAGTTCCATTATAAGTTTCAGTTTAGCATATCAATAAATTCATAGATGAAATACTATTCTCTCAAAAAATGGAATTTATTTTGTTATTTATTATAACAGATACGAATCTACTATGATTAATCAGTTTATATAAAACGCAAATTTGATTGTAAATAAACTTAAAATATAATTTCGCCAATTATTGATAAGCAAATCCCTTTAAAACAAACCATGAATTAGCCAATGGGACGTCAACAATCAATGTGTGCAATGAAATATTATTACACATACTAATTAGACTTCTGTTGCCAAGATTATTTTTTGAAAATTAGAAAAAAAAATCCAGTTATTTCAAAACAAAAATTACGTCTCAAATTAGAATTAGCATATTCTAATTTGAGACATTTATAAACTAATAAGTTTGAATTCCAAATATTACTTCGGATATATAGGGTAAGTAAGAGCTATATTTAGCTAGTAAAACTGAATTGAAACTACAACAAATTTACTTTAAATAAAAATCAAATTGAAAGTGTGAAATTCAAATGTATAAATAAAGAAAAAAATTAAAAAACTCAAAACAAACAAAATGGACATTTACAGAATTCTCAAAGACAACTCGTATCAACGACTAAACACGGTCAACATCTCAATTTTAATTGATGACCGTAAATTAGATCAAATCGACGGTAGAAGGCAACTCCCTTCTATTCTAAGAAATTCCAATTTATCCCAAGGTGACAAAAGTATAATTATCAAACGAAAAAAGAAGATTAACCAACAAAATGCCCTGAAGGCATTTCGTCAGAGAGAGAGAGAACAAGACAGGAGACTGCTGAAAGAAATATCTGACAAACAAACAGAAAAACAAATGTTAGAACAAGAAATACAAATACTACTGAATGAAATTAGCTCGTTCAGGGGTACATACAAATAACAACAACAACAACAACAACAACAACAACATTTTTTAAAAAGAATACTTGCAATAGCTAACTCCCTTTATTGTTTAATAAATTCTTTTCCATTATTTTGTCATTAATAGCAATATTTATAATTAATTAAAGTATACACAGTTAGTCAATGATAATTTTAGTGGCGCGTAAATATTTTTTAAGTGCGTTAATTTTCAAACAGAAAAATCTGTGAACATCATCATTTGATGAGTAAATTGTGTCTCCAATGAATATTAAAATATTAAAATTAAGAAATACAAAATAAAATACAAAAAATATACAAAAAATATGAAAAACTAATTGCAAAACAAATCACAGATGGAATATGCCTTGTTTTCATTTATTGTTAGTATTACTTTGTTACTTAATAACAACAATTGTATAAATAATAGTCCCGAAAATTAAAGTCAACTAATTTATTCTCTTAATTTTGGAAATTATAAATTCTAATTTGTAGAATAATAAAAACTGTAAAACTATGTATAAAAAACACACAAAACATAAAGTAATTTTAAATCATTTGATTGATTACGAGAACATACTTTATGAAATGTTTGAATAAATTTGTTGTTTAACCAAGACAACTTTCAACAGGTTTTCATTCAGGCAAATATTATGCGCGCCTAGATTAAGTTTGAGCTCGCTCACTCACGCCTAAAATACTCAATTCTTATTACGTCTATGGAGCACTATCGATTTGTGCGCCTAAACAAGTTTCCTTTAAGAATTACGCGCCTGGATAAAATCCTGAGTTTCAAACAATAAATTCGACGAAATCAACTGTCTATTCACTTTATTTTTTGAGCTAAAACTTTCATTTCCGTAATAAAATAGTCAGGTTAAACTTCCTTTCATATTATTAAAGATATTATTAAACGAATCTTGCTCTCAAAATGAAATGTTAATCATTGGCATGGGTCACAAAGTGAGCGATAAATTTCCTTTTTAAAATAGAAAAAATAGTACAAAACATACCAATTTCCTTTGTGAATAAAATAACATTAAATTATAAACAGTGGTCACTTGTATTCTGTGTCCATTGTTATAATGAAATAATTTGAAAAATGCAATGAAATACTTTCTTATAATCGTATAAAATTAGAAATATTGCATAAACATATTTTCTATTTGAACTGAAGCATTTTTAGAATATACGAATTTCAATTTTAGAATTATAAAAGTACGTCAATGGAGTTAGTACAGTTGAAACCGGTTTTTGTAACCAATTATTTTTATGGAAATAAAGTAAGAAAATCGACAGTTAGAACAAACCGATTTATCCAAAGTTTTCGTTTTAAAACAATTTGTTTATCTGCTCAACATAAATTAGATTTTTAAGAATATTTGGTAAAACTTTCCTTCCATCGATTTGATTTAATGTTCTATCAACAATTAATTCTGATATGGAATTACATAATTTAACTGGTCTTGACACAAAATAAATTGTATTTACAGTAGAACCTGCAAAATACGGCCCTATATAATCCTGAATTCAGATTTAGAGTAAATTCACATACAGTATACTTCGCTTAATAGATTTCTCGCTTAATGGGTCAAAATTTCACAGGATTTATTTATAGGACGGAATGACAGTTTGACTTAAAATATTTTCGGTTAATAGCCTTATTAATCGACCTTATTAAGCAGAGTCAACTGTATTAATATTGTCTGCCATTAAATTATTGTTGAAATTTCAATCTATACGTGTATAATATATTTTTAGAAATAAAACCTATTTTGTAAACAATTATTTATTGGACATTTTGTTGTTGTAAACATAAATATAATATAACTTGGGCAAAATGCTTAATTTCTTACAGAACGCTTTCAAAATTGGAATCAAATTGAAATTAATTAAAATTAATTAAGTGAAATTCATCTATACGTAATAATGATAATATTGTATTACAGTAGATGTCGGATATAAACACACCGGTTATAAGAACATATCGGATATAAGAATACTATATTGGAAAACGGTTGCCATATACCCTGTATAATTTATGCCGGTTATAAGCACATTAAGTGCAGTTCCCGACGATGTACTTATAACCGGCATCCACTGTATAACCTAAAAATATTTTAGTTTCTATTAACAACAACAACAACAACAACAACAAATAGGTTGATTAGGCATAATTGTAATGATCACATATAAAATCAGGCATTATCATATTTTAAATACTGTAGAACTTCGTTAGCACGAACACGGTTAAAAATACGAATTCCGGTTAATACGTACACTATTTCAGTCCCTTCAAATCTTTTTCAATTTGTACGAATTCCGTATAGTTAATATTAGTCTTAATTCTCAATATTGAATTTAAATTAAATATGGAATAAGCTAGAATATTTAACAAGCAACGGTTAGCAAATGTATTTTTTGAATTGTATAAAAAGTATAAATTTATATTTGACGTTATAAAAGTTGGGACGAATTATTCAACTGTATTCATCAACTTAGTTAGTATAAATAGATGGACAATAATAACAATAATCACAGTAAGAAGTTGGAAACAAAAATGAATTCTAATAAAATTGAATGTGATTCAAAAAACAAGAAAAGACAACAACAAATGAAAAAAGCAGGCAAAATATTTTCATCAGGAATTAGTCATAAAACGATCGAAAATCGATTGTTTAAAGAGGTTCTGGAACTGAAACTATCGAAGAATTCGCTTCAAACAGAAAAGGAACAGTTGGAAAAAGAAATTATATTCTATCAATCACAATTGATGTCAAATTGTGCCACACAAACGACACAATTTGAACAACCACCATATACAATGGATACACCATACCAACCAAGTCAGGCAATAGGAATGCAGAGCCAGAATGCACAGGTTCAATATGGAACTGTAGAATATTATGGTTCCGATTACATAGTTCCAGATTCAGGGGAATTCCTAAATTTCTTCTAAAGTAAAGCTTAAATTTATTTCAATTATTATTTTTCAATTCTGTATTCTTGCTTTGCTATTTGAGCCAAATAAAAGCGCTTTTATATTCAACTCATTTTAAAAAATTAATAGATAACAACTAAACAAATAAACAAACAAATAAACAAACAAACAAACAAACAAACAAACAAACAAATGGTGGATACATTAAAATTATACTCTCGACCAATTATATCACAGTCTCAGTTGGAATTCTACAATGCAAAATATCAAAAAATCTATTTATATATTTTACTGCTAGCTGCTAATCCATACTGGGACAACCCTCTAATATAATTGGTTAAAGGTGTTGTCACCTTTTGGGAGGGAAGATGAAAATATTTTTGTTACATATTAGAACTTGTTTCTAGATACAGTATTTCCTATCTACCTGCCAAATTTCAAGTCTGTAGTTCTTACCAGTTCCTCAATAAATTCTGGCAAACAAAGTGTTTTAATGCACAAGATATTAGTATACAGTTATAGTTTCTATTCAATAGTTATAGAATTTGTAAAGTGTCCTAAATAATGCATCATTATTAGTTGCCATGTTACATCATTAATTATACAGAAAGTAGAACTGAGTAATTACTACAGAGTTTTGCTGATTAACAATGTTGCAATTTTAGGTAGTTTTATAACAAGAAATCACTTATAAGTAGACTTTACTTAAATACTAAATATTACCATAGCTTTTATCTACAGACTTTATAGACGGTCTACAAATTTTTGCTTATTTTGTATGGGCTTTTATATACCGTCTATAAATAGACTGTCTACATATAAGGAAGCTCTTATAACAATGTTTTAGAGAAAATTGACAACACATTTTGAAAAAAAATGATAACATTTCATTCAAAATACTTAGTATAATAAATCCATAATTTAAGGTTCCAAATTAATCCTGAAGAATTAAGTTAACAAAGTGTCACTAAAAGTGTGAAATTGAGACACAAGTGTATTTAATAATTCATCAGTTTTATCAATAATGGTTATAGTGTTGAAAAATACTCAAACCTGATTGGTGTTTACAGTAGAGAATACAAACAAAAGTATAAATAACAACAAATTAACAACAAAAATAAAAATAAGTGTTTTTGTTTACAAACACTTATATGTCAATAAGTAACTGATGTTTATAAAACTCAATTTCTCTAATGAGCTCTTTCCTACAGTTAGTTAATTCCATTTTAACTTCCATTAACCTATGTGTATCCACCGTTAGTTTAACGTCCTCAATTTTATTTTTTTCACGGAATTTTCGAGTTGCCTTTTTCCTGTTGACTCTGTCTCTAAGATTTTTAACAAAAGTTTTTTCAGATTCTTTCAAAACAGAAACATCTAGGATTTTAGCCAATGGGCTTCTACCTTCCAATTGAACTAACTTTCTAGTATCAATCAAGTTTTCGATGGAATTTGGGAGAATTTGCTTCCAATTTGTGACCAAAATGGGGTACAGACCTCGTAAATCCTCTTTTGTTAATATTGAACTCATATTATTGTTGTTGTTGTTGTTGCAGTTGTTGTTTGTTTGAAATTTACTTTATTTACTTTAGTTTATTTACGTTTGTATTTATAGTATTTTGTCTTAACTTATTAACCAACCAGAAGCCATTAAAGAGCACGGGATAAATTGAAAGTTTACTAACAAACAAACAATGAAACACATAGTATGTACTTGATAAGCAAATAAATGAGGGGTTTAATATTAGGTATTATTCCAAAAATACAACCTAAAGTTACACACATGATATCAAATGGCTTTATTCGTGTTATTAGAGAACAAAATAATTTTATTATTAACTCGTGTGATTAATATTGATCTTAATAATATTACTGACATAATTATAAATACAAATATTGGTAGGAATAACTCAAAATATACAAATAACGATTTGACAATATGAACGAATTATTAATAAATATCTAATTTTAGAGTACCGGTTTATATAAAAAGGTGATTTTTCATTTGCGACACAAATCAAATTCATTTTTTCAACAAAAATAATATAAATTTGTTAGACAAGGAATTTTAATGGGTTCTTTATATGGTGCCTAATTTGTTGTCAGTTTAGTTAAGTTAATAAGTTAACAATATAAAGTGTCACATTAAGACAGTATTGGTATTGATATTACAGGAACAATAATAACAAATAAACAAGCAGGAATAAACTTAAATATTTTTACTTCCGTGTTATTCATAAAAATATGAATTTTCAGTGCTAAAATTGACTTTATGCCAAATAAAATGACACAGTTGTTGTCATTGTTGTTGTTGTTGTTGTAAAGTAGGGAGAGGGTGATTTTTTTTGCAACATTAGGGACAAGGGGTCATCCAAGAAAGGTGTTAATATTATCTGTGAGCTCATAAGGTTTAAATATACAGTAGACTCAGTTAATAGGAACACCAGGGGACCGTCTTAATATGTTCGCATTATCCGGATTCGTATTATCCGGAGTCACTTGCATGCATTTGTATAGGCTAGGGGAATTAACCTTGTACTCCTTAACCGATATTTCCCTTATCCGTGTTCCTATTAACAGAGTATACTGTAGTTAGTTACAATTTGGCGCCGGAATTTAAGCTATAAGTATTATTGGCGGTTGAATGAATTTTGAATTGAAATTGCTTACAATAAATAGTTAATCATTGTACTATAATTTATGTAAACATAAACCTTATGATAATGTTGGAAATTCCAAATATATTTAGACAAAATTATTCATAAAAATTACGAATTACTATAAATAGATATTTATTACATAAACACTTAATTATATAATCTAGAATTAAGTCAAGTGTTTTGAGCGAAAAATCCTTAGTTTCATATTTGATAATCGCGTGAGTTTTTATTTAATTATTATCATTAAATCAATATGGAATTATAAAATCCCTTTTTAGAGTTCATTGTTTACGAATTTATATATCTGCAAATGAAGAATAATCATAGGATTAACTAACTGGTAGATTAAATTACTTTAAATTATGTCTTTTTAAAAAGTGATTGAAAAAGGGTTTAAAAGGGAAATAGGATACTTCTTTTGTTTATTATAAAGTAAACAATAACATAATCGTTTGATAAACACATATTTATTTGCAATTTATAGAAATACTGCTGTTTGATTGTTGTTGTTTATTTATTATCTTTGCGATAAGTTAATATTTATTTTTAATCCCTAAATACTATTTATAAGCTGTGATGTAAACAAATGTGTTCACAAATAAATCCCTTACTTGATGGTGAAAAATCCGTAATGAAATAGTTTATAAATTATGCCATTTTGTTTACAAATTAAAATTGAACATCAAATAACAAAATTTATTATGAACAAGCCCTTTGGTCCCAATTTAACAATTTACATAGGGTTTGTAATAAGTTGAGTTCGCTTATTATGAACACAATTTTTGGTCCCTTGAAAGTTCATAATATAATAACTGACTGTAGGTGAAAACTACGTTTTCATTTTTCAAATATTTTAATTTTAGAAATACTTACTGTATCACAGCAACCATATAATATGCATACTAATTAATAGTAATATTAAACCTTTCCAGGAAATTTTTTTAGAATTTACTTGTACTATAATTAGTTACATAATTATACTATACTATTTTCTAATAGAAATCTGATATCAATATTAATTGTACTTTCATTTCTATCATAATAAAATTAACAGATTTTGATTGTAAATTCCAGTAGAATATTTAGTTAACTAAATATAAGCGCCAATAAATAAAATTTAATTAATACAAACACTTAAATTCACACAGGATTTGAACGAACTATGTAATTAATTTTGGAAAATATTTAATTTTATTATGGAACTGAAATAATTATCTAATATAATTGTATCTAAAAATAGATTTACCTGCCAATTGTATTTGGTAGAATATCTAAGTAAATATCGTTAATATAGAGCTCCTGGAGATAATTCAACAAAGTTAGATGTTCTGGTATTCTAAGAGGTAAACAACAGGTAAACAAATAAATAAACAAACAAACAAACAAACAAATATATAAACAAATAAGCAAATAAATAAATAAAATAGTGAATTAACAAACAAACAAACTTGTAAACAAATAAATATATAGACAAATAAACGAACAAATAAACAAAATAGTGAATTAACAAACAAGCTGGTAAACTAATAAAAAAGGAGGTAAATAAATAAATCTTTGAAACATACTTACATACAACAAATTTCCTATTTGATTAAAAACAGATATTTCACAGAAACTGGAACTATAACTGGAACTAACCTTCCGAGAGGATTAACAGATAATTCGAGAGCTTCCAAGTAAGCGCAGTGCTGTATTGTATTGGGGAGACTCGTGAGAGCTACAAGTAAACAAACAGGTAAACAACAGGTAAACAGGTAAATAAATAAACAGATGAATAAGTAAACAAGTTAACAAATTAGTAAAGAAATGGGTAAAGCAGTAAATAAACAAATAAATAAATAAATAAACATGAACAAACTATTGAGCAAACTAATGTATAATTCTATAGAGTATAATTTAACTATGGATTATTATGAATTTCGATAAGAATACTAAGTTGAGAATGGACTATGCATATTGCTCAAATTAATAGCATACATATCCATAGTCCAATAATACAGTTGTAACAACAGCTACCAGTAATACGTTTATATAGTTTCATATACAAATAATAATATAGAACTATGGATACATAACATAAATTGCTGATTAAAAATAAATAAGAGAACAAGTTAATAATTGATGAAAATATGTTTTGGTGGATTTCCTAGTTTATGATTTGTCCAAACCGCTTAAAGTCCCAAATAGAAAGAATTTGCAAATTTGTTAATATTAAAAGCATTCGAATCTTTTCTGTTAATTTCTGACAAAATTTGATTTCTTATTGGAGCGACAGTGGCACCTATAAGCGATTTTGTGAGAGATGATTAATTTAGAACTATAATTAGAAATTTTCTGAATTTAGTCGGGTAATTCTTTTTGTCATAATTAATTTTACAGTTTTCACTGACAAATATATTCTTTGGGAGAATTCATAAAACAAAATGACACTAACTTATATATGGTTCCATATGTGAGCTACAGATTTCATAAGAATGATTTAATTTACAATTAAATTAATAAGCAAAGTGGTGCAACCAATAGTATTGTAGGGTTGCATTTGTTATAAATCGCAAAGTGACAGAATTGTGTGACAAAAATTGGTTCAAATTTTTCGTATAAATTTACAGTTGTTGTTGTTTACTTTTACAGTAAACTCTCGTTAATAGGAACACCAGGGGACCGTCTTAATATGTTCGTATTATCCGTAATTCGTATTAACCGGAGTCACTTGCATGCATTTGTATAGGCTAGGGGAATAACCTTGTACTACAGTAGACTCCGCTTAATCGGGACACCGGTTAATCGGTTTTTCCGCTTAATAGGGTCAAAATTTCACCGGATTTATGGGACGGAATTACAGTTTGGCTTAAAATATTTTCGGTTAATCGGTTTCTCCGCGTAATCGGGTCAAAATGACCTGGTCCCGATGTGACCCAATTAAGCGGAGTCGACTGTAGTTAGAAATATTCGAATTTGGAACCATTTTTGTAGTTCACATTACAAAATATAATAAAATGACAGATTTTGCTATAACATATTAAACAGTGTATTTCTACAAAGTTCAATTTAATTGAAATTGTAAAATCACCTCAATATTAGTTAATTTCTGAATTATGAAAATAAACTACCTAGTCATATATATAGACACATGACAAATAATTACAAATATTGCTGCTATTTACTATAACTGTTCTATAATTAATTATGAACAAAAGTTTGCAAGAGTTCATCACAAGAAGAGAGAAAATTGCTTTTTTATATTCCTTTATGACACTTCTATTAAGAATTAAATGTAAATACAAACAAAAGAACTTCTACATATTATTAAGTAACAAGTGAAATTCTCTTTCTCTATATATATAACAAAAAACAACAAAAATCAAAAATAATCAAACAACAATAATCAAACAACAACAAATGGATGATATACTACAACTAGATGTTATACTACAGCTAGATTTAGAATTTACCTCGGATTGGCGAACAATTGAAGGTAAAGCAATACGCGAAAAAATGTTGAAAAAATACAAATATTTGGGTTCAACAGAACAGATTTTGAACAAAAAGAGGGCATTTAGCACAAGAAAAGCTGCCAAAAATTATAGGCGTAGACGGAATAATGAATGCAATTCTGAAGAGAATGAACTACAAAAATTAAGTGATATTAAATTTGAACTAAAAATGGCTAAATATGCACTTGAAAATGATATTTTTTGGTATCAAAACACTACTTTTTAATATTTGTATTTTCATATAAAGGATACAAATAGCTCATTTTATATGTATATTTTAATATATAATTTTGTTTACAATTTGTATGTTGTTTATGTTAAATTACAAAATAAATAAATTTGTGTATTAAAGTTATGTAAAATATAATTAAAGAAAAACACAAGTTTATTATTAATGAATTAAATTGTCTGGAATTTTATTGGTTATTGGAATTCCATTCTTGTATAAATAGACTCAAATAGGCATAAATAATTTTAATTAATTTAAACTAACAAATTAATAGTGACAGAAAATTAATTGTAAATACCATAATTGTTTGTTTATGTGTTTGTTTATTTCATTTGTTTGTTTGTTTACAACTAACCATTTTTGCTGATATCAAGGGCCTTGAGGTGGCTTAAATTCTTTATAAGATCTGACACCTTTTCAATATCATTATCACTCAAATCCAAATGTGTTAATTTTGTTAGAGAAAAAAAATCCTAAACAATAACATAAACAATAATAAAATATGCAAATAAAATAAGTGACCCTTCTATTTATTCAGAGAAATATGTTCAATTATTAGTTACAGTTCCATTAATAAGATATTTCACTGCAATTAATTAAACGCGCCTAAATTTCAGCTCCAAAACTTTTCAATTTAGCGCAAAAATAATGACGTATTAAAACTTTTTTTAAATAATGATTTTCAATTGTTCCAATATAATATCAAGTAGCATTAAACGCGCCTAAATTTCAGCGCCAAACTTTTCAATTTATCGCAAAAATAATGATTTATTATTATTCGTAATAAATTCGTATTAAATTCGCGCGCGGGCGTACATTGGAATGGGAACTAACAAAGGGTAGGTTCCTGATTGCATTGGAACTGAGACTGAGGGCCACAAGTGTCTTAGCTTTTGATAGAACTTCTGACGGCAAATCGAGTAGATTTGAATGTGAATAATCCAATTCTTCTGAGTATATTACTTTTGGTCTTGTGCAACATTTTATTAGTTTAACAGCTAGTGACATTTTGTCACATCTATATTTAGTAACAAATAATACAATAAATACAATAGAACTTCGTTAGTAGGATCACTAGGGGACCGTCAAATGTGTTCCCCTTATCCGGAATTCGTATTAACCAATATCATTTGTATTGAAAAGGCTTTGAAGGGGACTGAAATAGTGTTCGTATTAACCGTGTTCGTACTAACGAGGTTTAACTGTAGTTAGATATAGTAAACTCTCGTTAGTACGAACACCAGGGGACCGTTTAAATGTGTTCGCCTTATCCGGAATTCGTATTAACAGTTGTCCATAATATATGAGGGCTTTGAAGGGGACTGAAATGTGACTTATTAACTGGAACTCAAATTAATTAATCTTCTAACCAGATATCTGTTGTAACACATTAAATCATAAAAAACTAAAAATGGGACTGTTTATAGTTTGGTTATAAATATAACAATTTAATTTCATATTTGAGAGTGTAATGAGTAATATATTGCATAAAATACAAATAATTATTTTGCTCTACATATAATGAAACGCCCTTTAGTGGAAAGTACAAAATGTGACTTGAATTTGTATTTATCTTTAAAACAAAATAAAAGAGCATATTTTATTTATAGTAAAACAGTCATTTAATTCTATATAATAATAATAATTGTTTTTATTATAATTGCAACTAAAATATATATAAGTTGACACTTTACTGTAACAAAGATCATATTAATAAATAATGGATAATTGAAGTGTTTGTGTCATGAAAATTCATAAATTAACCTTTCATTTAAGTTGAAAATTTAAAAGGAATTACTTATATATAGTCAGCAACTTTTCTAATGTAATTTTCAGGCACTGCAAAGTCATTTTTTAACATTGAAAATTCACTTTACGAAACCGGGTTTTTCTTTTGAAAAGGTGTTGGCAGATATACAAGTAGCTAATTGTTAGTACCAATTTAGTTCGCACCGATTTAAAATACAGGAAATATGAATAAACCTTTAATAAGGACAGATGAAAATATGAAATAGGTCATATATATATAATATATTAAATATATATAATATATGCATATATGCATATAAATATAATATGAACTACTTCATAGAAATAATTCGAATTCTAAAAATGCATTAGCAAAGGATTCCTATTAAAGGGGATACGTATATGCATACAAACTGGAACTATAGACCAATTAGTTCCAATAATGAATTTAATTAATTGTTAAGATAAGTGTATTGTTTGAATAGAACTGTCTGTCTCAAAATCAAATCTAATTGGTTGAATACAATGAATAGCCATTGCAAATTAATTAGTTTTGTTCCAAAATACTTTGACCCGATTAAGCGGAGAAATCTAATAACCGAAATATTTTGAGTTAAACTGTAATTCCGTCCTATAAATCCTGTGAATTTTGGCCCTATTAAGCGGAAAATCTAATAACCGGTGGCTCTATTAAGCGGAGTATTCTGTAGTTGCAAACAATACCAATAAGTAATAAATAAAAACAAATTAATAATCTAATAAGTAAATGAACAACAACAAACAACTAAAGAAAATACATATAAAATTTAATACCTGATATTATTTGTAACAAATTCGAACAAAATACTGCACAATTCCAATAACAAACTTAATACAGAATTTGCTAGAATGTTCCGATTAATAATTCCCATTCAAAGCCTTTTAATAATAATGACACCAGTTAATACGAATATAGGATAATGTAAACATGTATATTAACCGTCCCAAAGTATTGAATTAACCAACATATAAATTCAGGAAATTTGTTTGCAAATATACTAAATACTAACCCAAGTTTGTAATTCGTGTTTTGCCAATTTATCAACAATTTATCAACAAATCTAATTAGCACTTAAACAACAAATAAACTGAATTAATTAACGAAATAGGATTTATAATTATTGTTAAGAGCATATTCGTGTATAATGGCTTCAGGTAGCCATTTAATGCTGATGCCACTTAGCGACACAATGTGCCACCTTGGATAGTTCCAATTGGAACTATAGCTGAGTTAATACAATAGAGACAATATGGGTTATAATTTGTTAAATGTTTGTGTTTACTTCATGTATAATCATTTGTTTAATTGAGTTTTAATTGCAAACAATTATAAATTGGATAAATAAATAGTCAAAAAATCAAAGGTAAATACAAATATAAATATGTTTATTTATGAACTGTAGAAAGGTGTTGACTCAGCTTAACAACGCTCCCATTCCATTCACACTTATCCGTATCCCTGAAGGGACACACAACAACAAAATTTTCCACAATTTTCTTGATTTGTTGTTCACAAGTACAATCGAAGAAAATTATTTTTTTATCACACAAAAGGCAAAAAGGCCGTTTGGCCCTCAAATGTCTTAAACACGAATCACAATAAATGTGTCCGCATTTCTTAAGCAAAATTGGGTTGCTAACAACACCACTACACGCTGGGCAAATGTATTGAGTGACGTCATCAGAAAATAACTCTGGACTGTAGCCTCCAATCCAGTCTACCATCTGGATAAATACCGATGGGACCTTTCTGTTGCTAGGGCCAGCCGTGTTAGTTCCTATTTGCTTCGAAATTAGTTTAAATATTAATATTCGGGTTTGTGGTATAAATAGTAAATTTGTACTGGTGCTATACAAATCCTGTAAGTACTGTAAATTGCAACTATAAAGGGTAAAAACAGAATTTCATTAAGAGGCGCGTAAATTGGGAATTACATCCATTTAGAGCGTAAATTGAAACATTTTGGCGCCTGATTTATTGCGGCTAAAATCACCATTCCTAAGTTTTTAACTTGCATTTTTAAGGGTAATCTGTATTGATATTCGGGCGTTCACGGTGAATCTCAGAATTGCATAATTTACTACTAGGAATACTCTAGATGAGATAGAGATTGACTTCTATTATTTTTTTTTTCTTAATTTTCAATCAAGATGGTGTTTTTTAATAAAATAAGACGTCGACTTCCTTATATGGGCATGACATTTTTTCAAAATTGTTGATCTTTTTGAATTTTTGAACATATTATTATGAGACTATTTCCTCTCAGTAATAATTTTTATTTTATTTATTTTTGGAGAAGAAACGATGCTAAAGGGCATTTTTTCAAAATATTCATAAAACGCAGTCGTGCACTAAACTCTCGTTATAAAATGTTAGAAGAAAAAATTTTAAATCTAGTTCAAGGGTCTGAGGATGTATCATGTGTTACCCCAGAGAAATTTTTTGACTTTCTGATTATTATTTTTGGTTTTATAAGCATTCTAAGGCTGCGGCCCACGAATTTTTCCGAATTTCAACATCAAAAGAGGTGATAAAATTCTACACTGCCATATATTGATCCCAAAATTAAAAATTTCGGAATCTACAGGTCAAAATATACAGGTTCACGTCAAAATGTTCAGGAATATGTCAAAAATTATGAAATTAGGGGCATAAAAGAATATGAAGGGTATGCAAGTACCCGGTGATCATATATTACTGTGGGAAATTGGACAGCAGAATAATTCTGTTATTCTTCATAAAAATGCGCCAGCTTCTTATCTATGCGTAGCATTTGTTTTCAACACTTTTACAATAATATATCATGAGTTATGACCAATTTATGACTATGGTTTTGTCTGTTTTGTCATATTTTCACACCTCAAGGCCCTCAAATATACAATAATGTATTATATAAAACACCAATTTGGTAATACAAATATGGAAATAGCATTTGCGCACAAAATGAGACGTTACACAACACGATCCAATCATTATTCGATAAGTTATGGACTTTTGGGCCACAGAAGGGGGCAAAAAATCTGACATTTCACACCTGTTGATATTTCAGAAACGCTTTGAGATAAAATGATCATAGGCATTAGAAAATACTGTAAATACCTGACTTGCTATACGTTTATAATACATTTTAGGACTCTAGGTGTCACACTTTTTAACATGACCATATATGGTAATTTGATGTGCCCAATTTTGATGACGAAGCAAATTTTGTAACTCTTGATCTCTGGACAGCAGAGACTAGCTCTAAAATTCTAGTCACATCATGATTCTATTTCTTACTCATTGGATAAACTTTTGGGATTATATTATAATTCGAATGATGTGTTCTGATTTCAAATGCCCAAATATGGTGGTGTCAAAGTGGCAATATGTTAAAAAGCTGACAAAAATCCAACTTCTGATCCAAATGAGATAGAGCTTAGCTCTAAATTGCTAAAAATAGTCTAATTCAATTTCAAATGACATTATCTATTTTATGCAGTTTAGGAACTCCTTTTCCTCGCACTTTCATATTCTGGACTCAGCCACTTCGACACAAATTAATTAAATGCTAATTATGAAGGTGTAAAAAAGACCATTTGGGCATATGGATGTAAAAAAGAGAATTTTTATTCTAGAAAGTCAAACTTTTTTTTAAAATGCTCAGTATATGTAGGCGCATGTTTTAAAAGCGGGCAGTTTTGGCAATATAATATAAAAAAATTGAATTAGTATACTTTTAATGAAAAATAGTGGGGTTTTTTTGACCAATTTCACAAAAATGACAATAACATAGAGTAGATTAAAGAAAAAGCATATTTCGGTTCGATTTAAAACATTGAGTATTGACTCAGGTATATTTTATAATTGACATGTTTCGCGCTAAAAACTAACATAAAATTTTTTTTTTAATATTTGGCTAGTATGGATTAGGCCTATATTGACATTGTCTAGTTCATAACTAAGGATATATACATAGTAGACCTCTAATATTTTCAGGGATATCTTAGATATATTAGTACTATCCAAAAACGCAATAAAAACATTAGGTCGTCGGGTGTCAAAATATCAGTACAGAGCACCCTTAACTTGTAAGTCTATGGGGCATCTCTCGATTTTCGCGCGCCTAGAAAATCTCCTTAACATTTACGCGCCTGGATTAAACCTTGTCTCAAATAATTAAACTAATTTTATAACTAATTGTATAAACTAATTTAGGTGATTATTCTAGTTTATACCCAAACACCCATAAAGTGCCCTAGTGCCCAAGTGGCAGTGCCACTTTGCAGCTATAAATGCGACTAATTTCAATTGTATAATACTTGAACAGAAACACAGTACATAACTAGGTATAGGCATACTAATCCTTGAAAAAGAATCGACCACTCAAAAGTTAGCGAATTCTTTAGTGCATTTTTCAATTTCGGCTATTTTCAATTGTTCCTCTTCATAATCATCGAAATTGCTGGGATCCCCGGGACCCTTGTACTTGGGTAGAAAAGGTGCCTCCATCTGAAAGTAAACAACAACAATAAATAAGCAAATGTACAGTGGTGTTTGCCTAATAGCAATATTGCTCTATTAGCAAGTAATTTCAGTCCCCAAGCGAGCATTTAATGTTAATTCTGTTCCTCTAATAGAAAGTTCGCATATTAGCAAATTTCATGCAAAATGCGACTTTATATTACGCGAACACCACTGTATTTTTCGGAGTAGTAAATAATGAAGGTGTTAAAATATGATTAATCTTTAGGTCCTTAAAAAGCGCCCAATGGAATAAGGATAAGACCTATTTCCGGGAATAAGTACGCACATAGTTCCATTTTCCTTAACAGCTTTTAATAATTACTTATGAATTACAGATTAATGGAACATATTTCGACGGTGCTATTGTAACTAAGTTAAACTATAAATTGTGTGAGCGACAAATCCCTGGTTACAAACCTGTTTTTGGTAAATAGAAATCCAATCTGTAGTAGAATACCATTTGTGTCCCTTAATGTCGTTAACCGCATTTTTTAAGTTCCCATATCTCTTGGTTAGATCGGTTTGTAGAAGGTTGCGCAATAAATCTTTCAGATCAGCTGTGAAATGAGCGGGGTATCTCACCTGTAAACAAAAATAAATTGTTTATGAAAAATGTAAACAAACACAGTTGCAACCAGTTTTTTTTTCTAACCAATTCTTTTCATGGAAATAAAGCAAGAAAAATCTGATAGTTAGAACCAACCGATTGCAAATTAAACAAAATTGGAATTTCTTACACATTTAGAAGAAATTGTTAGTTAGAAAAACCCGATAGTTAGAAAAACCAATTGAAAATAAAATAAATTGGAATATTGCTTACAGATTTAGAATAAATTGTTAGTTAGAAAAACCGGTTTTGTTTACATTTACACATAAACAATTACATACTTTTCCTGCAACGATTTTTTCGTAGATTTGGATTGGTTGATCTGCGAAAAATGGCGGATAGCCAGCTGCCATTTCATAGACGAGAACTCCCAGAGCCCACCAATCAACGGCCTTGTTGTAGCCCTACAAAAGTATAAATAGGAACAGTCAACTCGAATTCAGTTTTGGGAATTTAAAGCTCACTTTTGATAGAATAATTTCAGGCGCCAAATATTCGGGAGTTCCACATAGCGTCCAAGTTCTTCCTTTCACGCGCTTTGCAAATCCGAAATCTGTAATCTGATTGTTTGGGAATATTAGAAATAATATATTCGTATAAGCATATTATAAGAAATTATATACAGTAGAACCTCGTTAGTAGGAACACCAGGGGACCGTCAAAATGTGTTCGCCTTATCCGGAATTCGTATTACCAATATCATTTGTATTGAAAAGGCTTTGAAGGGGACTGAAATAGTGTTCGTAATAACGAGGTTATACTGTATTCGTATAAACATATTAAGAAGTGTAAAATACCTTTACATAGCCTTGTTCATCGATTAAAATATTTTCAGGTTTTAAATCTCTATAAAATAAACACATACATAAACATAAGTAATCAATAACAAGTTGTACTAAATATGGATATTTATGTACTTACCTGTATATAATATCAAGATAGTGAAGATATTCAAACGCCAGGACAATTTGAGCGGCGTAAAATCTCGCATGAGGCTCGCTAAATAGAAATAAACAAATTATAACAACTTTTTATCAAAAATAACAACACAGAACAAGTAAATCTTATTAAATTTGTAAACTTAACAAATAATAGCAAACAACAAGTAAAACTTATTAAATTTGTAAACTTATAACAAACAACAAATGAAGTAAACCTTATTAAATTTGTGAACTTATGACAAATAACAAACAACACAACAACAAGTAATTCGTAAATAAATATTGAGAATAATTTTTGCAAAATTAGTGCGAAAGTTAGCACATTTTAGGCGCGAAAATTATATCGGGAATATTTAAGCGCCATTTAAAAAAGAGACCGGTTAAAGATAAATATCTAACTTTGCATAAACAACAACAAATCTGATGAAAACATTAATAAGTAACTAAATAAATAACCAATTAACTTTCAGGGAATTTCAATATGCTACTCATATCCATTTCGGCGAAATTACAACAAATATGAACTCCGTCCAGAAAATACATATGATATTTCCTTCGACATTGCAACGCATATTTCGGAATAGAATAAGTCACGGTTGCCTTGGAGAACAAAAGGCCCTGATGGAATTCGAATTCCTCGATAGTTCCAATTGTGCGCGCCATATATTCTATTGTCTCAGTCGTAGTATTAGGCGCCAAATCTGTGAATTCAATCACGCGCCTTCCGCCGGCAACAATCGGATTTGCATCGTAAGTAATAAAGCGCTCGTCATCATCATCAATAGAGACTTCTGAAATCGAGTTTTCTGAAGAAGGAAGTTTGAAAAGTGGCTCGGAATAGGATTGTGTCCGAAGTGTCGGAATTGTGGTGTCGGGAGTGGCAGACTCAATCGATTGGCTGCGCAGATGTGCGAGGGAGAAAGCCGGGATCGGATTGGTTGGTGTCGTAATGGCGGGAGAAGTGGCAACAGGTGGCTCAGTTTCAGTTTCAGTTTCGCGGAATTGAGCACTGTTGCGCCACTTTATTGTCGGCTTTGGTTTCTTTTGTGGCTCGAATTGTGTCGCGGGGGAGAAGGGACAGGTGTTGGTGGTCACTTGTGCCACATTGTCACTCGTGGAGGAGGGCCCCTCGCTAAATTGTGGCACGGGTGGCACAGGGGGTCTGGAAAGAGGGTTCATGAAATTCGGTGGATTTTGAGCGACGAACTTTTCAGCTAAGTTGAATATTTCGGGTGGCATTTGTAGGAACGGTTGTAGCAGGGCCGCGGCTGATAAAGTGGCGGCGGCTGCCATTGTGTAGTTGTGTGTAAACAGAGGTGCCATGTTTGTGTGAGTGGTTTGTGCCATGTTTGTATGAGGTGTTTGTGACATGTTTGTGTGTGTGGTTTGGGACTGACTAGACATGTCACTACGTTTGAAATTAATTGGGTTAGTTTGATGGGAAAATTGTATTTTTTCTAAACGTTTTTTTGTTTTTTTATTTTGATGAGGTTTTTTGTAAGGTGTGAATTTTGTGTCTTTTATAGTTGGAATTATGGGTTTATGAGTTCGAGACTGAAACGTATTTGATTGGTCTGCTTCTGAGGTTTGGGTGGCACAAGATTTCTGCGACACAATTGGGTGTGGCAGACACAATTTGGGAACAACACCTTTGGGATTTGTTTGATCAGAAGACACAAGTATTTCAGTGGAATCTATATTGGAACTGGAACCATCTTGACTGGAACTAACAGCTGGGGAGCTGATTGGTCCAATCTCTCCCAATTCCAAAGAAATTTCTCTGTCGACTTGACACAAATCAAATTCGTCGATTTCCTCCAAAGGTGAGAAGTTTGATGACGAGTCAGAATCGACTATGATTGGTGAACTGGAAGAAAAGGCGCCTAAACTAAAAACAGGCTTTGTATCAGGCGGGGTTTCTTGAGTCATGATTTGGTTAGGAGCGAGTGATTCTATTGGTTGATACTAATGTTCTTTGAAAAAGCACATTGTGGTTGTGTTATAAAATCTAAATTTTAATTGTTTATTGTTGCCGATATTATTTGTACATCAAAAACAATATTATACATATCCATTTGATGTTTTGTGTTTTGTAAACAAAGTATGGTACCAATTTATAGTTCCAATAGGAACTGTATTCATTTCCAATTTATTTACTGTAATTTGAAAATGTTAAAATTAACGGGAAAAAGTACTTTTAAAAGATGCATTTTGTATTTGCATAAACTAGTTTGTTAGAAATTTGTTTACTTACTTAATTACTTACTTAATCAACGAACAGGTGTGATAAATAATAACTGAAATCTACATAATATTTGTTTACATTGCAAAAATACAAATATATCCAAAACAAACAAAATTTATTGCAATTAAACATATTTCTACAATCCATTAAGTAATTAATAAGTGTCTTGTAAGCAATAATATTTTATTATTATAGTAGAAATATAACTATATCGAATAACATTATTATTTCAACATCTCAAAGACATTTTAAATATGCAACTAATTAATGGAACTATAACATTATAGACTAAACAAACTATTAAGTGGTCTTATTAAATAAATGCATTTGATATCCTAGGGTAAATTAAATTGTAAAACTATATTTGTTTGTTTTATTCTAATAAAGTAAACAAATTACCTGAAACGCCCAATTCTTCTGAGGTGTGAAAACATTTCGCCACCTGGTATGAACTCAAGGACCATATAGAGATTGGTGTTGTCCTATATTATAAGTAAACAACAATAACAACACATGTCTGTATATTTGTTTGTTTGATGGTTTGTTTGTTTGTTTATTTGTTTGTTTGTTTATCTGTTTGTTTGTGTGTTTGTGTGTTTGTTTGTTTGTCTGTTTATTTGTTTGTTTATTTGTTTGTTTGTTTGTTTGTGTTTGTTTGTTTGTTTGTTTGTTTGTTTGTTTGCTTGTTTGTTTGTTTGTTTACGAGGTATATTAACTCACTTTAAATGAATACGCCATACTGATAAGAAACGGAAATGAAATAGAAGCTAAAATCTGTTTTTCATTTAGAGTATGTTCAACCTGCTTCAACTTGACAACCTAAACAATACATCGGAATGTATTAAGTGCGCCATATACAAAAGCCGTGCAAATATTAAATCTTACATTTGGCGCCCAAACTGAAAATAATTAATAACAATATTAATTTATTTCTTAGCAAATTTAGATAATTATGATAACTTGATAATTATATAAGATATGATTTACAGTAGATACCGGTTATAAGAACACCGGTTATAAGAACATTCTACTGTAAAACGGTTGCCATATACCCTATATATTTATGCCGGTTATAAAACATTATATGCAGTTCATGACGATGTTCTTATAACCGGCATCCACTGTATTATATCACAAAGAATACCTTTTGTTTGTCTAGTATTTTGAGTGCATAATAGTTTGAGCTCTCTTTGTGATATGACAACACAACTCTACCAAAGGAGCCTGTGCCCAAAGTCTTTATGCGCTCAAAGTCATCTAACTTCACTTCATTCTAAATATAGAATATAAGAGATATAAATAGAATAGGTGTTAATAGGTATACAGTAGAACCTCGTTAGTAGGAACACGGTTAATACGAACACTATTCAGGCCCCTTCAAAGCCTTTTCAATACAAATGATATTTGGTTAATACGAATTCCGGATAAGGAGAATACATTTTGACGGTCCCCTGGTGTTCCTACTAACGAGGTTATACTGTACATAAGTTAATTACTTTTGAAGGTGCATCCCATTTTTGAAGAAATTCTTCTTTCGCTTGTTCCAGAAATCTCTTTACTAAAATAAATATATATAAAGTAACACCTCCTTATACAGTACTTTATATAGGAACTAAACACTTGTATAGTTCCATATACCCCATGGTTGTTTCTATAGAATAAGTGATTGTTTGTCAAATATAATTATTAATATATTTGAATTTTGAAGTAATAAAAAACGTCTTTATTATAAGGGACTGTAATCAGAACAAAACTTGACCAATGGAATATATATATACGATATTTATGCGGTAAACTTAATTCTTTTGAATTTATATTATCAATAATTATGTAATGAATAGAAACACATTAATATTCACGAACTATTGTTCATTTCCATTCAAACTATTGTCTCGTAAAACTATCGATCACGCGCCTAATTGCATTCCTATAGAACAATGAAATTGATTGGGAATTCCTTTATGTAATAATGTATTCTATAATTAATAAAATTAACGTATGTACCTAAACAGGAAATATATTGGAACTGTGATTTGTGATCGTAATAGGAACTAAAATTAAAGTTCAGGAAAAATTCATATTTTTACATATTTAAATGCATCTGGACGTAATTTGATAGTTCCAATAAGAACTAAGAAAATGTACTGCCTACTTTTATTGGACAGAAATGGAACTGTTAATTTATGAAAGAATAATCTTTACAAATGTGGAAATGACTGTTAGAATCTAACCTGATTGGTCAAGTTAGATTATGACGGCAAAGTTCATTTCTATAAATAGAGGTGCCGATGGCTGAAATGGCATACAAATAATTGGAATTTATTTATCAGTATTCCTTTGGAATATACATACTGACAAGTTCAAAAACGAATAATAGAAAAGTGGCAAAGTCCAGGGCATACGAAGCCACAATTCTACCACTTTAACTAATTAGTTAATGACTCAAGAAATTCAATTTGGTCAAGAAACAAATTAGGAAATAACCTTTTGTAATTTCCATTTAAGTTCCATAATTGATTGTACACAACACAAAATACAATCGGTAAAGTGACAATTCACTTAATTAAAGCTCAAATTATATGTAATGGCTATTAATTAATCAAACATTATGGCGCTTATTATATCAGACTCTTTCTAATCGGGGAAATTTATAAACTCTTAAATTAATAATCTATCAATTTGGCGCCTATATTTTTGGCGCTAAGGATATTTTCGCGCAAAACAATAATTAGAAATGTTACACTTTGGGTGAAATTCTATCTGTACAAATATGCCTTTAGCAAGGCGCGTAAATTAGACTATTATTTTAGACAAGTAAGAAAAATCCATAGTCAAAATAAACCGATTGAAAATAAACGAATTTCTTACACATTTAGAATAAATAGTTCGTTAGAAAAAAACGATTCGTAAGAAAAACCTGGTTTCGACTGTATTATTTTTAGACAGGTAAAATTGTAAATTTCTAAATCATTCTAAGATCTTCAATTGGAATTTGAACTGAAGAAATAATACTAATCTGATTTACCAATAAATAAAACCAATTTGTGGTTCAAAACTATAACTTTATAATTGAGCTCCAAAAGTTATAATAAATGTAATTTACGCGCCAATTAAGAGTTCATAACAGAATTAATATTTTCTAATTGAAGCAATTATGTAATATGAAATATGTGAGTAATCATTATGACAAAATAGTGTCAATTATATTTCAAAAAGTAAACAGAAATATAAACAAATCATCAAAGCATGTGAACATGATTAACTGACATTTTATTTCAAAGTTATTTAGCAAATTACAGCAAATGTTTATAACTATTTAGTGCAAGTGTAAAGACTGATAAATAATCTAATTTATTATTGAAACATTCAACTCGTGGCGAGTGTCACCCAATTAATAATTTCAAATCTTATGTATCGCTTTCAAAAGGGATTCTAAAAGTAAACAGAAATACAAACAATCATTCAAGCATTGTGAACATGATCAACCGACTTTTTAGTTACTTTGCAAATTCTAGCGATTTCATTAGGGGGGTAATTAATTAATTAATTAACCAATGTGTGACAGACAGACAGACCTTTTTTTAGTATTACAAACAGGTGAAAAGCGTGACATAGGGAGGGGTGTATAATTTCTGGATTTTCCGTTACATACCCCCCCCCCTATTGGCAGCCAAATATGGTACAGTAGAACCTGCATAATCCGACCCTCTATTCTAGAATCCGGAATTCAGCAGAACCTACACTGCTTATCCCAATAAGCGTCGGACTATGCATTATAGGCTGCATAATCCGACAATTGGCAATCCGACATTTTCCCTATCCCAACGGGTGTCAGATTTGACAGGTTCTACTGTACCCAAATTTTGGGAGAGTAATCAAATTTGAGGTGTTTGCCATCATTGAATTCAAAAAAAAAAAATCGACTGAAATAAAATAGTATTTTCAGGCGCCAAAACAATGGCGCGTAATTTGTATATTCTTCTACTAGTCATTTTGCGGGGAATAATATAAACGGTAAATATTTGGCGGGTGTTTCTAGCCCAGGATAACACCTTGTTTGTAATATAAATACAAATAACAATAACAACAATAAATATAAGTGGAGAGTGACAACAAATTTGTTTACTCAAAATGACAATAATTTCAGTATAAAAGTAAATGATTAGAAACGAAAACTCGAAACAACAAATAAATTTATATATCCCTCAAAAATCAATTCTCTCCTCAAGAAATACAAACAAACAACAATCAACAATCAACAAATAAACAAACAAACCTGGATAAGTTTCAACAATAAAATTCGCCATAGAATAATGAACTGGACTACTTACTCAAACTAACTATTTATATATAACTAGTGAGCACTTAGATACCTTGGATGTGCAATATTGTCTAAACAGTTGTTGACTAAGTTGTTTACAAGCTCAATTTATCATCAAATTGTTTGTATTTCCTTTTAATAGATATAATAATTGATTAATTTCCCCAAAATTTATTCGTTTTCAAATATTAATTTTTTAATATCGAAAATTAGTGTCAATATTTTCTATATTTTAGAGATTTAATGCAAAAATAATTATTCACTTTGTCACGGGAATAATTCCTATTCATTAATTGGAACTAAAAATCAGCTGATTTCGAATGAGGGTTATATAATACAACAGACATATGTCCTATGAATTCAACCAATAGAGATTGAGGGTTCACCATATGTTATAGGCAAAGCAAATTACGATTTAATAATTGGTTCTAATAACATTCATTGATCCATTGGTGTTGTTATGTTCGATAAGTAGATTATGTGAAAGCAATAAAGTATATAGAAATGCATAGTAACCATAACTGGTATTAGGAATTTAGCTTACCATCAACATCTGACTTTTTGCTTCCTTGGTTACCCATTTAGCAATAAAATATTCCAAATATTCACACTAATATAATATTAAATCCTAAACAACAACAATGATTGGAGTAAATTAGTTGGCAAGTTAAATTTAGAATTTATAAAACAAGAGTAAAACAACAATTTGTTTATAACTATTACGTTTACAAAACATATAAATTTGATGCTGAATAACTTGTTTATAATGATTCAAGAAAATTTCTATTATTTGTGTATAATTGCTGAATTTATACACTGTTGTTGTACAATATGACTGACCAATTTACAATTCTATATAACTGACCGAATTACAATTCTATATAACCAAACGTAATAGTTCGAGTTTCAATATACATATGACGCACAAAGTAAAATCCTTTCTGTCATTTTTCTACCAATTTTAAAAACAAAAGTCTTTTAGGGCCTAATTCTTGTAAGAGGATATCACATGGAATTCATTTTAAAGCAAATGAATTGATTGGCTATTCTGATTTAATTAATTAATTATAGCCTATTGAATAAATATTAGCCTGAAACGAATATTCGAAATGAACGAACGAACAAATACAGTCAGGTTCTTTATTATGGACATTCAAGGGACCAAAAATTGTGTTTATAATAGAGAGACTTCATAATAAGCGAACTCAACTTAATACAAACCCTATGTAAGTTGTCAAATTGGGACCATAGGGCTTGTTCATAATAAAAGTTCTCATATTTAAGCAGACGAAAAACTGTTCACAATAAACAGAATATTCGTTTACTATTAGTGTTGTAGTTGCTAAAATATTTCAGGTTTCAATTTAAATCTCGATCTTTTGCTTCATCATACGTTATAATATTATTTATACTTTCCTGACACATTTGTCACTTGGCCACTAGTGACACATAGAGCCACATTAACAATAGTTTAGGAGCACAAACGTTACGTAACGCTTCCAAGGGGGGGGGGTCTAATTTTCCTGGATTTTCGCGTTACATAACGTTTGATGTCCGCTTATTGGGTTGGCTTTTATTGTCATATAATAGGCACAGCTGTTATGACAATGCCAGCTGTTTATTTGAGCCACTCTCTGATCTGATTGGTGTAGGAAATAAAGTGATTTATCCGGTCAATGGATATAAGACAGTTCTATGTTTATATTCTTGAGATTAGGATTTTATCGGGACTAAATATTTATGTTGCAATTTTGGTTTAAAACTTTTAATCATTAATTAATTAATTAAGCAGCTCATTTTTAATCCTGATTTCACTTTGGTTTGAAGTTCCATATCTCTCCATTAATTAATGTCATTATCCATGGTTATTAAGGCAATAATTTATTTAGAATAAGGATATTTACTGTCTAAGTTGATTGGTTAATTTATTGCTTATATCCGTGGTATGTTCCGAACAAAGGCCATGGTCTGCCAATAGATATGCCACCAATAGGAACTATATATGGAACTATCTTCCAGAGCCTAGAAACAGCGAAAATAGCGATGCTTGTTTGTTTAAACAAACAAATAATTCTAATTTACAAATTACTAATATGAATATTTTTTTGTTGTTTAAAATTGAAAAAAGTCTTTAATAATATTCAAACCAATAAAATTAAATATTCCACATATAAAACAGCCAATCAAATATAGCATTCATTTACGCCTATTGAGTAGAAATACTTTTCTTAAAACTAGTCATTCCCCGCCTAATTCTACTGCTAGCAATTTCTTCGCCGTCTTTCGAGAAAGAAAGAAGAGAAAAATTCCTTTCGCCACAATGCGGTGTTTTTATGGGTTTGCTAATTGTGAGTGCAGAAAGTGTTTGTGGTCTGTTTGTGTCGTCTGCCACTTGTGCCACTTTCGTCTTCAGTTCTGCCACAAAGTGGTGCATGATTGAATCCATAAGAGAAGATTGTTTCGAGAATATTTGTAGTTGTTTAGCAACGCAGAAGGAATTATCAATCACAGAATCGAATTCAAGCCAAATTGAACAGAATTGATCACCACCTAAAAATTGTTGTCAAAATTATATCAAATTTTTTTATAATTAAGAGACTATTCAAACGTTACGTAACACAAATTCCATGAAAATTATAGACCCCCTCTCACTTAGAAAACACGCTTTTTGACCTGTTTATAATACAGCAAAACCTCCAAAAGTGAACACCTCCAAGAAATGAACACAACAAAATATGAACACTTTTTCTCGGTCCCAAATTTTCCCCATTGCTTTAGACACACATTATGATAAATCATTAAAAGTGAACACCTCTCAAAAGTGAACGTTTTGGCTGGTCCCCAAGATGTTCACTTTCTAAAGGTTTTACTGTATAAAATGGGTCTGTCACACATTAGAAGCGTTACGTAAAGTTTGAAAGACACCTTAATAGCCACAATAATTCTCACCACTTCTAGAAGGAGGTTGATAGAGCCATGAAAAGTGATCGTAGTAAAGCTTGAAAATACTTTCATTTGTGTCGCTATCCACTATGTGTAAAATAGTCGCATTAAGCGCCACGAAAATATGTCGGTCTCGACTGGCAAAAGTAAATTTTGAAAAGAAACTAATTGGTCGCTCTACCTAAATAAGAACTGAATACAAATAAACAAATAAATAAACAAATAAACAAACAAACAAACAAACAAACAAACAACAAACAAATAAATAAATAAATAAATAAATAAACAAATAAACAAATAAACAAACAAACAAACAAACAACAAATAAACAAACAAACAAACAAACAACAAACAAACAAACAAACAACAAACAAACAAACAAACAAACAAACAAACAAACAAACAAACAAACAAACAACAAACAAACAAACAAACAAACAAACAAACAAACAAACAAACAAACAAACAAACAAACACCTTACCACAGCTTGAAAGAACACGGCCCCATATATACTCAAGTGTTGACAGGATTGAAGAAATAGATTTCTCAAGGTGTTAGAATTGTGTCCCTTTGCCTGTTGAGTTTGAATCGAATTTAACAATTGTTTACAAACAAACATTTTCTTTGCATTTGTTGATACATCGAGTGTTGTCTTTTTACCTAAGTTGATGGGATATTATAATTAAGATATAAGTATAATACATAAATTATTTTATTATGAACATTCAAGGGACCAAATGTTGTGTTCATAATAGAGAGACTTCATAATAAGCGAACTCAATTTAATAGAAACCTTATGTAAGTTCTTAAATTGGGACCATAGGGCTTGTTCATAATAGAAAATCTTCATAATAAGCAGACGAAATTTTGTTCACAATAAGCAGACCTGACTGTATATAGAATTACATTATACATTATACACATTATACGTATAATAAGTATCCATTAAAAGAGGTATTAAACAACTAAGTTTTACCAAATAATTTGATTGGTAGAAACTCTGCTATTCTATTCCTGTACATAAGCCATGCGAGGGAGAGATCTGATTGGTCGCTCACTTCCGATAAAGCCAGATACGCGCCTAATTTCAGAGTGTCTCTCATTTCAGGAAATGTGTATCTAGTTACAGAAATAACATACATATTTGCGGTTGTTAGGTAAATATATAAATCAATTGATACTACAGTATACTCCCGTTATACGAAGTCGGATATAACTAATAACTGCTTATAACGAAATGAGATTTCCCCCAGAGCACTAAATGTATAAATTATTATCCGCTTATAACGAATATCCGGATATAACGAAGGGATTTACAGGTCCCAAGCACTTCGTTATAACGAGAGTTGACTTTTATATATAATGAGAGCAAGAGTATATTATTATCATTAGCTTAGGCACAATGAACTACAGCAGATTAGTAGTTAGTTGTTACTAAACAGAATAGATATCTTTATATCTACGTAGTAGAATAATTTAAGAAATAACTTGTATGTAGACCGTATATTTCTAGACCAGGTTTTCTTACATATACATTAGTATTACCCATAGGCGGCAAGGGCTTTTGATCTACAGAATTTATAGACGGTCTACAAATATTTGGCTTATTTGTATGGGCTTTTATAGACCGTCTACATATAAGGATGCTCTTTTATAAAACAGTGTAATTCCCGAAATAACGAATATTATTCTATATTTAGAACCTGGCGCTTAAAAAGTTATATTTCGCCTCACAGAATAACAGATATTGAGCGGGGATATTCTCAATATTTCTTTCTTTCCTCAGTTTACAATAGGCAGATCTTCTCAGCATAAGAGTTGGCATTTCCAACTGGGCTTGATACACAGATAGGTCGGTATATGAGTTTATTAGGCCCCTCCATTCGAGTAACACCCTTTGGTAAACAAATATGTTATAAGGTAAACAAATATGTTATAAAGTAAACAAATATGTTATAAGGTAAACAACTATAGTATAATATATATTTGCCTCATTTCATATACACAGTAGACTCTGTTAATTAATAGGAACACGGATAAGGTTTAATTCCCCTAGCCTATACAAATGCATGCAAGTGACTCCGGTTAATATGAATTCCGGATAATACGAACACATTAATACGGTCCCCTGGTGTTCCTATTAACAGAGTATACTGTATTAAGTTAAACAAAAGGATTAAGTATTTGTAAATAACAATAAATCTAACTTGACAGGTTTGTGAGTTGGTGTCAGTTGCAGTTCCAGATTGCTAGAAACTATCCACAGAGCAAACACCTGTTTGCCAACCTCCCATTCTATCTGAAGCTGAGTTAGTGTCAGTTCCATAACGGAGTCAGAAGTGGTATTGGAACCAAGAATAAGTTTAATATTTATAGATTTCATATCAGCTGTGAAAACCCGGATTTCTTCCAGGGAATCTGTTTTATTAATGGAAAGTGGGAGGGAACCTACAATATAATTAAATAGAAAAACCGGTTTTTTTCTAACCAATTCTTTGCATGGAAATAAAGTAAGTAAAATCCGATAGTTAGAATAAACCGATTGAAAATAGAACAAGATTGGAATTGTTTACCCATTTAGAATAAATAGTTTAATTGTTAGAAAAACCCCGGTTTCGACTGTGTTTGAAATTCTTAGGTTACATTATAGTCACCATGACTACCATTAGAGTAATATGGTATGTGAACTTGGAGTGCTAAAATATTTATCTACAGAATATAATACTGTCATAGTATTAACGGACTATGGATATTAATCTAAATTGGAATTTCTATTATTTCAATAGAATTTTATCTATTTTAACCCAAACAATTATTTTATTCATAAAATAAACAAAATCGCTAAATAATACCTTTGAGATCGACATTCCTTCCGGTCTCATTGGTTTCTAGGATGGACTCGGAACTGCATTTCCTCAGAGCTTCATATTCTGGCGGGAATAAAGTTGCCATTGGAACTGGAACTGGAACTAAGCATAGGAACCGAATTATAGGTGTTAACCTGCAGCCACTTATCACTGCTTTATAGCTAGATACCGGATTGTTATTGACATTGCATCAAATATGTAGAAAGATAAATAACAACAAAATAACGGCCAATTTCAATAGAGACCCATTGACTATTTAATTAATTAAACAAATTACTTTATAATGGAACTAAAACGTTATAATATTCCTATCATTAATAGTAAACAAACAAACAAACAAGTAAACATGGTACTTGTAAAGTGACTAAGTAATAATTCGATTTATTCCATTAATAATACGCTGAATTAATTAAGGTGTGAAAATGTGTAAATAAAGTTAGTCTAATCCTCCCGCGCTTTTCCACATTTGGAACTTTACAGCCACGATAGGCACAAGGAATCCACCGCCGCACAAAGCCACTATGTAGAAGCAAGCCCGGAACCTAAACAACAACAACAACAACAACAAGTAAATAACAACAACAATAACAAATCAACAATACACAGATAAATAAACAAACAATCAATAAACAACAACATAAACAAGAACAAATCAATAAACAACAACAGATTAATCAATAAACAAATAAATAAATAAACAAGTAATTAAACAAGAACAAATAAACAAACAAACAAACAAACAAACACATAGATAAATAAACAAACAAACAAATAAATAACTATATAAACAAACAAACAAACAAATAAATAAACAAATCAATAAACGAATAAACAAAGAAACAAAAACAAACAAACAAACAAACAAATTTCCTAAACAACAAACAAACAAATTTCCTAAACAACTAACACCAAACAACTAACAACTAACAACACTCTTAACAGGATATAACATCTGTTTACTTGTTGTTGATGTCAATAGGTAGAGAGGACCCGGGTACGCCTCCGGTCTTGCCGCCATAATTCCGAGCCAAGCGACACAATGGGACAGCCAGCAGTCTTATCCTATCCATGTGTTGTTGTTGTTGTTGTTGTTGTTGTTAGATGAGGAGGAGTATTCTATTCTCAAATGCTGTAGATATATTGTGTTGTTTTATAAATTATAACACTTTTTCTATTATTAATATATTATGTATACCGTCTATAAATTCTATATACAATAAAGCTCTTATTTTATTATGTAATAGTCTGCTTAGTTAATGTGAAAACTTCTTTGAAAAACCCTATGGTCCCAATTTAACAACTTACATAGGGTTTCTATTAAGTTGAGTTCGCTTATTATAAAGTCTCTCTATTATGAACACAATTTTTAGTCCCTTGAATGTTCATAATAAGAACTTTACTGTATTGTTATTATTGTTGTTGTTGTTGATGTTGTTGTAGGGTATAATACTATTAATCGAAAGCTGTAAATATATTGTGTTTGGCAAAACATTTTAGATAAACACAAATATGTTTTTATATAATAACGGCACAAATATATCGAACGCCTAATTAAGTGTAGTTACATAGTTCTAATTGGAACTAAGCTATTCCCAGTTCCTCTGGGGTTGGGATTCCGAGCTCGCTTAGAGTTGGTTTCAGTTCCTGAATGACGTAATCATATATTTCCGGATTGCCACCCGATTTCAGTTTTATTGATTCCAAAACTCGAATGGCAGAAGGGAAATCGTTCATTCGCCTGCAGGCGTGAAGAACTGAAACTAATATTTTAGGTTCTGGTACCAAATCGAGGCCGTATAACTTATTGTAGCCATTCCTCAGTAGCCATTTGTCGAGATCGGATTGATTGAAATAGTCAACCCATTCCTGGTCCATTATTTCGTCTTGTTCCTCTTGTGTAAGTGGTTTTATGTCACCGGAAGTGGCAGAAGTGGGTTTATCAGTTGTCGCCTCTGAAAAGGCGCGTTGGAAGGGAGTGGCTCGTCTGCCACGTATCGTATAGTGTCGCATTTGTAGCGACACAATTAATGGGCGGGAAAGTGGGAGCATGTGGTGTGCCCTTATTATAGGGGCGATTAGTCTGCTCGCCATTCTAAATAACCAATTTGGAATTAAAATTGGAACTAAAATAACTCAATTTGGAACAACAAACATATATACAGTCAGGTCTGCTTATTATGAACAAGATTTCGTTTGCTTAATATGAAGATTTTTTATTATGAACAAACCCTATGGTCCAAATTTAACAACTTGCATAGGGTTTGTATTAATTTGAGTTCTCTTATTATGAAGTCTCTCTATTATGAACACAATTTTTGGTCCCTTGATTGTTCATATAAAATAACTGACTGTAGTAGAACTCGGTTAAGTCGTACCACCTTGGAAAACAAGAAAAAGTACGTACAAACCGAGGTACGTCTTATCCGTATGCATTATCCACACTCGAATTACTGACTTATTCAATGAGAAAGAACGGTCGATTTTTCACACCCGATAACCTCCAATTTTTATTGTGTTTTTAGACTTGACTTTTTTGTAGGAACAAATAACTGTTATCACAATTCTCTAAAATTATAATTTAAATTATAGTATATTGAAGTTCAATGTTATTAATTATTATGCGAGTTCTACTGTACAGTCAAACATTTGTTAATTAATTCGAACACTCAAAAGGGTAAAATAAATTTGTTCGAATTAACGGTTGTCGATTATTTATGGTTAAATTACACTTAAATTGAGAGACGAAATATAAAATATTGTATTACAACAACAACACAATAATTAACATAATCCATATAGTTGTCTAAGTAAACTAAACACAAGTATACAATGCTAATACAGTAACTATTTAGAGCAATATCTTATTTAATTATTGTGTGAGTAAGGAGGGGACCTACTCCGATCCCTGTTTCCTCTGGAGTCGCTGGTGTGTCGATTGTGTTCCGAAGGGGAACTTGGTCTCTTTACGCGATACTTGTAATCTCTGTTAACAGAAATATACAATTTATAAATACAGTATAGTCCGCTTAATAATTAGAGGAATTATAGTAGACTCTGTTAATACAATTAATAACTACAGTATACTAGTTTGCTTAATAATTAGGGGAATTACAGTAGACTCTGTTAACCGATATTTCCCATATCCGTGTTATTATTACTAATTTCTAAATATTTGTGTAGTACTTTTTTAATAATAAATAGGAAAATAAATAACAAATATATAATTTGTATACAGAACTAACAATTATTGATAAGAAAATATTTGTAGTGAGTAGTTATCATTCCAAGACACAATAATTAAATTTAGATTTTCAGTTATAACTATTCCTTGAGTGTAATCAAACATTCCTACTTCTTGTCCTAGTTCCCCTATAGTGTGGAGGTGTGTCCCTTCTTTCGAGAATATTCTAACTTCATGATTCTCGCAATCACTGAACAGCAAATTCTGTTTTCTGTCCAAACAGAAGAAATAAGCTGATCCTATCTGCATTCCTGTACCCTGTGTGATGAGGGAGCGTATCTTCTCTCCTGCGTGAGAGAACACGAGTATGCAGGGAGAGTCAATACAGAGCACGTACACCTCATCTGGTGTCAGTTTAACGTCACGCGGGTCTTGTATTGTTTGGTGCGTTATGGATCTTTGGAAGTGTAGGGAGTCATCTAGGACTTGGATTCTGTTGTTGATAGAATCCGCTACGAACACATCTCCGTTGGTAGAGACGGTGAGTCCGCTAGGCCAACTGAACTGTCCCACACCAGATCCCTGACTCCCTAGGCTAGCGACGAGACGCATGTCAACCTCTATTTTGAATCGGAACACAGCGTGTACTCCTATGTCCGTCACGTACAGGTTGTCTCGATGGATCGCTATACCGAATGGCGCTCTCATGGCTTGGTTTGTGAAAGTGTTTAGGAATTCGCCTGTCTCCGAGAAGATTGAGACTCTACGGGAACCTCGTTCTGCGACATAAATTAGATTTGTGTTCTCATCGATAGCGACACCATGAGGATGCCAGAGCTCTCCAGGAGCATGTCCTTTCTTCCCGACAGCTACAATCGGTCTCATTTCTTCATATCGGGGTACAACGGGCACCTCCTCCTCGACTACCTCTCCCACACCTGCGATCACCTGCTCCAGGTGTCCACAGGTGCCTCGGAACACCACGCGTGTCTCGGGCTGGGGTACCCTCACCTCTGCTAGCGCTTGTTCTAGTTCCGCTAGGATTCGCTCCTGGGTCTCTCTCAGTTCGTTCATTTGGAGACTTTGTTCGGTTTGCGCTTTCAATGTCATTAATTCTTGTTCTTTTCGCGCGCGCTCTATGGGCCTAGCGGCTATTTGGTCGCGTGTGTCGCGGTATGTGGTTATGAGTGCCACTCGTCGCTGCTGGACACACATAATTATTCGGTCGAACAGTTGGTGTATTTCCAACTCGACAGGGTCTACGGGGTGTATCGGGTCAGGGAATCGAACGGCCATTTTGTTATTATTTGCTAGTTAGCTAGTTAGTGCTATGGAAAGAAAGTAGTTTGTTAGTAGAATGCTATAGAGAATGTGTCTCGTATCTTATAGCAGAGCTAGGTGGTGGAACTGAGTGGAATGTGGCATCTGTTTGTGTGCCGCCTCTTCTGATGCACATGGTGACTCCATCCAGTCAGGAATGTAGTGAAAGGAAATACTTTCATTTGTGAATAATTAGTTAATGCAGAGACAGTTCTGCTAGGATACCAAATAGCTCAAATGGAATGTGGCACAACCCAGTGCAAAGTACAAAATTACTTTCTTAGCTTAGAATCAAATTTCTTACTTTGTTACCAATGGAATGCAAGTTGTACTTATCTAGTCATAATAATTTAATTCCATTTGCCAATTATTTCACTAGGGTACAAAATGGGAGAAGTTAATTAAATCTAGTTAACATTTGATATATGGATATAAGTTGATAATAATAATTTGTAAATTATAGTTTTAAATGCAAATAATTATAAATTGCATAACTTGCATAAATAAATAAATAAATACGGTCTACTCCGCTTAATTGGGACACATTTGTTACAAATGTCTGTATAATACAAGTATACTACTAGAATTGATTACTTTCTTAGCTTAGAATCAAATTTCTTACTTCATAAATGAGTATACTATTAAAGAATTGTAACTTATCAATTGGTGGATATAATGTGACATAAATGGGATACTGTATTAACAGAACTGTAATAGAACTAACCTAGTCCTATCTCTGTTTGGAGATTTGACTCTTTCTTTCTTGTCACTTCTCTCTCTAGGAACAAATAATTAGTTTATGTTATTTGCTAAATATTCTATTTATAGAAACAGTGTCGATATCTTAAAGAGCGAACCATTCTGATTACCCAACCACTTTATTCTTTGATTCTATTGGCTGATCATCCAGCTCGTATTTTGACACGTCTTCGTTTGACTAAACAAACAAACAATCAAACAAACAAACAAACAAACAAACAAACAAATAGACAAACAAACAAATAAACAATCAAACAAACGAACAAACAAACAAACAAACAAACAAACGAACAAACAAAAAGTATATTAAGTAATAAACAAACAAATAAACAAACTATATAGTAAATAACAAATAGCAAACTATAAATTAAACAAGTAAGAAAACAAACAACAAAACAAAAGATAAACAAACAACCAAACAAACAAACAAACTAATTATAAAGCAAACAAGTAAGAGAATAAACGACCTATAAATAAATAAGTAGAAACAAATCAATAAATCGACAGAACATAAATATGTATAAATCCATACCTCGTCACTGGCTAGGTTGTATTTAGACAAATCTTCCTCACTGCTTTCTCCGGAAACTAACACCTCTTTTGGTTCCCGTTCCTAACAACAACAACAACAACAATAATAATAACAACAACAACAACATTAAGTATACACATGAGAGGTGTGAGAATATGAATATACCTTCCTATCCAGAGTTGGATCTCGAAACTTTTTCTTTCTTCGTCCGAACTAAATAAATTCCCAAAATATGAAAATAAATACTACAGTAAAATCTTCAGAAAGTGAACACCCTGGGGACCAGCCAAAATGTTCGCTTTTCGTGAATATTTTCATGAAGCTTTTCGTGTGTTTAATTATAATTTGGGACCGAGAAAAAGTGTCCATATTTTGGAGTTGTTCATTTCTTGGTGTTTTGGAAGATTTATTGTAACAACAAGTTACTTATATATCGACTAACACAAATGTAATTTTGAGGCACTTGAAAAGTAATTTTAACATCAAAGTTCATTTTAAAGTTCATTTTAAAATTGAAAAGGTTTTGGACGATAAATATGTATGTAGTAATATCCAAATTATATTAACAGTCCAGGAAAATGTATTTAAGTGTGTTACAAATGTTACTATAAATAGAACATACGTCATCATACTCTCCTTCAGATTCTCTGTTTACATATTCCACTTCTTCCCTTTCGTTAAAACCGCCACCAATCCCTGTAACAAATACAGTATACTACTCTGTTAATAGGAACACCAGGGGACCGTCTTAGTATGTTCGTATTATCCGGACTTCGTATTAACCGGAGTCACTTGCATGCATTTGTATAGGCTAGGGGAATTAACCTTGTACTCCTTAACAGATATTTCCCTTATCTGTGTTTCTATTAACAGAGTCTACTGTGTATATGAATTGAGGGAAATATATATTATAATTTGTCCCCATATATATTTGGAATTTAATCTTATTTTGGTTCTGTGAATATGGAACTAACACCTGTATGATAAACAAACAATTCCTCACCTGTTCTCTCCTCTACCTTTCCCATTTTAGGATGCTCACACACATTACAGTCAGACCTCCTAGCCCAGTTAATATTGCTACACCTACAAACAACAACAACAACAATAACAGTAAACAAAGCTATATTTGAAATCAATTAATCCGAAATCTCGATAATTTGCCAGTTATAAACCCTGTAATATAATTAAAACAGAAGTACTATTCCAATTAGCGAGAGTCTACTGTACTTTATTGTCAATTAAAAGATCGAATTTCCCTAGATTATAAACCAAAGTATTTTAGGGTTGAAAGTATTCAGTTAGTAGGAGGATACATAAAATTTATGAATAATATTGTATTACAAATTCTGTGAAATACTAGTTTAAGTTTAAGAATTTAATTAACTGAAAAGCTAAATTCCTTAGGCAATAATTGGAGCTCATTAAGAGACATTGCTAATGATAGTATAATATGGAACTGACACCATAAGGTTCCAATTGGAACTATAGATCGGAACCTACATTGAGCACGCCCAGTCCTCAGCACTGAAGAGACCCCCGCTCTTCTTAGCTGCGTGTCTCCCGATCTCGCTACCCACCTTCTTTAGCTTGGGCGCAAACTTAGGACGAGCTATAATGTAAGGTATAGTAGTATGCAGTATGCAGTAGAACCTCGTTAGTAGGAACAGTATTAGTACGAACAGTATTCTGTCCCTTCAAATACTTTCCATATAAACGGCACTGGTTATTACGAATTCCGTTTAATACGAACACTATTTCAGTCACTTTCAAAGCATTTTCAATACAAATGATATTGGTTAATACGAATTCCGGATAAGGTGAATGCATTTTGACGGTCCCCTGGTGTTCGTACTAACGAGGTTCTACTGTATATAGTAAACTCTGTTATAACGTACCCCCTCGGGAATGGAATAACTCTCTAAATTAAAATGAATAAACTTACGGTATCTGCATTTATGGCATTCAGTTCGTCTTGCATAGTTAATATTGTCACACCTATGTATACACAATTAATATATAGAATTACTAAAGAATGTCCCTTAGATATTCTCACCCTTCTTGTGAACAAATCCAGTCCCCTTCTGAAATCTTAAATCTATTGGAACTGGAACTTGTACTAGACATTAGGCTATTCAAACCAATCAAACCAATCAATAGCTAGCAATTGAATAGAATTGAGCTGGAAATTATATTCTTGAATAATTAAATTCGAGTCAAATTTGATTGGCTGTTGAAACAATAGTCACTTCAAGGATTAGTATAAAAGCAACTAACTTTTCTTTTGACAGATTTCATTTTATTTTTGTTACTTTTGACATATTATATTTGTTTTCTATCTAACAACAAGTACAGTTATTCTATTCTGTTATGAGAGTAGCACAACAGATCCTACAAATTCAGGTGATTTGATTATATCATTATTATTATTTATTTATTATTATTTTATTATTATTAATAATATTTCCTCTACATACTTATACTATACTGTCCAGCCAGATCTTGTTAGGAGTCTTCTTATACCAATGCTATTGCCAATAGCATGGTTGAGAATGGTGGTATAATTTCCTTGAATTCAAATGTAAAACAATAACCACCCGACTCCAGGAATATTTTTCGTTGTTTGCATTTAGCCCATTTCGAGTGGGAAAATAGTTTATTAAAGCATTATAAACAGTATCAAATGAAATGGTCAAAGTGATAAGAATAAGTATTTTTGTGATTCTTATTAATAATCACAAACAGTTATTCCGGTTCCAGTACTATCAGCTTGTCCGATTATTCGTATGATTTGGGGCGACAAATCAAAATCTCGAGCTATATCAATGGCATAAGCAGATTGGAGCCCAGGTGCGTTAATTTGTGCAGCGAATTCAGGTAAATCAACAATGTGGGGTAATTTAACCTTAATTAATGTACTATTAAGCTAAATGCGACTGTGAGACGTATTTGTGCAATTTACAGCGTTATTGAAAGCAGAAAGTGTTTTTAGAAACTTGCCCAAAATACTACAATGTATAATTTGGAAACTCAAATTAGAATTTTTTTGAGAATATATTACAAGCATTATCCAACTAAGGAATCATTACATAAATGAAAAATTTTACGATAGGCAAACATACAGTGAATCATTGTCTCAATCTACAAAAGTACTTAATGAACACAGTTATATATACAATATTATACATAAATTGAAATTCAAATTATATATAAAAGTTTGTAAACGTTTCTAATGTAACAACGTAAATCTAAAAAGTAAATCTAAAACAATACAAACAGTTCAACTGTATATTAGCATTGACATCTCCATGGATTTCAGTTAGCTAGAAAGCGAAGAACTTCTTCAATAGAAACTTTATCCTGAGCATTAGTGTACCTAGCTTTAAAGCGGTTAATCTGTTCAGCACTCAAACAAGTACTCCTTAGAATGAGACGCATGGACCTAACTGAAATTTTATGTTTAAACGGAATGCCACCGAGTTTTACAAACACAGAATTATTTGATTCCATTATATTAAGAACTCCTTTAGCCATCAAATTATGGAACTCTTGTGTAAAGATCCTTACTTCAGTTTTTCTCCCTGTTAATTCAACGGTTTCTTTCAATTTAATCTTAATCTCTTTAATAACAGTATCTTGGATAAAGGTTCTTCCAGCGACTTCCTTCCTCAAAGCAATGCACATGTCACTCATTCTATCCTTGCATGTTATAGCACTGGTATCTTCGGCAACCCAAGTCCATCTGTTAGACACAAATTCAACTAGAGATCTGATTCGTGGATTCCTTTCAATGTTGGTCTGTATAAATGATTTAGCATCTCTCTCGTTTGTTACTTTAAACACAATAAATGTTTGCCTCCACCACTGACGCACCGTAGATTCAACAGCTGGGCCATCTTCTGGAATGTAGCAACCAGGTAGGTTCATAATTAGTTCCTCCATCTGTGTGCTAAACGGATCGACAAGACTGATCAGTACTACCATAGCGGAAACACCTTCCCCCAAACTTATCATTGTCTGAATGGCATTGTTAATCTGACTCCCCAAATTTTCACCCCTATACTCATCACGCCAGTATATATTGAGATCGGGATGAAATTGAAAATCAAGATTGTAAAATACCTCTTGCATTATTCCACCACCACGCACACCCAATTTATCTTGAATGTACTCAGAAGTAAAGTCATTATTTGCATGAAATCGTATGGTGAGTGTGCTCTTGGACAGTTCAAACAGTTCTTTCATAATTTGGATTCTGTAATTCCCGTCCCGACATGTTCCGTTCACAAAGATACATCGCTCGTTAACAGCTTGGAAGATCTCTCCTAACTCTTCCCAGCCTTTCAGTTCTTGTATTTTTCTTCTAACAATTTGCATCAACTCGGCTCTATTGTTGACATCTCTCCCGACTTTATCTGCATGTGTAAACACAATTATAGCATTTGAGAAAAAGCTATACGAAGCTTGTGTTAACAATTCTGACAGTTGAACTAATAAGACACAGCGATCATCTGATAAACGCTTCGATTCAAGATTTATCACAATCAAAAATGTAGCGAAGGTCTTCGCATCCGAGTACTCCAGGCATTTAATTAAACTCTTACAATGATCCATTACTTTGAAATTAGCATCATCCATGCCTGGTTGATCTATTACCTTAATTGCAATTTTTGCATATTGATTTCTAACACCCATACCGGCTAGTGTTTCAGGGGACAGGGTAGTAACTACTGATTGGACTCTACTAGTCAAGCTATAACAGCGGGACTCTTCACCGATGTTGAAGGAGTTATAGTCTCCTCCAACCAAGAAGTTACCAAATGTGCTTTTTCCAAAACCAACTTTACCGAGCATGATGAAAACGCGATCATTAGGTTTCTCTGGAGGTGGTTGCGGTTCTGAAGTGCCTTGTCCCATGGATACTAAATTGAAATGATACAATGGATATGTATTAATAAATATTTCACCAGAATGCATTTATCAAGTCAAACTACTTCAATATAGTACGTATAAGAAATTGAGAATTACACATCTTAACTAATTGAGGTATAAACAAAAAGCAAAAATTAAAAATTTGAGTTTTCGCTAGAATATTATACTAGTTCAAACTTTTAAAATATGATCTTATTAATTGTTTTGAACTCAGCAAGTTAGTGCGAACCTGGTCAGAACCTGGTCTGGAATAATTCTGCCCGGGTTTGACCTGGTCAGTTTGTATTAGTGGCACGGCCCTGAATGCAATTGTAATATATATATAGATATATTTCATAAAACAGTATCTGCCATTAATTCATTTTAACTTCTTATCATTATAATAATGTATAAACACCTGCAAACACACAGAATTCGTCATTCCTATTAATTACAGTTACTCAGTAGATGTTACTAAATAAGAAATGAATTTCAAAGTAATTGGGAGGGGATAGGAAATAATGTTAGAACTGAGGGGGGAGGCCAGAAAAGGTTGAGGACCACTAGGCCACTGATTTAGTTGATTAATGAAAAAGAAAATATTTTATTTATTTATTGATATTATACAGGTAATTAAATTTTACGTAATTATTTGGAAACAGATCAATGCAGAAAACAAAATATAATAAATACAAATGGTCAGTTAGTTTGGATAAAAATACGTAATTAACACAAAAACACCAGCCACCTAACATTCCTATTAACATGCTTGATTGCATACCGCAGGTGTCCCACATATTTGTTATATACCGAGGGAATTCCACGTAGCATACAATATCCGCAAGCGAAAAAAACAGAAATAATTGGCCCGACAACAATAATCAAAACCGTTGTTGGAGGAAGAACGAATATGATTATACCGGTAAACACAAGAAATATAACAGTTCCTATGAATATGAACATCAATAGAATACACCACCAAGATATAACACTCCGCATCATGTTACACAGATATTTGCAACTATTGTAGTTGTTCTTGTTGCAATGAACCTGAAGAAAATGTCCATTGTCTATGTCTTTACATTGTGATAGAATTTTCTCTGCGATTTCCTCTTTTGTATTAAAATTGGACATCCAAATGTACCTGTTCCGAGTCCTTTCCACCACTTCTCTAATGCCTACATTCCTTGTCATGGATTTCGACACTTCCTCTTGGTAATTTGTTTTCTTTTCTTCAAACGAAAACATAACTGCCGCGTGATCCCAAAAATAATTCTCACTTTTGAAATGCATATCTTTAGGAATTTTTGTTATCATCTCTCGCATAGTAGGACTAAAAACTTCAGTTTGACTGATCAATATTATGAAAAGAGAAATTCCTCCGCGATCGCTAGTGTCACTAACCAATTTGCTAATGTTATCATCAATTTGAGGTTCTTGGAATTTGTTGTACAGATCGAGATCAGGATAAGCATAGAACTCGAGTGGATGCCCCATTTGGATACATTGATCATTTGGGTAGGAAAGTTGCAATTTTTCAAACAATTGTGAGGATTCGACTGCATTATTCCCATGAACCAAAATCCTATAAGATTGTTTGGGACAACCATGATATTCGTCCATAATTGGCCTATAAACTGCAGGATTTTCAACCTAAATTCATGTGTTTAAAATATATCCCACTAGTATAAAAAATTAAATCAAGCAAAATGAATAAATCGCGTAAATGTCCAGGGAAGTCTCATTTAAACGAAACAGGACAATATAAGTTGCTATACTTTAGGTAAACATTTAGAATAGTAATAAGGGGTGTATTACTTACAGATCAAAATTAAAAAATACTTAATAGAGGTTCATTAGGAGTTTAGGACCTTAGGCTATAACCATATAATATTCGAAATTAATGCAATAAAACTTTCCAGAAATATTTAGAAGGATATATATAATCACTTCGTTTTGAAAACAATTCCCACTCATGTCACACACGACAAGAAAGGTGTCAGAAAACTCGGCTCCGAGATTATTTAACTCAGACGACTTGCGGTAATAGGTATAATATACCATGGTTCTGCGCCCCTGGCTTTCCCACTGTTAACCTTTCCCAACATATAAAGTTTCGATCAAAATCTCTATTCGGTGGCCCAGCTTCAATTGGTATATTGTGCAGTGTTAAAATATAATTATACATGGGCTTAATCAAAGTGGCCATATTGCTAGGAAATGTAATCTAGTAGGCGGTTCAATATGGTAAGGTCGTTATAAAATTGTTCATTTATATCCATTCATTTCTCTTGAATACATTAATATATCACAATGTATCAACAGGTAAAACCTGCCTAATTATTACATAAATACAAGACCTAAATGATTGAATGGTACAAAAGTAACAGACTGAAGAGAGGTAAAAACAGGCTGACAAACAGCATATCAGGGAGGAAGCGATATTTCCTACCACTGAGTATATGCTAAAAAAACGCGATTATATTCTTTAAAATTTTAGAGAAGTATCCCGGAATATTTTGGAAATTTGAAAGACAAGTCAAAAATGCTTTTGAGATTGTTGGAAAATTATATCCTATTCCCCCAAAAATAGCTACCCCCAAAACTAACAATACTAATTTGTGTTTGTACATTTTTGATAATACTATGTGTCGAATAGTTGGAACTTGGAATATAGCATAATTTAGTGCTCTTGCACGAAGACCCATTCCCCCTATGAATTCTCTATGATTGTTAGCTTGACCTATTTCCTGACAATTCATCACAATTCTTGACAGGGAATCAATTTCTGACGAAACATAAGTGCATCTCCCTCCTGCTGTTTCGACAATTTCCTTGATACCAATATTTCTATTGATTGAGTCTTGAATTATCCTATCAGAGTTTTCGCCTCCTTTGGTATCAAACACAATTAATACTCTATCCCAAAAGTAGCTTTCACTTTCAGCATCTAACTCAAGAAATGACGGAATACGTTTGATTAAATCGAGCATAGAGCGACTGAATATTTCGCTCTGACTAATCAGAATCACAAATACAGATACTCCCTTGCCGATATGCTGTTGATCCCCAATCAAATTCCTAAGCTCGGGTGTGGTCTCATGTACGAATTGATTAAATATGTTGAGATCTTGCGCACGATAGAGGTACACATTTTCAGATATTTCTCCGAATAAATTAGGAAGAAATGATTCACTCTTATAAGCATTATTCCCGTAACACACAATTCTTAGAGACGGTTTAGAGAGTAGTACGATCTCACTCTGCGCCCTATCCCTGTTATCCTTACTCCGATCAGTGCAATTAAGGAACATACACCTGTTGTCCACGAGAGCTAGAATCTCATCGAAACCCTGTTGCTCCACACGGACTCTGTTAACTTCTGCTGGTAGCTCATCAATGTGTGTAAAGACAAGCATACAGTTACCGAATAGGGAATAAGAATATTCAGAGAGGTGCTCTGATAGTTCTTTCAGACTGACTAACTCATTCCCAAACTCAACACTCTTGTTAATGTCAACAACAACAACAAAACAGGTGTCAGTTGTTTGCTCACTGACAATGTCTAAACAGACTCTATTTCTATCTGCAGCAACTGGTTCAAACAGTCTCACGCGAATACCTGGTTCATCTGGAGTTAGTTTAATGTCTACTTCTCCACAGATATTATTCCTTCTAGCACCCTCTCCCATTATGAGCTCCGTGAGCAGACTCTTGCCACTCTCTACCCGTCCCAGCAACACTAGATTCCTAGCGGTGCAATGCATTGCTATGGAATTCTAAATAACAGGATAACTACTCAAGCAAATTAAAATGGTGATTGGAGCATTTAACTTGATGTACTATTAAGCTAAATGCAACTGTGAGACGTAATTTGTGCAATTTACAGCATTATTGAAAGCAGAAAGTGTTTTTAGAAACTTGCCCAACATACTACAATGTATAATATGGAAACTCAAATTATAATTTTTTTGAGAACATATAAAAAGCATGATCCAACTAAGGAATCATCATTAATTACATAAATGAAAATTTTTACGGTAGGCAAACATACAGTGAATCACTGTCTCAATCTACAAAAGTACTTAATGAACACAGTTATATATACAATATTATACATAAATTGAAATTCAAATTATATATAAAAGTTTGTAAACGTTTCTAATGTGACAACGTAAATCTTAAAAAAATAAAAACAGTTCAACTGTATATTAGCATTGATCATCTCCATGGATTTCAGTTAGCTAGAAAGCGAAGAACTTCTTCAATAGAAACTTTATCCTGAGCATTAGTGTACCTAGCTTTAAAACGGTTAATCTGTTCAGCACTCAAACAAGTACTCCTTAGAATGAGACGCATGGACACAACTGAAAATTTCTGTTTAAACGGAATGCCACCGAGTTTTACAAACACAGAATTTTTTGATTCCATTATGGTAAGAGCTCCTTTAGCCATCAAATTATGGAACTTTGGTGTAAAGACCCTTACTTCAGTTTTTATATCTGATAATTCAACGGTTTCTTTCATTTTAATCTTAATTTCTTTAATAACAGTATTCTGGATAAAGTTTCTTCCAGCGACTTCCTTCCTCAAAGCAATGCACATGCCACTCATTCTATCCTTGCATGTTATAGCACTGGTATCTTCGGCAACCCAAGTCCATCTGTTAGACACCTTGCCAACTAGATATTTGATTCGTGGATTCATTTCAATATTTGTCTGGACAAACGATTTAGCATCTCTCTCGTTTGTTACTTTAAACACAATAAACGTTTGCCTCCACCACTGCATCACCGTAGATTCAACAGCTGGGCCATCTCCTGGAATGTAGCAACCAGGTAGGTTCATAATTAGTTCCTCCATCTGTGTGCTAAACGGATTGACAAGACTGATCAGCACTACCATAGCGGAAACACCTTCCCCCAAACTTATCATTGTCTGAATGGCTTTGTTAATCTGACTCCCCAAATTTTCACCCCTATACTCATCACGCCAGTATATATTGAGATCGGGATGAAATTGAAAATCAAGATTGTAAAATTCCTCTTGCATTATTCCACCACCACGCGCACCCAATTTATCTTGAATGTACTCAGATGTAAAGTCATTATTTGCATGAAATCGTATGGTGAGTGTGCTCTTGGACAGTTCAAACAGTTCTTTCATTATTTGGATTCTGTAATTCCCGTCCCGACATGTTCCGTTCACAAAGATACATCGCTCGTTAACAGCTTGGAAGATCTCTCCTAACTCTTCCCAGCCTTTCAGTTCTTGTATTTTTCTTCTAACAATTTGCATCAACTCTTCTCTATTGTCGTAGGAGGAAACTATCCCGACTTTATCTGCATGCGTAAACACAATGATGGCATGCGAGAAAAAGCTATACGAAGCTTGTGTCAACAATTCTGACAGTTGAACTAATAAGACACAGCGATCATCTGATAAACGCTTCGATTCAAGATTTATCACAATCAAAAATGTAGCGAAGGTCTTCGCATCCGAATTCTCCAGGCATTTAATTAAACTCTTACAATGATCCATTACTTTGAAATTAGCATCATCCATGCCTGGCTGGTCTATTACCTTAATTGCAATTTTTTCATTTTGATTTCTAACACCCATTTCATTTTGATTTCTAACACCCATACCGGCTAGTGTTTCAGGGGACAGGGTAGTAACTACTGATTGGACTCTACTAGTCAAGCTATAACAGCGGGACTCTTCACCGATGTTGAAGGAGTTATAGTCTCCTCCAACCAAGAAGTTACCAAATGTGCTCTTTCCAAATCCAACTTTTCCGAGCATGATGAAAACGCGATCATTAGGTTTCTCTGGAGGTGGTTGCGGAGCTGAAGTGCCTTGTCCCATGGATACTAAATTGAAATGATACAATGGATATGTATTAATAAATATTTCACCAGAATGCATTTATCAAGTCAAACTGCTTCAATATAGTAAGTATAATAAATGCATTCGAATAATTAAACTATTGCATTGGATTTACTACATAACTAGAAGTACATGAATGTAAAATTGCATTATAAAAGTTCGTTTCTCTTTTACTAGTAACAAAGGAGAGGTTTTATCATGTGTCGTAGATATGTAAGAGGGAAGACATTTGCAAGATAAAACTGATCAGTGGGTAACTTACTTACAAAGTTTTGGGAACAAATTATCAGTATTAATACCTAAATTAATTAAGATAAGAAATAAATAAACACAAACAAAAAAAACACAAAATGGTAAGACAGACTTGTTTAATACCAGCACCCCAAGGTTTATTTGCCTGTACTACTTCTTCACACTTGGATGGAATGCTCCTGCGTTCACACATTGATATAATGCTGTGTAGGATTTCATCTTTCGAGGTGCGATTTGACATACAAATGTACCTGTTCCCCGCCTTTTTAACAACTTCTTCGATCCCTACATTTCCTTTAATGGATTTCGACACTTCCATATCGTTATTTTCTATCTTATCCTCAAAAGAGAACAGAATTGTCGCGTGATCCCAAAAATACTTTTCACTGGGAAACTGTCTATTTTTAGACAGATTTATTATCATATCTCGCATATTATTACTGAAAACTTCAGTTTGACTGATCAAAATTAGGAAGAGAGAAACTCTTCCATGATCGCTAGTGTCACTAACCAAATTGCTAATGGTATCATCAATTTGAGGTTCTTGGAATCTGTTGTACAGATCGAGATCAGGATAAGCATAGAACTCGAGTCGTCCTTTCCCGGTTTCAATACAGTTATTGTATGGGTAGGAGAGTTGCAACTTTTCAAACAATTGTGAGGATTCGACTGCATTATTCCCGAGGACCAAAATCCTGTACCGGTTTCCCATAATGCTGCTTTCTAATGTAAATATTCAGAAGCAAAACAATAATATACCAACCTCGGGCTACTACTGATTAAACCTTTTTTCTTTATGGAAAAGTTCAATTTACAAGATTAAGAAAGTACATTTTTATTAAGTATTTACAAGTATTTACTCTATGTATGAATACTTGTTTCAACCTTTGTTAAAGAGAACTATATTGTATAAGTCAATCAACAGGATTGAATACAATCATATAAACATTATGTTATACGTAATACCTTAATAGCAAAATGGATTGAATATCTCACTACATATTATGAGATATCATATAACCTCAACAGTATGCCTATGTACACTCAAATACAAACAATTAAACTCAAAAAATTAACTCAAGATCGCCATTAAGACAATGGGAAACAAAGCTACTTGTCAGCGTAGCTTCATATTAATGGGTAAATTGGGAGATGGTAAGAGCTCGCTAGGGAACCTCATCGCCGGGGAAAATGTGTTCCAGGCACACGTCAATCAAGAGGCAAGGGGGCAAACACAGAAGGTCCAGTTTTATACCAGAACAATACCCAAGGGGACATTCAATGGGAACACCGAAGAAATAAAAATTGAAATATTCGATCAGCCCGGTTTGACTGACCCTAGTGTTAAGCTAGCAAATCACAGCAAGAATCTAATTGAATGCATTCGTACATCAAAGCCATTGCTATCTGTAACATTCGTGATTGTAGTTAATCTAGCATCTGAGGTCGTGAGTCCAGATTTGGTGAGGTCAATTCTCGCGCTAGCTAAGAACCTGGCAAAGGCATCATATAGCTTTTTCAGCAACGCACTTGTCGTATTCACACATACAGACCAGACCCTAGATCCAGGGGTAGAAATAAATAAAGAAAACTTAGACGCAAAGCTGAAAGAAAAATGTGAAACGGACGAATGGAACTGGTTCAAATATATCCTTGGAATGATAGGAGATAGGTATATGTATGTGAACGCAATTAATCAAGAACCCGAGGCACAAATGGAAATACTAACTGAACTATTCGCACTCTCAAAACCAACCCTACGAATGATGTTTCATGGAAATACCGACTTCAAAGCTGATAGTATGAAACAATTTCTTGACATAAACGATAATAATATGATACACAAGCAAAAGTATGACATTGAGTGTTTGTTCAGTCATGACATTGAGCCTTTCAGAGATGGCGAGTTGGAACTGAAAGAGGAAATTAAAGCAGCGGCCAAAAACCTGAAAGAAATCGGCAAAGGCATAACCGTGATGATTATACTCATCAGTTTAACAAATGCCTTCACAGATGGAATTTATGATTTGATTTGTAGCTTGCCAAACAGATATTCGCTTGAAGGGGGAGACAAATTCTGGGACTACACCTTCATTATTTTCAAAGTTAGAGAACAACAACATTTTGAGCAGGAAATTAGAAACAATTGTGAAAATGAAGGCGTAAGGAATATTTTCCGAAAAGTTGGGAAGAGACATACCTGGGTAGCACTTGACAACCAAACCCCGCGTGAATGTCTAGAACGAATCGTCAGGACCTGTTTACTAGTAAAGGAAGTGTCGGAAGGGAAACACTATGTGGACCATGCAGTTATATCAGAAATGGAGCGATTCATCGAGGAAATTAGAGTTCAGAACCGGTGTCGTTCGAAATGTGTTCTCGACAAAGGTTTGGAATTAGTTGGCGCGGTTGGCCCAGTGACTGGTGGCGCTTTAGGTGGCGCAGTGGTTTTCGCAGCCGTTGGTGTTTTGGGCGGGCCAATAGCGATAGCCGGGGGGGCGGTCTTGGGGGCGTTTTCCGGCGGAAGCGGCGGTTTGTCCGTCAGAATCGCATATTATATTATGAAAAATCTAAAACCAGATCTATTTAGGAAATTCAGGTGTACCTTCCCAAACCCTGAGAGTAGAATTTCAAACGAACAATTTTACAAGTTTTTTTTTGACAAATTTAATCCTGAAGATGAATATGAAATAATTGAAAATGAAAATGGAGCACAAGTGGCAAAAAATGTAGCACAAGTGGCAGAAAATGGAGCACAAGTGGCAGAAAATGTGGCACAAGTGGAAGAAAATGTGGCTCAAGATGACCTTGAAGGATTACAATGATTCTTTATAAATAAGTAAATAGTATCAGACGTAAATTATTAGTTTGTTAAATATACCCTTTGATAAATACATACATATAAACACTATCACACAAACACAAATAAGATAAATAAATATTCGCAAGTTAATACCCTAGAGCTAATAAAACAGCATCATAAGACAGTACCTGATTACAGCATTTGTCTCACCATATAGTTGAGTATACCCCTATGTCTGAAGTACACTAATTCCACATCAGTATCAAACCGAGCTATCGCTCTAAATTCCTGGCTTGTATCCATTGTAACTGTAACTTCATCCCCTGGCTTCAAAGCTGAGGGGAGGTTAACAGTAAACTTCTCTTTTCCGGTTAACCCTAGGAATTCGGCATTTTCCCCCGGCATGAATTGGAGCGGAACTATTCCCATTCCCACCAAGTTTGACCTGTGAATGCGCTCATAGCTCTCTGCGATGACTGCTCTTATTCCGAGCAACAGGGGACCCTTGGCCGCCCAATCTCTGGAGGATCCGGATCCGTATTCCTTGCCGGATATAATTACGAGCTGTCGGTTCTCGGACCGGTACCGCTCTGCCGCGTCGAAAATATCCATTTCGTCTCCGGAGGGGATGTGTAGGGTCCGTGGGCCCGGCTTGGGGACCAGTCGGTTCACAAGGCGGATGTTGGCGAACGTTCCTAGGGTACATAGTATGGTAATGTATTGTGACAACAACAACAACAACAACAAGTACTAATGACAAATACTTAAAGTAAAACTGTCATTTACAACCACACAGCGTTCCCAAAAAGTGGTCATAAAAACAGGTGTTAAATCAACAACAACAACAACAACAAGTAATAACAATAACAAATACAGTAAAACCTGTCATTTAAGACCATGGCCTTCAAAAAAAGTCAGAAAGTATACTGTACTATCCATGCTAGAAAAGTGGTCGTACAAGGCAGATGATAGTTCGTGATAGGGGTCGTACAACACAACACAACAACAACAACACAACAACAACAACAACAACAACAACACAACAACAACCTCTAGCCATAATAGCATCGTTCCCGCGTCTGGCCCCATACGAGTTGAACTCCCGAGGAGTGAGTCCCTTGGAGCCCAGCAGCCTAGCGGCCGGACTGTTCCTGGCTATGGAGCCGGCTGGGGATATATGATCTGTGGTCACAGAGTCCCCTAACAGGAGGAGACAATGTGCCTCTGTTATACCGGTGAGAGGGGGCAAGTCCCGACCCATTGTCTGGAAGAAGGGAGGCTGCTTGATGTACGTAGACGTCTCATCCCAAGGGTATAGCAGTGAATCAGGAGTCTATACAGATATACTGTCACACTTAGTGCGAATTGTGAGTAAGCATGGTAATACTGTAAGGGTTCTATGGTTGTGTTTTAATTCAAATTTATTATACTCTAGCTTTCTATTCATTGTTTGATTTTGAACTATTATTAGAACAATAAATTAACATATACTGTACAGTAGAACTATAATAGGAACTATAATAGGAACTAAGAATGGCTACAAACCTCCAAACCATTCCATCTCGGGGTGCCCTCAGATATCTTGGCATACACCTCTCGGAACATGGCCGGAAGTACGAACTTCTTTTCCGCCACTTGTATCTCCTCTCTGCTCGGCCAAATCTCACTCAGGAACACCGGCTGGCCACTAGTGTCAGTTCCAATAGGATCCTTATCGAAGTCTATGCATACAGTCCCGGCTATTGCGTAGGCTATGACCAGCAGAGGCGAAGCCAGATAGTTAGCCCGCGTAAGGGGATGGATACGACCCTCGAAATTCCTAATTAAACGATTGAAATAAGTAGCATTGGGATACAAATAGCTATATACAGTCAGGTATGCTTATTGTTTATAATATCCGCTTAATATGAAAACTCCCTATGGTCCCAATTTAACAACTTTGAGTTCACTTATGATTTCTCTCTATTACGAACACAATTTGGTCCCTTTGGATGTCCATAAAAAGAACCTGACTGTACATAACACCTCCATTTACCTATTTCCAGACAGGACACCACACACAACTAAATCTCCCTTCTCAATAGCATCTGCCACCTCATCACAAAGAGGTCCGCTGTTCCCTATACAAGTCATACACCCGTACCCAACCAACCCGAACCCGAGCTGTTCCAGGTAAGGCACCACGCCCCCTGCCCTCAGATAGTCCATAACCACCCCGGACCCGGGGGACAGACTACACTTTATATACGGCAGCACGTTTAGCCCCCTCTCTACAGCTTTCTGAGCTAGCAAGCCAGCTCCAAGCATTACTGATGGGTTACTGGTGTTGGTGCAAGATGTGATGGCACTGATAACAACAGAACCGTGGGTTAAGGGGTACGTGTGGCCCTCGTGAGAGAACTCTACTGTGGTCTTAAGGGCGACAGAGGAAATGTTGTAGCCCTTAAACCCGACCTGTAAACAAGTAAACAACAAGTAAACAACAGGTAAACAACAGGTAAACAACAAGTAAACAACAGGTAAACAACAGGTAAACAAGTAAACAACAGGTAAACACAGGTAAACAACAGGTAAACAATAGGTAAACAACAAGTAAATAATAGTAGAAACTCTGTATTTAAGGCCTGCATACTAATGTACTATTGATACGCTATGGATTATTTGTATTTATTCAATATTACCGTCAGGCCTTATAGAGTGGAATGTCTTGTCAATAGAACTGTTATATGGAACTGGCTAATAAGTATTGGAGTGCATTATGTTTCTAAGGTGTTAGAATGTGATTAATATCTCACATGGCTAGTAAGGCACTGTAAGAAGTCCTGTTTCATGTCCGTGACAGCGACCCTGTCATGCGGGCGCTTGGGTCCGGACACACAGCTGACCACACTGCTCAGGTCCAGGGAGTGCGTCTCTGAGAACACGGGGTCCTAGGACAGGTGTTATAATGTGTATAATCAGGTGTTAAAATGTATATAATCAGGTGTTATAAAATATACAGTCGACTCCGCTTAATAGAACCACCGGTTAATAGATTTCTCCGCTTAATGTGGTCAAAATTTCACAGGATTTATAGGACAGAGTGACAGTTTGGCTTAATTATTTTCGGTTAATTGAGTTCCAAACTTAATTGAATCAAACTACTCTCGGACCAAAGTACAGTATACTCAAAGTGTCCTAATTAAGCGGAGTCTACTGTATATAGTGTTCATACGCCAGTTGACACCTAACTTGTTTAGAATCATTGAAGTCCCTGAACATCCCAACAGCTCGCATGTACGTCTCAATTCGCTTCACAATCACATCATCCCTTCCTGTCTGTTTCAGATATTCCACGCTTTGTGAGTCCACAGGAAAGAAACCAATAGTGGCCCCGTATTCGGGACACATATTGGATATAGTGGCTCTATCGGCTATGCTCAGGGCGGATACCCCGGGCCCGTAGAACTCCACGAACTTCCCAACCACACCGATCTGTCGCAGGTTTCGCGTTATAGTCAGTACTACGTCAGTACTTGTGGTGAAGGGACCCAACTTCCCTGTTAGCTCGTAACCAACCACTCTATAGAATTAGACGTATTACATATGTACATGTGCGTTGATAACGTATTTGTGTAAATATTCCGAAAATTAGACACCCTCTCTATGTCACGTTTTTTACCATTTTGCACCACAAAAAGGATGGTTTATCACACATTAGTAAATTTGGTTACCCCCTTGGAAGCGTTACGTAACTCGAAATATGTTCGTATTAGGAATTCGTATTAGCTTGCATGCATTTGTATAGGCTAGGGGAATTAACCTTGTACTCCTTAACCGATATTTGTTGTGTTCCTATTAACGAGTCTATTCTGTTGGACGAGGTACTTTAAAGGTGTTACAATGTGATTATATAACAGTGTTACACTGTATAAACTTACTTAGGCAGCACCATGCTTATGGACTGTCCTAGCATAACTGCCTCTGCTTCAATGCCCCCTACTCCCCACCCGACTATTCCCAATCCGTTAATCATAGTCGTATGCGAGTCGGTACCCACCAGACTATCCGGATACAGCAGACTTCTGCCGGTTAACTGCTCGCTACAGAACACCACGCGGGCTAGGAACTCTAGGTTAACCTGGTGCACTATTCCGGACCCAGGGGGGACTATCAGCATGTTGTGAAAGGCCCGCGCCCCCCACTTTAGGAACTGGAATCTCTCTCGGTTCCTCTCGAACTCTATGTCTTGGTTCTTCTCAAGAGCTCCCTTACCGGTAGCATCCACCTACCACACATATTATAGCTATTAGAGCACCGTAGTACATACTGTATATGTATACAGTATAACCTGTATATACCATAGTATAATCAACCTATCACACATACAATCCATAAGCCTAAATCCCAAATTAATGTTACGATATAGGAGAAGATTCAAATATTTCGCGCTCCTAATTAATTAAAAATAAAATTATACTTCAAAGAGCGTCTCTCGCTCCTGGATAATTCCCTTGTATTCGGTTGACGCAACCAAATATCAACTATTCGGCAAATAATATTCGGTTCTACCAAATATATCAGTATTCGGTTTCAATCTTGATAATAAGGAATAGGAACTAATACGTATACCCACACTATACCCTACCTGTACAGAATGGTCTATAACCAGGTCAGCTGGACACACAGGGTTTATCCTGGCGGGATCTCCCCCCAGCCGCTTAACGGCGTCACGCATACCCGCGAAGTCCACAACAGCCGGCACTCCTGTGAAGTCCTGCAACAGAACCCGACTCGGGTTAAACGGGATCTCCACGGGGGCGCCCGTCTGGAGACGCTCCCAATCCAGGATAGTCGTGACGTCACTCCTCTTAACCTGTGTAATAAGATAACATGGTAATAAGAGAATACACACTTTGGTATAACAGTATACTCTGTTAATAGGAGAACACGGATAAGGGAATTATTTGTTAAGCCAGTGATTCATATACTGTATAATATTTGTTATAAGGGGTCCACGGTTTAAAAAGGTTGGGAATCGCTTTAATTAAGGAGTACAAGGTTAATTCCCCTAGCCTATACAAATGCATGCAAGTTACTCCGGTTAATACTAATTCCGGATAATACGAACACATTAAGACGGTCCCCTGGTGTTCCTATTAACAGAGCTACTGTATTTGTAAACAACAACAAACTTGGAACTCATCGCAGTTCCTGATTGCTGCTTCCAACAATACTCGGATTGAGAAAGGGAGTCGGGAATATCTCGGATCTGACAACTTCTGCGGATTGTAGAAATGGCAGTTCTCACACCCCGGGGAGTCCAGTGGCTCCAGGAGCTTATCGAATGGATTAGCCGACTTAACAGCCATACTAACAACAACAACATATACAGTAGACCTCGTTAGTACGAACACGGTTAATACGAATAATGAACGACGAAAAAAACAGTTACACAAAATCAGGTCCCTACAATGGCTATTCAATGGGTATTACTCCGGTTAATACGAACACGTTTTACCGTCCGTTGGTGTTTGTATTAACGAAGTTCTACAGTAGTATAACAGATTAACTTGTTTGGTAATAAACAAATAAAACTTATGAAAAAAACATAGAAAGTAAAACAAAAAAAAGTGAAAAGTTGAAAAAAAAAGTAAGTATAAATATAATAATAAGTATGTTGTTGTTGTTTACGAGTGTGTTTATATGTTTATTATCCAGGTGTTATCCTCTGGAACCACGAGGGTACACCTCCACTCTCCCTGCTTAACTTTTGCGCGTGCTCCTAGTGTAGCTTCTTGCGATACAGCCAGGTAATTAACTGTGTCCAAATTAACGGTCAGTTTTAGCAGTTCCCTGGCATTGTCCGGCCGGTCGGACACTATTATGACACTAACACCTAAAAGTGTCGTGGCGAGCCCAGGTGTGAAGAACCCCCTCAGGGTGTCGAGGATCTGCGAGGTGTTATGTGGGACCGGAACCTTGTTACCGTAGGTGTCAAGTGACTTGTCCGGACTAATCAGGAACTCTCGGAAACAGCTGGCAGATATAGGGTCGCTGCACATAAAACCGCTCCAACAGGAGTTGCATTCGCAACTGCCGTTAATGGCACCGCAGCCGTTGCCCTGTCCACAGTTGCAGCTAGTAAACAACACGTAAACAACAGGTAAACAACAAGTAAACAACAGGTAAACAACAGGTAAACAATAGGTAAACAATAGGTAAACAACAAGTAAACAACAGGTAAACAATAGGTAAACAACAGGTAAACAACAGGTAAACAACAGGTAAACAACAGGTAAACAACACGTAAACAACAGGTAAACAACAGGTAAACAACAGGTAAACAATGTAGGTAAACAACAAGTAACCAAACTAGTAAAGCATCAAGTAAACAAATACATACTCAAACACTAAAACAACAGGTAAACAACAAGTATACAATCAACTAAACAAATAAACAAACAAATAAACACATTAGTAAACAGTGTTATAAACACACTAGTAAACAAGTAAGTAAACAAATAAATAAACAAACACTAACCTTTGCAGACAGCTATGCCCGTAGGTTCCAGGTTCACATTCCACACACCCATACCCGTTGCTATGTAGATACCACCCCTGGTTGCATGAACAAACAGCTGATTGGTTGGATCCGGTACAAATTTGTGAGCAGGGGAACTGTAGCATGGCACACGGGGTGTTTGTTGTGTTTGTTGTGTTCTGAGATGAGATGGTTTGTAGGAGGACAAGTAAACAACAGGTAAACAACAGGTTGTAATACATTTGTTGTGTTTGTGTTTGTGATAAATAGCTAGGATATGAGATAAATAAAAATGTTAAATGAATTCTATAACTTAGTAAATAGTAAATAGTAATACAAACAAACTTAGAAATAAATATAAACAACAACAAATAGCTATAAAATTATATTAGCAGGTGTTGGCCGATATATAAAAGTAAGTCGAAACCGGTTTTTTCTAACCAATTCTTTGCAAGGAAATAAAGTATCAAAAATCCGATAGTTAGAATAAACCGATTGAAAATAAAACAAAATTGGAATTTCTTACACATTTAGAATAAATAGTTAGTTAGAAAAACCGGTTTCAACTGTACCCAAATATACGTTATATGGTATTAACTAATTCTAACATGTCATCACTGTTCGGATTAGCGAGGGTCTACTGTAGACTGTAGTACACATATAAACCTGTCACTTGTCATACCAACACCAATCGGGACAAATTCTATATTTAGAATACTCCCTCTCCCTCTCCCGTTCTGCCTCATTTCTAAACCAGAGAATCAGATTGGTTCGCTTGCCAGACAGAATGTCATGTGCCCCGTGTCTGTGTTTGCCCAGGTGCAATAGGCCGAATCCGGGTCTGTGTTTGTAGCTGAAGTATTCCTGTTTGTTAGGGGGGGTGTTGGTGTGAGAAGAACAGCGGACACCTGAGAACCAAATGTCCCCCCCTGTGAACCCCGAGCCGAGACACAGATTCAGTGTAGCCTGCAAACAGATAGATAGATAGTAGTACGTGATATATATAGTATACTCTGTTAATAGGAACACGGATAAGGGAAATATCGGTTAAGGAGTACAAGGTTAATTCCCCTAGCCTATACAAATGCATGCAATTGACTCCGGTTATAAGAATTCCGGTTAAAGAATATGAATTCTGGATAATACGAACATATTAAGACGGGCCCCTGGTGTTCTTAATAACAGAGCTACTGTATTATTATACAAAAATGGTTGGATATTTAATATCGCTAGTATAGAAGTTTCGCTATAAGCTGTGGAAATATGATTATTGTTTGTGTTTACAAACCTGAGCATCATCGACATGGAATCCCAGATTTAAATCTTTCCCCAATTCATACTCAACCACAAATCCGTGATGAGTACGCACATCTCCGTTCGTGTCGCCGTATAGCAACCGGAATAAGGGCCGAAGGAATGTGGTTAATTCATCAAATACAGATTTGAATCCGAACTCATCGAGAATGGCTCCAAATCTGTTCATTGAGTTTGGTCTGTGCATAACTATGTGGTTGCCATGGCACCAGGTTTCGAAGTTAGATATTTCCTCCAAAAACTGAGAACAGAAATCTAGCGGCAATATTTCTAGCATGAAAATACCTCGAGACACCTATAGGGGTAAATAGTGAGGTGTTTGTTGTTTGTTTGTTTGTTTATTTGTTTGTTGTTTGTTTGTTTGTTTGTTTGTTTGTTTGTTTGTTTGTTTGTTTGTTTGTTTGTTTGTTGTTTGTTTGTTTGTTTGTTTGTTTGTTTGTTTGTTTGTTTGTTTGTTTGTTTGTTTGTTTGTTTGTTTGTTTGTTAGTTAGTTTGTTAGTTAGTTTGCTTGTTGTTTGTTAGTTTGCTGTTTATTATGTTTATTTAGATGTAGTATGTTCACTTATATATTTGTTCTATAGTTAGTCAGTCAGTTAGTTTGCTTACTTATATACTTGTTAGTTAGTTAGTTAGATGTTTGATTGTTTGTTTGTTTGTCAGAGTTACATACTTTGTTTACTTCTTGGTATATCAGTTAGTGTGTTTGTTTATCTGTTTGTTTACTTCTTTGTTAGTTTGCTTACTTATACATGTTAGTTAGTTAGTTAGTTAGTTAGTTAGTTAGATAGTTAGATGTTTGATTGTTTGTTCGTCAGTTACTTTGTTTACTTCTTGGTATATCAGTTAGTGTGTTTGTTTATCTGTTTGTTTACTTCTTTGTTAGTTTGCTTACTTATACATGTTAGTTAGTTAGTTAGTTAGTTAGTTAGTTAGATAGTTAGATGTTTGATTGTTTGTTCGTCAGTTACTTTGTTTACTTCTTTGTATATCAGTTAGTATATTTGTTTATCTATTTGTTTACTTCTTTGTATATCAGTTAGTATATTTGTTTATCTGTTTGTTTACTATATAGTACCTCTATAAGTGAGCTAGATATTTTCCCTATTTCAGCCTCTTTAACAGCTGTTACTAACTCCCCACATAACGGCCAATCTCTGAGAGAATACAAATGTTTGTGTTTGGGAATATAAGCTATACTTAACAGTTTAACTTCCATTTTGTTAATAATACCATGCACAATGTGTCCGTGATGACACGACACTATTTCAGTCAGCTGTTTTAGCCTATCTATAGGATTAGCTGATGTATCTAGCATGGTTACACCAGTGTCCGTAAGGAATGTATGGAATATGAACCTGTCTGATTCTGTTAATTCTTCCAACAAATCCATTTATCCTAATTATTAAAATTGTAAATAAACAAGTGTGTTTACAAATAGAGTCGAACCTCGTTAGTACGAACACGGTTAATACGAATTTCCGATAAGACGAACAAACGGTTCCACAAAATCAGGTCCCTGCAATGGCTATTCAATGGGTATTACTCCGGTTAATACGAACTCCGGTTAAAGCGAACACATATTACTGTCCGTTGGTGTTCGTATTAACGAGGTTCTACTGTAACTCTTGTAGTACAAGATAAATAAGTAATCGCACAACTAATGAAACTATAACCGGAACTATAACAATATTAGTTCCATATTCTAACTAATCTCAGACAACAAATCCGATCTTCTATCGCTATTCTTAAAACTTCCTTTCACAAAATTCCTAACTTCGCTCGCTTTGAAATTCACCCCGAAAGGCCCCCTTCCTTTGTCCCATTTTCTGCGGATTTCATTCAAGCTGGCCTCCAGAAGGGAAATCAGCTGTTGGAACCGGAACCAACTTTCGCATTCCTCCCCTAACACCTCCGACTCATTTCCGGTGTTTATATGGAACAGAGCGACAGAACGGTTGCTTAGCAACGAGTAAATATTCGCGGCTTTACTTGCATCATTAGCGGAAATATCAGTTAAGCTAAAAACAGAGTTTATACAATATTCAAATGTGCCATTAAGAATTAGGCCAATTGACCCCCGGACCAAGTATAAAGGTAGAACGTCTTTCAAAACCAAGCTTAGTTCACTGATGTGTGAGATTAATGATATAAAGCACTTTTGTACCAAATCACCTTTCGTATCGGATAATCCTTGAATAGAGTTTTCAAGCGGAGAAATTATTTCCTTCGTTTCGGATTTCTGTTTTAAAATCATTTCGTACCAAGTCTCTTCTCCTAAATTCCTAATAACCGGAACGAAATCTATGAAAGTACATATTTCAGAGTTAAGTGGAATTGGCATATTCTCCCTATATTCAAATCCTAGTGTGATGAGATGATGGCTGATATACATACAGTTATTATAGAATATTGCCACTGATCTGGGTACAGTATTTATCTGTACTTTATGATGGTAAGGAGTCAAACTTATGAACATTTGTAGCATTAAACGGATTGTCTTTATAATATCGAATGCATGTTGCGTTTGGTTTTGAGTTGCTTCTAACATTAATTGATGGCATTTGTAAATAAATTCGATTGTAAATAGTGAAACTGAACAAGAAGGAAATATGAATAAATTTTCTTTCAAATAATTATTTTCAGAGTTGCTTAAAGGATGGTTTGTGAGATACAAACGAGATTGTAAATCCGATTCGGAAATATTTTCAGTCAAATAATCGGTTAATTTATTATTATTTACTTTTATACTAACGTTTTTTGTGAGAGAAAGATCGGATTTTATAAGGTCACGGGTGTCCCCAAGTATGTTGGCTTGTCTCTTTTCTTTAAATCCAGTGTCCAACTTCAAAAGCAGAGAATAAACAGATTTTTGTTCTATTTTTAGAATGCCGATAGAAATCATGTCTTCTTCAAATGCCAACCAATCACATTTTAGGGTTTCTGTCATTTCGAATTGCCGGTCGAGTAAGAGAGAATTTAACAGCTTTGTAATTGGCGCCCAAATAATTAACCCGAATTCAATCAGTAATTCTTTTCCCAATTCGAAAGGTGTGAAAGTTTGTGCCACAATTCGCAGCGTGCGTGTCAATAATTTCGGTAATTCTTGTAAATTATTGAATCCATTTTGATGCGAAAAGTTAATTTTATCTTCCAAATCAGAATCATTAACAATTACTGAGATTGTTCTTATACTAAAAATAGGTTTTATAACAAACTTAAGAAATAAGTGTGAAAACTGTTTGAACAAATCTTGCAATAAATTAAGCTGTGACAACATTTCGCATATTTCCTTTAGCGAATAAGTTTCATATTGCTGAGCTAAAGTAATACTAACTTTTATCGCATCTTCATATTTATCTACTTTTTCTGGAAAACTTAAGGTGTTTCCCCCTTGATATTCAGGGGCATTGATTGTGAAAATATTTCTTACCAGGAATACTCTGTATGATATACTGATTGTCACCCATAATTTTTTTTTTTTTTTAAAGTCAGAAAAAATCGAAAATATTTAAGAAAAAAAAAAAAAATTTTTAAAAGGGCATACGTGCATGAAATTTCGTGAAATAATTGGAATTTTAAAAGTGGGATATTTCCTTCCAGCAATACTCTAAATGATACAGAGAATGTCACCCGTGATTTTTTTTTAAAAAAAATGCAGAAAAATCGAAAATATTTAAGAAACAAAAAATTAAATTACGTAATATTTACTTTAAAAAAAAATTTGAATAAAAAAAAAAGTGAGTTTGGGAAAAAAAATGTAAAATCCAGAATATTTATCATAGAAAGTCAAACTTTTTTTTTAAATGATCAGGAAACGTAGATGAAGGGTTTCAACCGCGGCAGTTTTGGCCTTATAATACAAAAATATTCAATTAGGACACTTTTAATCAAAATTTTGGCAATTTTTTGGACCAATTTCACAAAAATGACAATAAGTTGGGGAAGACGGAGGAATTTTGAAATTCTGATGCGGTTGAAACCCTCGAGAATCGACTCAGGTATAATATATAATTGACATGTTTCGGGCTAAAAAATGAAATAAAGGTTCAAAATTCAATTATTGGCTAGTATGGATTAGTACTGTATTGAAACTTACATAGTTCATAACTATGGATTAATAGATAGTAGAACTCTAATATTTGCAGGGATATCTTAGAATACTTAGTACTATCCAAAAACGCAATAAAAACATTAGGTCGTCGGGTGTCGAAATATCAAGGGGGTAACACCTTAAATGAATAATTTCAAACCAAATTGTTCGCACCATATTACGCACAAATTCTAAATTTAGCTCAAAATCAGTTCGGATATGAACAGCTAAATTATCCGGGAGTTTATGTATTACATTTTCCAATGCTTCACTTGTTTCTAGAATGTTCTTAACAGCTTCTAAATAGAAATTCCCATGTATAGCTAGCTTAGCAACCCTATAGAGCTCTTGGAATGTGATCAGCTGATCCACAGTTGTAATTAGAGAGCAAATCTGGTTTAGTTCCAATTCCACATCTCGCCTCTTAGCAACCAGAAGTGTCAAATGCGATTCCCGATTTATTCTCTGAGAAGATTCATCTTTTGTTTCATTTAAATCGAAACTTAATTTCTTTAATTCGATAATAATCAAACAACTAACGTCCTTCTTAATATAACACCTTTCTATAAGATAGGTTAGTTGGTAGGAACTCAATTCGTAATATTCCTTAACTTTATGGGTTAACTTTTCTATCTCGTTTGTCTCTGTTGGAATTACACGACTCAAAAGTTCGTCAACCAAACTAGGTTTTTGGGACATTTTAGTACAAATAGTTAACTATAATAACAACAAACAAACAAACAAACAAAAGTTAACTAATAACAACAAATAAACAAACAAATAATAGTTAACTAATAACAACAAATATAATAGCATTATTGGGGGTAGTATATATATAGATAGTGGAACTGGAATTAATCACATTATAATATAAACAATAACTTACAGAATACATTTTTTTGTTGATTCATGATTTTATGACTATAAACAATCCAATCCAATAAATTAGAAAGAAATAATAATAAGAGTTTGTTGTTGTTGTTGTTATGTTTCAGTGAAATAATAAGATTTTATAAACTCGAGTATTCTGTTTAATTTGTGTCCTCTCTCACTGAAATATTTGACTTTCAAATGAAACTCTCCTTCTTTGGGCAGCGAATCCAGCAACTAAAACAAACAAACAAACATGTCAATAAAAGAGTAAACAAACAAACAAATCAACAAACAATCAAACTAACTAACTAACTAACGAACTAACGAACTAACTAACAAACAAACAAACAAACTAACAAACAAGCAAACAAGCAAACAAACAGACAAACAAACAAACAATCAAACAAACAAACAATCAAACAAACAAACAAACTAACAAACAAACATTACCTTATGCAGATCTCTATTATTTCTCAGGCCCTGAATAGAATCTATATTTAGAATTCTATAAATAGCCTCCAGCTGTTCCTCAGAATCGACAGCAATTTCTATGTCAATAGACAAGTCTGGATTCTTACTGGTCGAATCTCTGTCATTACTACTGCACATATTAAGTGTCTTACAAACCTGGGTATAAGAAGGAAGGTTTTCAGAACTCAAACTATTCACATAATCGAATATTTTATCGATAATACTGAGACAGGTGTTATTGGAACTATCGCAGAACTCTAGTTCCAGTTCCGATTCCTCATCGGATTCCTGTTTGTAGTACTCAAGAGCTTCAAAAGCTACCAACTGACAGAATTGGCAGATATTGGAACTATAAACTGGAACCAACTGCGTCGTGTTATGACATAGTTCCTGTTTGTTACATTCCTGGATTAGTTTTGCGTTGCTAAGACAGTGTATATATTTGAGAGATTCACAGTCGATTCTTTGAATTGGAACTGAAACTGAAAACTGGAATAATGCAAGAATAATGAAAGGTGCGAAAAAAATCATATTTATAGCTAATAATACAAACAACAAATTAGTTAAATCTCATATAAAGTCTGCTTATTAATTGAATAAAATCGGTTTTAATAGCTTTGCAAATGCCTAATGACTAATTTGGTAACCAAACAAATACAGCATTTGTTGAGATACACTTATGTTGCATTTCATTCTTTACTTACGCCACCTGTTTATACGAGTTACGTTAAGGACAAAATATTTCTACAATCCTCATATCGGAACTAACAAGTATAAACTGTAAACAAACACAATAAAGTAAACAATATAAATTCTAATAAATAAAATAAACCGAATGCGAAAAAAACAATATTTTCTAAAACAAACAAATAAAATAAAACCGAATCCGAAAAAAAACAATATTTCTAAAACAAACAAAAATAAAATAAGAATCGAATCCAATAAAAACACCTATTTTATAAATCGGACATACAGTATATGTACATTTACTTATCTTTACACGGTTTAACATTAGCCATAGGGAATACTATAAACCCATAATGTCTGGCTGGGAAGTTAATACTAGCAGATGCCGGTCTAATATCCGGTTTTATGGCTGGTATAGACGTGTTGGTGCTCATAACAAGTTTGTTCCCATTAAGCAGTATCTCATTACCCCTCATACCCGGATCTATATAGGATAATAGGTACCAATGTTGAGGGGATAAAATAAGGGGAATATTAGATAGTTTTATTTCCTGTGTTGTTGTGTTTAGGTTCATAAGGTAAACAACAACAGAACCGTTTGTAGAACCATTAAGACAATGTGCGTACATTCGTATATACCGGTTTTTATCGGTACTCCCGGTTACGGTTAATACTCTATTACTAACTAATTTCCGGTAAATAAGAGTTAGCCAAAATGCAGGCATAGGGTCAGCTGTTGATTTGTTAGTTATATTCAGAAGTGCGCTATATTTAGTCCCGAATAAGGACTGTTTGAAATAAATCGAATGTTTCAAATAAGCAGAGATTCCAAGGGAATCTAGGAACATAAATCCTTGTAGATAGGTGTTAGAAATCCCGTCTACACCTGCGTCTGTATAGTCAGCTGTTTCTCCCAATATCAACATGGCACTCGGTTGGTACTTCTGAGCATATTTGGAGGCAATAGTGGCTCTGTCTATAGGACACATTCTATAAATAACTCAGCTATTAGACAATCAACCGTGTTATACTATACTCTGTTAATAGGAACACGGATAAGGGGAATATCGGTTAAGGAGTACAAGGTTAATTCCCCTAGCCTATACAATGCATGCAAGTGACTCCGGTTAATACGAATACCGGATAATACGAACATATTAAGACGGTCCCCTGGTGTTCCTACTAACAGAGTATAATGTATTTGTGTATTTCACCACAGTATTTACCTTGTTTATGTAACTACAGTCAGTTATTTGTTATGAACATTCAAGGGACCAAAAATTGTGTTCATAATAGAGAGACTTCATAATAAGCGAACTCAACTTAATACAAACCCTATGTAAGTTACTAAATTGGGACCATAGGGCTTGTTTTTATAAGAAATCTTCACAATAAGCAGACGAAAAATTGTTCACAATAAGCAGACCTGACTGTATTAACTAACAACCTATCAACATACCAATGAACTTATCTAGAACCCTAGGGTCATACGAATATGCCGGATTAGCAATAGTGGCCCGATCATAGAAATGGTGATACGTGACACCATCCAACACACTAGGTGACATGAACTTTAACACCTCTAGGAAATATCCGGAGTATAGAGGGGAGGCCACATCCGGTCCGAACAACAAGGGTCTCTGTTTAAACTCAATGCTGTCAATAGCCTTGCGAGCTGTGGTGAAAGCCGTGGCTACCTACATGGTAGAATGGAATTCTTAAGAAATATATAATGTCTGCATTAAAGTACCATTGATACGCTTTTCTAACCAATTTTCTAAACAATTTTTTCTAGCAAATTCTTTGCATTAAAATACAGTAAGAAAAATCCGATAATTTGAATAAACCGGTTGAAAATAAAACAAAATTGGAATTGTTTATACATTAAAAAAAATTGTTAGTTAGAATAAACCGGTTTCGACTGTACTTATATTACTAACTACTAATGTTACTGTCAGGTCTTAATACAGTAGATATGGCTTGTCAATAGAACTGTTATAATAGGAACTGAACTAACAAGTTATATTAGAGCAATGTTATAATGTGATTAATAGCCAAACTCACTTGAGACTCATTAACTACAAATCCCTGTGCGAAATACATATCCGGTTCGTTTCCCAATTCGAAATTAACTCTGCATCCCTGGTTAATCTGTTTTATATTTTTCATTAATAATTCCGAATTAGTTGGGTCCCAATTCAATCCATCTCTTTGCAGTAAATTCAAACCGAAAGTTAAGTTAAGTCTAAAATCATTTGATAGCAAACAGAAATCTTTAAAAGTAGCCAAATTGTAGGTGTTAGGTTCATTTCTATTTATAGTATCATCATGAGGTGTCAATATATTTCTATTTATAGTTTCAGAAGGAGGTGTCAATATATTTCTATTTATAGTATCATCATGAGGTGTCAATATATTTCTATTTTTAGTATAATGAGGTCTCAATATATTTCTATTTATAGTATCAGGTGTCAATATATTTCTATTTATAACATCAGAAGGTGTGAATATATTGTGGTCACCTTGTGTGCCACCAATTCGCAACCACGCGGGAGAAATGGCGCCTAATAAGGTGCGAAACCTCCGGTCGAGAATAAGGTTATACGCATTCCATTGCGGCAATACCGTCGCGTCGATGTTGTAGGATAGGAAATAAGGATCTGTTGTAAAAGCTAGAGTATCGTTCCATATGTAAAGGAATGTTTCTTGTGAGTAAACAAATGGTGTGAAGTAAACAAACAAGTAAACAAAGAGGAGCTTCATCTAATATTGGTAAACAAACAATAAATATTACATTTGACTCGTTAGTAGGAACACGGATAAGGGGAATATCGGTTAAGGAGTACAAGGTTAATTCCCCTAGCCTATACAAATGCATGCAAGTTACTCCGGTTAATACGAATTCCGGATAATACGAACATATTAAGACGGTCCCCTGGTGTTCCTATTAACAGTATCTACCATATACAAAGGTGTCAAATAACAATATATACCACTTAACTCCATATCCAAACAACAAATCAGAACCTATTCCTGGGTCCGTACCCCCCGGCGCTATCGAGGTGTGGCTGCTCCCTTCCCGCGGAGCCCCGCTTCCGGGAGTGGTACCCTCCTCTCACTTCCGGTTTGTCACCTCTCGGAGTCTCCCGTGTGTCCCCCAGCTGGTTCTGGTGGTGTCGGTACCTGCGAGGGAACAGAGGTAAACAAATAGATCCATGTGTTATTAACCTAAGTAAATACAGAGAACTCCCGTTATAATGAAGTATGTAGGATATAACGAAATGGAGATTTCCCCCAGAGCACTAAATGCAATAATTATTATCCGCTTAGAAAGAATATCCGGATATAACGAAGGGATTTCCAGGTCCCAAACACCTCGTTATAACGGAGTTGAGTCAATGACTGTTGTTGATTTTATTGTTGCTATAAGTTATAACGAATTACTCGCTTATAACGAAGTAAAATAAGGGCCATGGACTTTGCTATTAGGGCCGTTAAAACGTATGTAATGATTCAATGGGGTAAGGGGTTAACCAATGTGTGACAAACTATCTTTTTATATCACAAACTGGTAAAAAAGTGTGACATAGGAGGGTTGGTATAATTCCTAGAGGTTTGCACCACATAACATAACACTGTATATAACTATACAATAAGTACGTACCCTCTATAATCCTGTTTCCTGTTTACAAACGGAACAACCACAGGTCCCGTGTTCTCAGTTCCCTCAGGCCCTTCATTTCCCTCCTGAACAGAATGTCTATACCTGTTAGAGTACAGTCCCTTCGTGTTAAGCCGGTCTATAACATCCCCTTCTACCCCTTGGGTATCAACACCTACATCAGAAGGGACATCGTCATAAGTATCGTCGTATTCATCTTCGTATTCAAGTTCTAGTCGGGCCAAAGCGCGCGTCTTTTCGATAGAATCTCGATTGCTTAGAAACGCATTCGGGTCATTGTAATGTTCCTTTTTCCCAATGTGTATCTGACTCGTGTCAACATCGTCACGCGTATAAATATCAAATTTATCGCCGGTGAAAATATTTAATCGCTCCGACACGAGTTCCAATTCTGGAGAAGGCGGGCCTTTTGGAACTAACACCTCTTTAGTTCCAGTTTCTATCTTAACAGTTGGGATTTGTTCGAACAGAGTGTTAATAGCATTGGGGACATTAAGGTTGTGTAGTAATAATACGTTTCGTATACTAGTAGTGTCTAGGTTAGGTATTATAGTTTGTACCGTAACTATAGCTTGTTCTAGTTCCATATTGACTTCCGGTTTGGATTTGGGTTCTTCTGAATGCGTGTTAAGTGGTGTTGTTAAGTAACCGTATTGTATCGAGTCAATTATACCGGAATCCCGTAGACTAATGAACTTTGTTTTGAGGTCAAAGAATTTCAGATATTCTGTCAATAAATATTTGGTTCCAATAACAAAGTTGCAAATGTTTAGGAAATCTTCTAATGGAACTAAAATAGAATCCATATCAATTGGTGTCACTGAGAATTTCTTAAAATAACAATTCTCAAAAACAAACGATATAATTCTACAGAAATAAACTTTGGTTTTTCTCAATTCTGTTTGTACGAATTCAGCTTGTTCCCCCAGTTTACTCTTTTGTATTAACCAAGTGTTAATCACAGCTGGAATGTAGTTTTCGTAAAAGTTAACAAAATAACTGATAAATAAAGGAGAGATACACTGGCTAGCTGACGGACAAGTTGCAAAAAAACCTTCCAAATTCGAAAATAAATTCTCGACAAAACAAACGATATCAGTAAACCTTTTTAAACTCAGGAATTTGTTCGCTTTTTCTTCCAAAAGTATTGGTTTGCTTTCATCTTCGCCGAATCTTAATTGACAACCAAGTTCTTCACAAACATTTTGCAGCAAAGTTAAACTTGTCCGAATCATTTCTTGAATATCATAGAAATACTTGCTTTGCTTACGGAAAATTCCTTCAAACATTTCGCCCAAAAGCTGTCGATTTGTGGCATAAATATGACACAAATCTAATATTTTCGGTAAATCGAATAAATAGTTATCATAAAGCAAATCAGCAAATGCCTTAGTACTGAAATCCGGAAAAGTTGTATTTTTAGTATACTGAGCCTCTCTGTTTGTCCCCATTCGTAGAAACACTTTGAACATAACTTCAAGAAAAGATTGAAATAAATCATACTTCAAAACAGCCGGAGAATCCTTCATAATAACAGGTGTCAATTTCAGGAAATTATCAAGCAGAACATGAAATTTGGGATCAAATACAACTTGTGACCAAAACCGGTGTAACGGGAGTTTCAACAGAGTTATGACGTCATTTCTAAGCGCCTCTAGGGACCGGAACCAAAGCTCCTGGTCATCTGGGATTGAGTCAGGTGGGTATAACCAATAGGGAAGGAATTCTATGTCCACAACCCACTTATCGTCAAGCGAAGGGATATCCTGTTTTATACCAGTTATGGGGTCCGTGTAGGGAATAAGAACACCCTCCAAACCAACTTCTTTAGCCAGTGTTGTTGTTGTTGTTGTTTATTAGTAACTGAATGAATAAAGTACAGTAGACTCTGTTAATAGGAACACAGTTAAGGAGTACAAGGTTTAATTCCCCTAGCCTATACAATGCATGCAAGTTACTCCGGTTAATACGAATTCCGGATAATACGAACATATTAAGACGGTCCCCTGGTGTTCCTATTAACAGAGTATACTGTATATGTTCACAATTAGGAAATAATAAAATAATTAATTTACAAAACAGTTGAAATATTATTTTTAACAAGAAATAAACAGAATATATTGCAACCAACAAACTCAATTCCAATAATAAATAACAAAATAAATTAATACCTTGTAAACAACAATAATGAAGAAAATAAACAAATAAGCTCGAAAGAAGTGTGGGTAATGTTATTATTGTTATTATTGTTGTTGTTGTTTATATGAAATATCTTTTCTTCACATCCTCAGGAGTACAATAAGCTGACTGTTTAACAGAACAAGGAACAACAAAAACAACAATTTCAGTTCCTATTATACCCCCATTCATTACAACAGTAACATTAATGAGAATATCATCATACTGAGTCGAGTTGTATATGTATATAGAGGTGTCATTATATTCCACATATGGCTGTGACGACACAATGTAAGTGGCAGAGGTTGAGGTGTGAACTGAGAGAGTTATAGATTCTCCGTGATTAATAACCGGATTGGAAGGTTCATAGAATATAGTCTCCCCTAAATTAGGAATGATAATTATTCAAAATTCAATTTTCCATAAAGTGGTTAATTTGTGCCACTGTAAATTATGTTGTAGTTTGTGGTCGTTAATTGAAGGTTAATATAAATTAGAACTCGGTTATAAAGAATGGAATAAGTACGTAATATATACTGCTATATAAACTTTGTTAAATAATTAGTACGTACTAACCCAGGTACAGTATAACTTATAACCAAGTTATACTATACAATAAACTACTAGATAATTGATGCTGAAGCGTTCAAACGTTATGTAACGCTTCCAAGGGGGAGGGTATTACAAAATTCTCAAAAAAGCATGACATAGGGAGGATGTATAATTTTGGAAATTATGTGTCATAAGGAATATGTCTTAACAACACATATGTTGCATAAGGAATATGTGTTAACAACTAACCAGGTAGATAGAGGCTGCTGGGAGGGACCGGAGCAGAGGTGTGTTGGGTGTCGTTAGTAGCGACCGGAAAGCAGGAATAGTTTCCCTGATCGCAGCTACAAACCTCGCAGAGAGTGTGCAGCGTAGAGCGGATACGGGACACCAGGGCAGAGGCAAACCTCTCCCGGAGGTCAACTAACAAACAGAGATAAGTAAATAAGTGAATAGCTAACTAACTAACAAGTAAACAAGTGTTAGTACAGTCGAAATCGGGTTTTTTTGCTTATTGGGTTTTTTTGCCTCCTTTTGTCGTGCATTTTGGGGGGAAAAAACCCCGATTTCGACTGTAGCTAACAAACAGAGATAAGTAAACAAGTGAATAGTAGCAAATAGAGATAAGTAAATAAAGTATAACTGTTAGTTGTATAGTGGATACCGGTTATAAGAACATCGTCGGGAACTGCATATAGTGTTCTTATAACCGGCATAAATTATATAGGGTAAATGGAAACCGTTTTCCAATATAAATGTTCTTATATCCGGTATCTACTGTACACTCAGTAATAGGAATACCAAGGGACTGTTGAAATATGTTCGCATTACCCGGAATTTGTATTAACCGGAGTCACTTGCATGCATTTGTATATTAAACCTTGTACTCCTTAACAGATTAACCAAACTGCTATAAACAGTATACTACTAACTGGTTATACATAATACCAATACATACACTACATATAATAACTCACATTTCCTGAGTTTGGTTATATCCCACGCCGACCCATTCAGTTCGAAAGCTAGCTGTGTATACTCGCTATTAGTATTCCCGTGAGCAGAATCCCGTATCCAGGTAGCCCCAGTGACCACATCTCCCGTATCCACCGTATAACCAACCCGGTTATAATCCATGCCAAACAGAGGTTCGCCATTAGGCCCTTCGTACATTTCCTTAACAACAACATGTAGCACTATGTTAAGTGCAGCCAGCGTGTCGCGTACAAACGTGTATGTGAGGTCGGGGTGTGACGTCACGAGGGTACCGTCCCTGTCCTCGTCTGTGAGGAGCAGGAACTGGCGGCTGGAACAGCTGGAGAGGTCCAACTTGTCCAGCTGAGATATCATAGCCAGATACCCGTCTTCTCTTCGCCCTGTAAATACAGTAGACCCTCGTTATAACGAAGTGATTGGGACCTGTAAATTCCTTCGTTATAAGCGAATAATAATTAGTATATTTAGTGCTTTGGAGAAAAATCTCCATTTCGTTATAAGTTAATACTGGAGTTCATTGTAGAACAAGAGCTGCAAACTTAATAGTTCCAATTGGAACTAACGTGTAGCTACTGTGGGCAGATAGTTCTCACACCGATTATACACATTATAACACCTCTACCGATTAATAACATTCTAACACCTCTACTCACGTACCCCTGGTCCTAACACTTCTGAGAGCAGCCTGTGCCTCCTCTGCAGTTCCGAATACTCTCCCGCTGGAGTCCATAGGGATTATCTGACCGGACACGTGTTCGTACGAGCCGAAGCCAACCACCGCAAACCTACACACAGTAGACACAGTAGATACAGGTAAACACAGGTAAACAAAGAGGTAAACAAAGAGGTAAACACAGTAGATACAGGTAAACAACAGTAGATACAGGTAAACAACAGTAGATACAGGTAAACACAAGGTAAACACAGTAGATACAGGTAAACATAAGTAGACAACAGTAGATACAGGTAAACACAAGGTAAACACAGTAGATACAGGTAAACATAAGTAGACAACAGTAGATACAGGTAAACATAAGTAGACAACAGTAGATACAGGTAAACAAAGAGGTAAACACAGGTAGACATAAGGTAAACACAGGTAAACACAGGTAGACATAAGGTAAACATAAGTAGATATAGGTAAACAAAGAGGTAAGCAACAAGTAAACACAAGTAAACAAATGGGTAGATACAAGTAAACAAAGAGGTAAACAAAGAGGTAAACAAAGAGGTAAACAAAGTGGTAGACACCGGTGAACAACAAGTAAATAAATAGGCAAATAAATGAAAAAAAGGGGTAAAAAATAGGGAAACAAGAATTACAGTAAAAATGGATATTAAAGGTAAACAAGTGGCTAAACAAATAAGTAAACTAAAAAGGTGTAATAAACAGGTAACAAGATATAAACAAATAGATAAACAAATATATAAACACTTGCCTGGTATTACCGTTGCCCAGTATAGGAATGAGTACGGTTATATTCTTAATGAAGACATGTTCATTCTCCATAGACTTGCTTTCATCCAGGAAATACACAATGCAACTGGAAATGGGTTGAGTCTCCAACTGTTCCTCTGGGACCTGTATGGTCCGGCAAATACCCCCCGCGTAACCATGGTGATAGGGACGAGCTGAGGAATCTGTGTGACAACCAACTAAGAAGAAATGGAACTGAAACTATGTTTATTATTACAGTAGAACTCATTATAACGTACCCCCTCGGGAATGGAATAAGTACGTATTAACCGAGTGTTAATATACTTATAAATACAGTAGAAGCTCGTTATTACGAATACCAGGGGACCGTCAAAATGCGTTCGCTTTATCCGGGATTCATATTAACCATGTCATTTGTATTGAAAAGGCTTTCAAGGGAACTGAAATAGGGTTCATATTAACCAGAATTATATTAACCGTGTTAGTATTAACGAGTTTCTACTGTATAAACTGCTATATAAACTTGATCTAGTATAATTAGTACGTACTAAACCCAGTTATAACCTAGTTATACTATACAAACAGCTAACATTACTATACAACTTACTGTTCAGTTGGAATGTATCTCTCTTCTCTCCGGCCGAATTACGGCACACACAGGAGTACACACCAACATGCGAATAGTCTATACTACTAATAGCATATGATACAGGCGAGCTGTCAGATACCAGAACATAGCCGTCTCTCCTAAGGGTACACTCGGGTCTGGGGTCCCCTTGGGCTATGCAGCGGAGAGTTATGCTTTGGTGGAGGACAGGGAAAGTGTTGGGAGCCAAGTCAACCGAGTCAATGTACAGGTCCACCTCACTCAGTTCTATAAATAGAATGTAATATGTACAGTAGCTCTGTTAATAGGAACACCAGGGGACCGTATTAATATTATCCGGAATTCGTATTAACCGGAGTCACTTGCATGCATTTGTATAGGCTAGGGGAATTAAACCTTGTACACCTTAACCGATATTTCCTTATCTGTGTTCTATCATCAAAGTCTACTGTAGTTCCTAATTAATATTACAGTCAACTCCCGTTATAACCAAATCGGATATAACGAAGTACCTGCTTATAACGAAGTCGTTAAATGGTCCGAAAATCCTTCTATCTTATTACATTATTAAACTTCGTTTACAACGAAATGGATATAACGAAATTCCGCTTATAACGATGTTATTTATTATATAAGTTATAAACCCATATAGCCTATAAGCTATTGATTTTACTCCGGTTATAACAAACTCCGCTTAAAACAAAATGAAACTACGGTCCCGAGTACTTCGTTATAACGGGAGTTTACTATATAATAACTTACATAACAACAAGGAATAACTATAGAATAACTATAGAATACTTACATATAACTAACTACAAGGAATAACTATAGAATACTCACGTGTAACAAGGAATAACTACTATATAATACATATAACAATAAGGAATAACTATAGAATAACTATAGAATACTCACGTGTAACAAGGAATAACTACTATATAATACATATAACAATAAGGAATAACTATAGAATAACTATAGAATACTTACGTGTGACAACAAGGAATAGCTATAGAATAATCTAGAACAACTCACGTGTAACTATAAGGAACAACTCTTGCGTTAGTCTCAGTCCATCTTCCAACTCAGCACTGACTACCCATACCCCCTGTAGCTCCCTAGTTACGTTATGTACGCTAAGAATGCTGACATGCCCTAGATCAGCTATATCTCCATCTGAGTACTGAGTTAACTGAGATCTGTTCACGTGGTGCCAAGTGAATGTGGCGTTAATTCGGAGGGAAAGCTCTGCTGCGAAAAACTGGCCACTTGACCCTGTGGTATACACATGTAAACAAACAGTAAACAAGTAAATAAACTAACAAATGAGTAAACAATCAAATAAATAACTAAATAACCAAACAAATGAGGAGATAAACAAACAAACAAACTAATTGATAAACAAATGAATGAATAAACAAACAAACAAACAATCAAATAACTAACTAAATAACCAAACAACCAAACAAACAACCAAACAAACAAACAAACAAACTAACAAACAAACTAACAAACAACTAACAAACTAACCTGAGGAGACAGTTAGTATTTTCGGATCATCATTCCCTGCTTTTAGCACCCAAGCACTCAAACTAATCGGTGTCACTAAACGGAACAAAATATATAATTAGATCTGCATAAAGTAAGGTTATACTATCTTACATTCCACCCCTGCCATAACGTATCTAGGCACGAAATATACATCTGACGACTGATTAGCAGCTGGCACCGCTATGTAGTACCCACTTGACATAACACCTCTGAGTCTCAGCACCGATTGGCTGGGAGAGTCCAGCTGCAGACTCTCCCTATAAGCGCCGTTACGATTTGATAGCAATACTGTGTAGTGGAAGGAGAAGGGACTGTAGTACCAAATCCAGGCTACATCCGGGTAAGAAGTGTTAAGCGTAGCGGTAAGGGCCAGGTCGCCTCCTATTGGAGTAGCAACACATAAGGGAGATAGGAATGTAGCGTGTAATCAATGTACTCAGTCGATAATCATATTTGCAACTTGTTTATAAATATTATAATAAAAAAAGTAATAACAACACCAATAATAATAACAACAAAAATAATGACAACAACAACAACAACAACACCAAGAATAATAATAACAGCAACACCAATAACAACAACACCACCAATAATAAAAATAACAACAATAATAACAACAACAACACCAATAATAACAGCAACACCAATAACAACAACACCACCAATAATAAAAATAACAACAATAATAACAACAACAACACCAATAATAATAACAACAACAACAACAACAACAACAACACCAATAAAAATAACAACAACAACAACAACAACAATAACAACAACAACAACAACAACAACAACAAACCTTGGTAGATAGAGACATAAGTTGGTTGCATCGTAAGCTCAATAGCTCTCACAGTGATATCAACACTGACACTAACACTTATAGTTCCAATTTGAGCTGTGACGCTATATTTAGTGTATTCATAATACTGCATGACGTCATACACTCTAATAGCATACTGTGTAGAGTTAATGCGGGTAATCTCATGATGTATTGTTCTACCAAATGTGGTAGTAGGGTGCCAACGGATAAGGGCACCTGGAATATTAACTGTAGCTATAAATGTGACCGATGAGTATACTTCCAGGTTAACCGAAGTGGGAGACACCTGCAGTGTAATTCTCTCTTCAGCAACTGTTAACAGAAGTGAAATAATATTATATATACTGTCTAACAAAGGGTATGTCTAATAGCTATTCCAATATAAGTTGCACTAATACTTTTAGATATTATTTGGTTGTAGTAATAGGTATCTAGTATTCCTATTGTAAAGCAATATTAAATTATTTGCTATTATCCAAGAATAGTTATAAATGGCGCGTAAAATTGAGCGCCATTATTTGTAGTAGCTAAGTTTTGGCGCCAAAATAGAAATAGCAAGTTTTTGGCGCCAAAGCCAAAGCCAAAATAGAAATGTCATTGTAATAAACATTCTTAATGAAAAAGGGATACATTGCAATTTTTCCATTCCATTAGACATTATGGTTGTTATGTAATTAGCCACGTGTAACCAAAAAAAAATTCCCTAACTTTCCAGTTATTACCATAACAACAATTGAGTAGCTATGGTATGCTCAGGTTACAAAGTACTATAAGTTTAGAGTCTATAGAACTAAAATAAATTATTTGAACAAACTAACTTCAAACAACAATAAAATGGCCACTAATCTGCCACCAAATGTGCCACTAAACACATTCGCACAGTTCGATGCTGTTGCCATTGAAATAGCCCAAACCTTTGACCCTCTTATCGCACAGCTGATCGCGAGGAGGGACGCTCTCCTACTCGAACTGTCCCAGCTCCGAGAGGACTACACCATCAAGGAGACCACGCGTGAGGCTGCCATTCAGGAACTGGAACTAACGAGACAACAGTTGCAGCTGATGAGTCTCAAAGTGAATACGAACATTCCTATTCACCAACAGGCCACTGAGGTGTACCAACAGGGCCTAGAGGGCCTGTCGACACCTATCAAACTCCCGTGCCCTCTCTTCGACTGTCCGACTCTCCAAACGCTACGGAGTGTAATCTCAGGTATCGGGGAGCTGTCAGTTTGGGAGGTACCCGATTATTCCAAGAAAGTGGAACCGATACTAACAGCTGGGAAGAAAGGGACAGGTGCCAAACAACTCTATGCAACTGGTCTCTCGATTGATGAACCAAACAAACTAATCTACATAGCTGATTGTGGCAACTCCCGAATTCAAGTGGTGTCGTTTGAAGGGAAGTTCGTAACAAGCTTCGGACAAGGAATACTCACGGCACCATGTGGCATAGCTGTGACAGACGAACAAATATTAGTTACGGACACAGGACACCACTCTCTGTTCCAGTTCGGCAAGCAAGACCGGAAATTAAAGAACAGAACTGGAACTTACGGGGAAGAAGAAGGACAGCTACGTTTCTCTCACGGCCTCGCTATCGACACAAATGGAGATGTGTTTGTTGCAGATTGCTTAAATCACAGAATATCAAGATACTCCAAAGAGCTACAATTCGAAACGTGTCTCGGAACTGAGCAACTTTTCTGCCCACGCGACGTGAAACTAACCAAGGAATGTGTCGTGGTGCTGGACTGGAGTCCCAACTGTGTTAAGTTCTTTTCAAGGAATGGATCCCTCCTCAGTTCCTGTATCTCTCGGGGAGAGGAACCGGATTGTTTGGTGTATGGCCCTTTCTTCTTCTGTTTGGATCCAGCTGGGAATATCATCATTAGCGACACTGGACACAATGCCATAAAGATATTCTCAAAAAGCGGACAGCACATCCATACCATTGGGAAGAAAGGCGACAAGAAAGGAGAGTTTATTGACCCAAATGGTATTTCCATTTCTCAATTAGGAAATATATTTGTTGTGTCTAATAATCCTAATTATTCATTACAATGTTTTTAATTTGATTTTTTGTTTATTATCAAAAGTTAATCAAAACCATTCCAAAATCTTAATTAAGTCAATCGATTAGCTTAAAAAGTTTTTTAGCTAAATGAGTAACAACTTAATTAAAATAAAATACAGTATAATTCGAACAAGGCGAAATATCGGTTAATTATGCGAACAAGCTATATTTTGTAGCCTATACAAATGCATGTGAATAACTCCGGTTAATACGAATTCCGGATAAGACTAACAAATTTTGACAGAGTTCAAATGAATGCAAACTTAAAGAAATACCAAATTTATGTACCGATGGAGCCACAATATTGCATAGATGAATTTTAAGATTTGGCGCCAAACTTAAATTTTGTGCCCAGATTGAAATTTGAACGCCAGTATAAATTCTAAAGGTGTTAAAAATACCTTTAGGTGCCACTAATAAACATGTCGCTTAAATTAAAAAAAGGCGCCAATTATATTTTCGGGCGCCAAACTTAAATTTTAGGCGCCATTCTCAAATTGGGTTCCTAACACCTTATAACGTACCTATGCAGTCTGGAATATCTGAGAATTCCTTTAAAGAGTCACAAACTAACTCCCCACTCACACAAGTGCAATTGGAACAGCTGATCCGTCTAACCGAGTCTTCAAACAGCGCATCTAACAAAGCCATAGCGTATACACTCAGGTTATCCTGAATAAGCGTTATATCCCAACTGGCACCCCCAGTCGCATGGGAGAGAGTTACATAATCCTCGTGAGTTGTCTGGTAGGAAGAGAACTTCTGGGAGGAACCGTTTGGCACCTTGATGTACCCATTGGGATCCTCTGGGTCTTGGATATAAGAAATTCCTTTATCATCTAAACCCATTGCCCGGTGCAGCTCGCCCTCTATAGGAATAGTACAAGTAAATTGGAACTGAAACTAAATATCTATACGTATTAAAACTCGATTGTTGTTCGCTTAATTGTCCGGCTTATATTAAAGTGATGGGGGACTATACTAGAATAGGAGCCGCTGTCGCTACAATAAGAGCATCTATTCTGTTAGATCTCACAACTTGACTGTATTTATACTTTTCGTGCTACTGTTGCAGGTGTTATTCTCTGTATCACAGACAGAATAGCAGATGTTTGTATGCAGGTGTTATTCTCTGTATAGTCTAGTATAGTTCCACTTATGTGAACACCTGTGACATACTCAAAAGTATATATACACTTTAGTACTTTACAACAGTGAATTAGTAAGAACACCGGTTATAAGAACATTATATGCAGTTCCCGACGATGTTCTTATAACCGGTATCCACTGTACATTGCTCTATATTGGAACTGATACTACATAATATGAATACTCACTATATTTGACTTCAAACTGTTCTTCTACTATAGCGTATAAAGTAATGCCGTTTGTATTCAGTAGCTCTAAGATAGCCGAGAAATTAAGATCCTCTCTTTCCTTGTCCCTCTCCTCATCTGTTAGTATTACTATTATTTTCCTCGCTTCTCGTCTAAAATCGTACTTGTCCACTACGGTTTCTATCCCCCAATATCCGTCCTCAATAGTACCGGAATACCGGAACTGTAGAATGTCGTCTCGTAGCATAGTTGCGGTTCCGAATAGGTTGTTGCTTGAGAGCTGCAGGGGCCGGGGTTTGCCATCCCGGTTGAAAGCAAATGTTGCAATCCCAAATCTGATAATAGCAAATTAACTACAGTCAGGTCTGCTTATTGTGAACAAGATTTCGTCTGCTTAATATAAAGATTTTTATTATTATGAACAAGCTCTACGGTCCCAATTTGACAACTTACATAGGGTTTGTATTAAGTTGAGTTCGCTTATTATGAAGTCTCTCTATTATAAACACTATTTTTGGTCCCTTGAATGTTCATAATAAAAGAACCTAACTGTATTCACTGTTTTATGATTCAATAAATTATTTGGTGTCAAGCACAGTAGAACTCGGTTATAAAGTACCTGGGTTAGTACGTACCACTATTTTTAACCATTTTTATAAAGCTGTATCGAATAGTAAGGCGATTATTGATTTTTTCGCCATATTGGGAACAAAAATTTTTATGAATTTTCGAGAATATCACATTTTATAACAAACTATTTATTATAATCGGTTGATAATCGTATTGAGACTTATATTTAGCTAAAGATGTTTATTTGGTACTTTAGGGGGGGGGCTACTATTCGAGGTAATACGGTATTCATTGTTTAGGGTAAACTGCGGTTAGTACGTACGTACATTCGGATAATAAGTATTATCTTCCTTTCCAAAGGGGTTACGTTATAACAGAGTTCTAAGTATTAGCAAATAATTCCATTTGTATTTTATTATCGCCCCAATAATATATGGCTACTAATAAGCCCACATAGAATACAAATAAATGAATACTACATCCCTTTTGAAAAGGAATTATAATTTGTTGCATTTCCAATGGCTTTATTTAGCCTACACACATACAAATCCATTGATTCACCATTGTATTATACTCGAACCAAAATGTATTTATATCCCTATAACTCTATATTGAATAAGTTGCAAATAGGAACCATATCAAGCTTAGTTTCAGTTCTATTTCGTCACAAATGGTATGACTATCGTGCATCGTGATTCCGCTCCTTGTTTGGTTCTGGACTTCACTTTTACCAAAAATAAAACGCGCATTCCCGGCTCTAATCGATAGATTTTTCCCGAAAATGACAGTCGAGGAAAGAACTCAATTCGACCCAAATGCAATGTCTTGTCCTTTCGCTGGGATTTTGCCCGGCCGGCCTTTAGACGACAATGATCTTATGGAACCGGATGAAAATACGGACACACCTGAAAGTGTGAAAGTTAAAGAGGACTAGCAAATTGTTGAAGTGACCAAATCTAACTTATGACGGTGCACATTGTAACTCTTTGAGTGTTGTGTGTCTGATGTTATTAGATAAGTCATGGAGCTATTTTGCTAGATTGTATTTGTATTCATTTATGGTACGTATTATAAATAAATTGTATTAAAATTATTAAATCTAATTAGTAGTTAGTTCAGGTACTAAGGGATCGTTCAAACGTTACGTAACGCAAATTATAGAAAAATTATCCTTACAAACGTTTTTTCATCATTTTTATAATTGCCTAATAGCAAGTCGCATTTTGCACGAAATTTGCTTTGCTAATAGGCGAACTGAATTAACATTAATTTAATGCTCGCTTGGGGAAGGACAATTGCTATTATGCGAACACCACAGTATTTCCCTTTCAAGTTACAACGAATTAATTAGTTCCACAAACCTGTCTTCGCAACGAAATTCCCCTGTCTCCTCTACGAGCCTACTTTCCAACAGAGCCGACACATTAGCCAACCAATGAATAGCATCTGCCATAGACGTAGACAGGTCCACTAGAAGTACCATGTCGAGACAGTTCGCTTTATCCACTGTATAGAATGTGTCTCCGTCTTTGTGCTCCTTATCTGGTGTTATGCAGGCTGCTCCTCTCTCAAACACTAAACAACAACAACAACAACAACAGTAATACAGCGTATTATGTATACAGTAGACTCTGTCAATACTAGGAACACCAGGGGACCGTCTTAATATGTTCGTATTATCCGGAATTCGTATTAACCGGAGTCACTTGCATGCATTTGTATAGGCTAGGGGAATTAACCTTGTACTCCTTAACCGATATTTCCTTATCCGTGTTCCTATTAACGAGTATGTATGTTGTTGTTAAGAATTAAAACAACATTTTGCAAACAAAACAACAACAATTTATCTTTTTGTTTACCTTCTATTTCAGTAGAAATAACTCTCCGGTTAGTCGGTGGGAATCTGTCACACTCCATAGCAACACAAGCGGAGCATAGGTATGTCCCGGAGTGCTCTAGATTGGCTCTTAATATTGTTAGAATAATAGTTTCAGTTCCATTAACGATCTCCTTTGTTACAGAAAGACTCTCCTCTTTTGACAAATCAAATCCCAGGATTGTGTTTCCCCATTCCAATTGCACCTCTTGGTTGTCAGAGCTGCAACTTAATCTGATAGTCTCGTTAACATATACCGAGGTGTCAAGTGGCTCAATCCAGTGCCACACAGATTCCGAGGCTATATAAAGTTAGTTCCAGTTTGTTAACCAGAGGACACAATTAGTAGACCCATTTGGACCACTTTAGCACTTAATTAAGTACCCAATGGAGACCAAATTGCCCATGGGTTTATACAGTAGAACCTCGTTAATACGAACACCAAAGGACGGTCAAAATGTGTTCGTATTAACCGGAGTAATACCCATTGAATAGCCATTGTAGGGACTTGATTTTGTGGAAATGTTTATTCGTATTAACCGTGTTCGTATTAACGAGGTTCTGCTGCAATTTGGTCCCCTTTCCCTGGGGTACATAAATAGACCGCTTGGTCCCAACTTACTCATAACTATAGAAGTGTTGTCTCCGGATGTGACACCACAGCTGTGCGAAACCTGACACGTATAGTTCCAGTTCTGCATTCCATTGTCGCTCCTATGTCGATAGGCAGGTAGATATGCCCCGGATATTCTGACATTATTTCGGTACCATTTGTATCTGAAGGCAGGCGAGACTGCATTTATAACTCTGCAGTAGAGGAGAGTGTCCAATCCGTGGGCAGCGTTTGGGAGCTGCGAGAACTGTGTTGTCAGCTCAACGGCAAGAGTAGCAGGGATAACTATTGGTATATATATAAACAACAACAACAACAACAATAACAATAACAACAACAACAACAAAAACAAAACAAAAACACAAACACAAACACAAACACAAACACAAACAAACAACAACAAAAACAAACAACAAAAACACAAACAAAACAAGTTTGAAACAACAACAACAAACAAACAAAACAACAACAACAACAAACAAACAAACACACAACATTTGTCTACAATACAATAGTACAACACTTACCGTTTAGTTTAATAGAAGCTGTAGATATTCTCCCGGACATATTTCCCTCACAAACATAAACCCCCGCGTGTGTTAGCCGTGTTCCCTCTCCCGTTAGAATAAGGGAACCATTCTCTGCCACAGTTATACTCTGGTCCCTACTTAGCTGCTCTCCTTTCTTATAGAACCTTATAGCAGTCCTGTCCACAGGTCTCGTTTCGCAGAGGAGGGAATAGGGAAGGTCTGATTCACATATATCCAGAGTATTGAAACTAATTCGTGTTACAGTTCCGGTTATTGTCACCTCAGGATACCCGTCTGCAAATAATAAGCGTTTAATTAGGGAAAGGAATCCGGTATATTATACCAGTCTACTAATTAACTTATGAATTAAATCTTTATTTAGAATTAATTAATTAATTAGTTAAAGTTAGAATTTTGAACATATTATAAACCAACCATAACATTATATTCTAGATCAGATATAAGATAGGATTTAGGGAAGATTATTTGCTTTACTTAAAACTTTACACAACTTTCAACTAAAACTAAACAGGTAAGTTGGCTCTATGCCTTGGTGTCTCCCCGACACCTTAACTAATAAAAGAGAATATTATTACATTTATTTACTGCTTTGCAAATCAAAACTATTATCCAAAATTTCTAATACACAACAATTATCCAAATACTACTAGAATATAAAATACATTTTGAATGCCTCAAGAATCTATTTCTACACATAACTTTAATTAAGTCACGAATATAATAAAGGGAATCCTTATATAGAGCTGAGCTTTGTAGAGTTCAGATTTTTTCCCATACTAAAAGCCCAGGCTGACTTTCTAAAGGTCAATTTCAAACTCTGGAAAAAAACTGACCTTTCTCAGTGCATGAATCACATAGTGAAAAACTGAACTCTACAAAGCTCAGCTCTATATAAGTAATTTCTATAATAAATAGCTGTCTAGAACTTATTTTATTGTATTAAACTCACTACTCAATTCATAATTTGATTTCCCACACATTTGAAATAATTTTAGTTCCCTAGGATATTTACGGTGTAGCAATTACTACGAACTTGTTGTGAATTACATATGTACTTTTTATAGGACACCCGGCCCTGATATTAAATATATTAATTATCGAATTGGGTTTGTAGTTGGGTGTTAATTTAGATTTAGGTAGCACAATAAAATATAATTACAGGAATTATTCTACAAAGGATGTTATAATCTGTTTAGCTAGCTCATCTGTTTGATAAGTAATAGCTAACCATGCTTACAAATGTGTTTCATGCTAATCATTATGGAATGTGCCACAATATATATTATTCAATGTGGGAATAAAATCTGATTAACGGAAGACGTATAACTATTGTCTCACAATTCATTTTGTCGGTTATTGTCCAAATTCAACAACTTACATACGATTTGTAATACTATTATTAATTACCTTTCGAACAGAGATGATATGGATGATTTAGAATTTTTAGTTCAGCAGAAACCAAAGGTTTTTGGGTTCCACTCGAATCCAATCGAATTGATGCCGGGGCGGAACAGTGCCCGCCCCGGCATGTTTTAATCATGCCGGGGCACGCCCCGACCGCCCCGGCATGGTCGACGCCTATGTAGTTTGCAATTCCCATTGCCAGTAGAAGCCCCTCAACATTTGGACAATACACCAAACAATCCTTTTCTGAGAAAAACTGTTGGAAAACTTGCTCTCTGTAACGATACAATGTTATTTTTGTCCCTTGATGGAGAAGATTCGAGAAATTCAGTGAATATTGGTTGAGGTAGATCACTACAATGAGGGACTGGTCGAATTGCAGATTCTAAATTTGGGTAATTCAGCAGGTTTCTGTCACTTTTTTTGCAACCTTTCACATTCTCCATGCAGAAATAACAATCGTCAAAATGATTTTTCGATTCTCTCGATATCATAGGAATACCGAATTGGAGATGTTTCTCATTGCCCTTAGTCCAAGATCGCAATAAATCAACACAAGATTTACAGACCTTATGCGGTGCCAAACTTTTGTCCTAATCGCCCTGCTTAACTTCGAAATAAGCATGGTATGCACGAATAACAAATTCAGTAATATTCTGAATCTGAGGTTTCGGAGAGTAGAAGCCACAAATATAACAAAAAATGTCTGGGGAATTGAAACATTTTCTTTTAGACATAACAGCACAAAATAATAACACTATAGATATAAACAAATAAGGAAGTAAGTCACTTTATATAATTGAAAATAGATAGACAATTAATATAATATAAATTGTATTTCAGAATTAATTTTGGCAAAAATCGAAAAATTATTTTGTTGATAGAAAACGGTACGTGATTAGCAAAATCTGATTAGATATTCGGAATCAGCGCCCCAAAATTAGTCCATATCAGTGATCAAAATTAAAACAACTTTTTTAAAACATTTTTTTGAAGGCCTGTGTTATCTTTTATAAATTTGATTTATGGGGCGTGCAGTTTTATTGTAATACAAAACTCCCATAGGGGGATTTCTTCAGACTCAACCTGATAAGTGTGTGGTGTGCAAGATCATTATTTACTAAAGACATATTCTGTGCTATATATCACATAGATCATCGTGATGGGCGGTTGGTGGCCTGTTTAGAATTTTGATTTGAACTAAATTAAAAAAATTGCGACCTTTTGAACTCAAAAAAATTATCAAAAAGGTCATGTTTTTATGTGATATTCGATAAAATGTTTTAAAAATAAATTCGGAGTCATAATTCAAAATCTAAACCGACTACCAACTCCGTACGCTTGTAATGTTTAAATATTGATTTTGATAACAAATACACAATGTGACAAAAAATTTTTCCTGGCTATCAGTAGAAATATCCTAATTCCTTATACTCTAAAAGGATAGAATCTTGAGATAACAACATCAGGACTTTGATTTTACTCAATGAAACAAATTTCTTAATTTACAAATCTACAATACAAAATCACTGGTATTATCAACTTTTTTTCCCATCAATTATAAATATCATAGTGCAACATGAATATAATGTCTCTGTACTAAAGCAATTCAAAAGTATAACAGCTGCATCAAAAGTGAGACATTTCGGTAAATTTATTAATGTCATTGTCAACATGACAAAAGCAAAGTTAGAAGAGATGAAAACTAGTTTTGAATGCTTTACATGTGTAAGGAATTAGGAAATATCACTTGCAACCCAGGAACGAAATTTTTTTAATATTTTGTCACATTGTGATATTGATCTCCGCATTCCAAAAATACTGCATAATTTAGACCATCACTTTTGGAAATTGCCTTATGGGAGATTTGTGTTAGCCAAATTTTGAAACCGACAAAAAATAAAAAGCATGTTAGATAGAGACATTTTCTTTTTTGTTTATTGCTTTGTATTGTACAGGGATCTATTTCTCACAATTACAGATTAATACAAGAACTTTCATTCACCTGGGGTAATTTAACCTTAAAGGTGTTCGACTCTTATAAAAAGACGACCAACACTCAGTTGCCAAATTAGGCCCCAAATTGACTTCTAAATCTTGCTGGCCCTCAACCTTTTAACGGCAAAATGTTAATTTTGGGTTAATAATATTTGATGATTCTACAGCTGCTGCTTTAACTTTAAATATTTTAATCTAGGTGAGTGGTCCGTCGACCTGTAGTGGCCCGAAGACTATAGCTTACTTAGCCTAATAGTAAATCCTGACTGGGTATAGGTGGTGTTGCCAACGCCACACTGTTCGGTACCATTATAATCTAATTATTTGTAACCATTAGATTTTTTAGCATGTAGCACTGTTTCAACGATTCAATAAACACAGTACAATACTAAATTTGGTTAGTATTTTGTACTTTGGTATTACCCTTAGTTGAGTAACATAAAACATATAGTAAAGAGCGTATATGTAGAAAAGATTAATGGCGAATTATAATTAATAAGGTGACGTCACTGCCGCACCAATAAATGTTGGCGTGCTACGGGCCTGCGAAAGTCGACTACGACAAACAATATACAAAGTGCACAGTGGCACACCACCTGGAAGTAGGCCATTTTTATTATGTCAAAAATCGTTACAATTTAATGCTAAACTGAAAGCGCAATATCTTATTACTTCAAAAAGATAAAAAAGCTCTAATACCTCACTTTATTTAGCCACAATTGGAATTCGTCTAGTGTAACTATACAAATTGTTCAGAAAGAATTATTCAAAATCACAAATGAACAGTGTGTATTATCACTCTTATTTCTTAAAATATATACAACATGTATTATAATAATCTTGCACACAGTATATCTTGCTTGGAGTACTACTTTATCATGATCTTTTTTTGTGTCAATGGTTAGTGAAATATAGGAATCAAATATTTACCCTTTCTACCATTTCGAAATGAAATGTTTCAATTCAGTTAATTTTTATTGTGTGCAACGAGTTACATATATACATATGGTATATGCTGTTATTATGCCTATGTAATATACATTATGGATTACATTGTAACTGGAGAAGTTATCATGATTAATTATGTACATTATAATTTCATACGTATATCCTCAACAGACTGCCTCTTGTATGTTATGCTAAAACATGCGTCCCACGTCATAACTTTTGTTACCACTTGTATCAATCTAAATCGGATAAATTTATCAATTTGTTGCAGACTAGTAATTGAGTCCATATATTATCCCCATCCCTCCGTCTGTGAAGATCTCGTACTATCACTATGATAACATTCTCTTCTCCTCCAGGTAGGAGGGGGGGCTATCTGTTATACAGACGGTCTTTATCCAATATTGAAAGTGTCTATACTTAGACAAAAGAAAATTTATACATTGAATTATTTCTTATCTTCTATCCGAACTATGTTAGTATCTCATCTCCAACCTAATCAAATTCGAAGTATATTTTCCAAAATCTGTTATTTACAATTGTGAAACACGTAGTTGCATAATAGGGACGTAATACTCAGACACTCCCGTCCAGCTTCTCCTCGTCTCCGTCGTTCGAAGCCTCTTCCAGTCATACTCTCATTCCTGTCTAAACTTCTAACAACTCATTCAAGAAATCTCACTCTAAAACATGCAATGCTTATCCCAGTATACTCGCTGAACCTGTTTCCAGAAAACGCAATCACAGACACAGATCCCATCTCTCTCTCTCCTCTCATTCAGATTCAGGAGCCCCTATTATTTGGACCGAGGGTATGTTGTACTTGTGTAATGTTGAAATACAAACTAAGCAAAATCGCGATAAAACTGGAAAGAGGTGCGCATTTATTGTTTCCCTCTAAAATGACAACACTTTAACTGTAGACTGCCTAACTGATACACGGTGTAACAGGAGGAAAATAGGTCAATCAAATAATTCAAATTTCAAGAAAATTCGGATTTACACATGGTTTTGTCCTCTCTATCGATTGCATTCAAAAAATTAAAATTTTCAGAAATTGTTTTGATGACGTAGCATAAAAGTGAACTGCTCCACTTGCCTGCCACTTGCTTTTGAAAATTTTAAATGTTATAATTTCACCGTATAAATATCCGAAAGAAGATATTAGACTAAATAATATCTAATTTAGTATATTTGGTTTGAATAATACAGAGTTGTGAAAGATATAACTCAAATATATATATTTTTTCGTAATCCATGTTTCATCAAAAAGTTTGTCGATTTTTTATAATGATGTAACTTTCGTTTAGTTAAGGTTAAGTTAAACTCCTTATTGTGGACACAATTTTATGTCATTTGCAAGTTCTAAATAAAATATTCGTTTTATTTAGGAAATTCGATAAGAACCATTTAAATCTAACTAAACTAAACAGTTTTCTTTGAAAATTTTCAAAAAATTTAAGCTAAATTTGGTACACGAAAAATCAAGGAACTTATTCTGGAAATACGATAATTATAATGGCTTTAATAGCACAATATAGCAGATGGCATATCACAACTCCTACAAATGCTGCAACTAATTTCCAGCACTTAAGTGGCGCTTTTAATGCTCTTAAGTAGCCATAGCACTTAATACCGATTCAGGCAATCAATAGTGCAATAATCAAATGCGTTCGCATTTTATTTAAATTGAATTGACATGAAACCTGTAAATTATCGAACTATATTGATAAGTAGAATCTATTTTGTTGTAAGGAATCTTTAAACATAAGTTAACATAATTCAATTACAGTAAATACGAACACTATTTCAGTCCCCTTTAAAGCCTTTTCAATACAACTTATATTGATTAATACGAATTCCGGATAAGGCGAACGCATTTTGATGGTGTTCCTACTAACGAGGTTCTACTGTACTTACCTGGGCAATCATAATCTGCTACACAAATCCCATTATTGAGAGAGTGACCCGTCACACATTCACACCCAGGATTACATGTCCTAGAGGCTGAAATGAAACAGTTAAACCTCTCTGTCTCGTTAATGCTGCAATCCTTTGGGCAAGGAGACACACAGTTTTGTAGAGTAGATAGCGGAGGACACACTAGATATAGAATTCAAATAAGTACTTAGAGAAATCTGTTAGTATTATTTATAAGCAAATACAATCAACTCCGCTTAATAGAGCCACTTCGGGACCAGGTTGCTTTGACTCGATTAAGCGGAGAAATCTATTAACCGGTGGCTCTATTAAGTGGAGTAAACTATACTTAGAAATTGTTAATAAGGCCACCCTTTAAGGGACTGGCAAAAATGACCGCTATATACAAGTTATACTGTATAACGCTTATTAATAACGTTTAGTTATAAACATATATTTTGGGCTTACTTGAATATCGACCAACAAATTTCAATATAAAAAACCGGACTTACCAAAAGGTGAATTTTGATGTAAGCAAAAATGCCCTTGCTAAGTGCATGAAAATTACTTAGAAAAGGTGTATTAACTAAGTGTATAAATCTACTAAATAGACCTGGTTATAAAGTAGTATATCTTACATGCAATTTGTATGCTGGTTGATTTGTTGCCACATTCGTTATAAGCAACACATTCATATTCCCCAGCTGTTGATTGGCTGAGGGACTGTATATGGTACTCTGCCAATCCGGTATACCCACGTGCCATTGTACCACTCGCGTTGCTACGGAGTATACTGATATAAGGAGGTGTGTTGGATTGGGTTGTAGAGGAACATTTGAGGGTCAGGGGATATCCAAACCGTATCGATTGTCCGGAAGGGATTGTGAATACTGGGTACGTAGGACACGATACAACTAGAAGATAAATAGTAATTGTTGTTGTTGTTGTTGTTATGTTCGGTATAAAGTACAGTAGAACCTCGCTAATACGAATACCAAAGGAAGGTCAAAATTTGTTCGCTATATCCAGAGTTCGTATTAACCGGAGTAATGCCCATTTAATAGCCATTGTAGGGACCATATTTTGTGGAACTGTTTGTTCGTATTAACCGTGTTCCTAGTTCTACTGTAAATACAAACAATATACTCGGTTATAACGTACCTGGGTTAGTACGTACTAATTTATTTAACCAAGTTTATAAAGCAGTTTGTATTTCTATGTAGGGTAAACTCGGTTAGTACGTACTTATTCCATTCCCGAGGGGGTACGTTATAACCGAGTTCTACTGTAATTTGTTTACTTGTTTACCTTCAATAATAAGACAGGATATTAATTTGTTTCCACTAACAGAATCTCCGATATTCAAATCTTCCACAGAACAAAAGTAGGTTCCACTTTCCTTCTCAGTAATACCTGTTATGCTCATTACGGTTTCGCCCGGTTTTCGGCTTAAATTAATTCGGTTGGACATAGTTAGTCCGTCGCCTCTCGCAATGGTTGGAATACGGTGGTTAGCCAAACCACTGTATGACACACAGGACACATTAATGCCACTTCCGGCACTAACTGTGAGACGCTCTGTTAAGTAGCGAGGGTCTCCTTCTGACAGGAGTTTGTAAATCGGGAGAGATGGCCGGTCTGGTACTAAATATAGAATTAGTTCATAAATACAATTGCCAATCTACTACATACACATATATCTAGGTAACCAATCTATTAAATGTTTGCTACAATAAATGCTACTACTTTAAAAATGTATAAATTTACAACATAAAATACAACTTTTTAAATATTATAAATTTAGAACATTATTCAATCAAATTGAACTGTTCTTACAACAATAGCTAACTTATAAAATTTATAAGATAATTAGACAAATACAACTTTTAAAAGTTCTGTTTTATAACATAAATACAGCATTTAACTATTCTATATTTATAGCATAGGGGCTATTAATAGAACTTACACTCTATATTTGAAACAGCAACTATCTGACTCACAGCTTCATCTTGCGAGTTAGAATCTTTAACGAAACATTTGACAACAACATTTGTGTTTATCTGTCTTAGTTCGATTTCACCAAATCGAGTTGTGCTATAATTAGCACCTAAAACTTCCCATTGATATTCTACGGGCCCAAATGGGGTCGTTTCTAAACCGCAAATTAAGAATATGTCACTGGGGTAATCCGAGTGTATGTATATATCGGAACCAATTAATTCCCGTGAAATAGGTGTGAATTGAAGTGTTGGGCGATTTGGATCCAATTTCAATTCTCCTTTCTTGATTCTAACATCACAATAAACTATATTTATTGTTGTTAAAAGTATAAATACAAACACAAATAACTTCATTTTATATACAGTAAATTCGATCGCAGTAGGTTTTATAGAAAATCGATTTATTGGGAAAGCGTATATATATAGCCTTAGTAGATAATTGAGTTAATTGCTATTAAATGCCATATCTTATGTGGAACTAGCTGGTCGTGGTTTAATGGTTTGCAATTCGTGTAATTATATTCAATATGCAACTAACTACGTATATTAGTCTTATTGCAACTAAGCTAATAAGGCTTTGAAGTAATTCAGTAAATGTGAATATTAGCAATTTGTGGGCAAATAATTTTGGCAACTTAATTTGATGATGTGGACTAAAATATTGGGGTCAGTAATTTTCAAATTTTGGAAGAAAAATAACCGAAAAACCGTTAATTTATATACGAATTCTGCTTGAAATGAATTAATCTTTGAAATTTAATAACTACAACCAAAATCAAAGGTCACCAACTAATAATAATAATAATAATATACATAATAATCTGCCAAATTATAGACATAACTATTTCAGATTTTTCTCTAAATAGTGAGCCACGGAATCTGTTAAAAGTTGGTTTCGAGATAGAATTGACACTTCTGCTGAACAAAGTTTTTCGTTATAAGTTACATGAAAAAGCGATTTAACATTTGAGATGAAATTGCCGGCAAATAATAGCTCACTTCCCTTCCTATCAACTTCATGTACATTTACTTTCTGTCGAAACATAGAAATAAAATCGGAAATATTTGAAATCCCAGTTGGCGAAATGGTTGTTCGTTTCTTTTTAAACATAAGCGAAGCGGACCAATCATTTTCGAACTCTTGAGGTGTGAATTTAAGCGGTCGCATTAAATCCCGAATGCTTATAATCAAATTAAAAAACAATCTTTGTAGAGTTTTCCTAGCGTCCTTATAACTCAGTTCGCCACTGACGGTTGGATTCATGGCTGGGGCAGTGCAGCGGATCTCTAAAGTCTCGGAATGTGACTCAAATCCTGACAAGTTCTCAAGTCTAATTTCATTCTTAGTTTCAGTTCCAATTAGCCGTAAATTGGAAGGGAATTGATACTTGAATAGGATATCCGTTAAACCTTCCTGTATTTGGTTAGTCAGTACTATAAATAGAACTAAGGTGTCGGGTTTAAACACCTTGACATACGTCACACGAATATTAGAATCTGACACCAGAAAGTTTTGTTCTTCTTTCGGGAATTCGTTTAGTTCCGGATTAATTTCAACACCTTTAGACGGGTTGTATTCTGCCAATGGAAAGGGTTCGTTTATGAAGGCGAAACCGCTGCCATTTTCATTGAGGAGAATTTCCGAAAGAACTGTTTGAGAAGTGTTTAGTTCCATATTGGTGTTTAGTTCCGGTTCTAGTTCCATATTGGGCTGTAGCTCTGTACTATTGCTAGAATCTGGGAGTGTGGGATCAGCTGTTAGGTCTGGGAGGAGTGAGTTTGTATCTGGAACCAACTGAGGTGTTAGTTCCAGTTCCAAAGGAGCCTGAGTACTCTCAATCGTGTCATGGGATATGAGGGGTGTCTCTTGATTGGTTGGCTCCAAAAGTGTCGCTATTTGTGGCTCCAAAAGTGGACTTTCCTGTCGAGCCACAATCGGCGCGGAAACTTTTTGTTTTCTGGAATTCTGCGAAAGAATGCCACCTCCAGTTTGAGGTGCCAAATGTCCGAAAATAGAATTCGCTTCTCGTCGCTTTGGGTCTTCCTGCGAAATAGTAGGCGCAGCTATGTGAGTTGTAACCGAAGTGTTGGGCTCGTAACTTGTGAAGTTAGAACTTAGTTTATTACTTAACTGTGTTTGTTGAGATTCTACGGTATTTGGTTCCGATTGTAAACTGGATTGTTTGTTCTTGTACCCCTTAACGGACCACGGACGGTTAATGGACTGTGTAGTATTAAACTGAGTCATTTCTTCGCTAGGATTTATAACAGACGGAATTGTTTGTGCAGTGGATATAGAAATAGGTGTGAATTTATCCATTTGTTTACCTTGAATCGAGAGTGGCACTGGGATTATTTGCTTTGGAGCTGGAATAGTCGGTGGTTCGTATGGTTTGTAATTAATCTCAGTTGCTTTTGGTGTCGGTTTGACATTCCTTCGTACGTGTGGCGGTTGATAGGGTGGCGCGCCACTTTTCTCACATTCCACGGAAAATTTCGTGAGAAACCCGAGAGTTGAATCTACTCCTAAATCCTCACAGCTGGCGTCCAATGGGTGAACAGAATCGTATCTATATTTAGAACTCATAATTCCAATGTATTCATTCCATCTCTGTTGAGTATCGATGTTAAGAAACAGATTTGATTGGGCAAATAAGGTGTTAATGGTATTCCTAACTATTTCGTCATGTATAGCTAGCTTGATAACTGATTGGATAATCCAATTCTGTGTAAGCGGAGACCGGTTTCCTTTGTAAAGTTTCGCTAGTCGCGAAGCGGTGTTTATGGAACTCAAATTCGGACACAAATATAAATATTCGGATAATACCCAGCATACAATTCGTAAAAGTGAATCAGGGATTGTTAAATCGGTTTCGGCCTCAATAAGAATGTTACTAAATATAGCGACAGCTTTCATTCTGAATTCCTTTTCGCCACTTTCGTTACCACTGTCGGTTCCCTCGGCGATTAATCGCATTAAGTTATGCGCAACATTAGGCGCCACTAAATCGCCCGCCAATCGAAATACGCGCGAAACCGTTTCCAGAAACCAATCGTGGTTTGGCGCGTGTTTTTCCGCTATTTCTGTGATTTTACGCGCCAAATCTCCTCTTATAAACTGGTCAGTGACGCTCTCCAAATATTGGATAAGTTTGCTGCAAATAACGGACACGTTTTCGGGTCCCGTGATGCGACACAATAGTTCTAGAGTTTTCCTTTTCAAGGTGTCATCGGGATCGTCGAGACATCGCATTATTACTTCCTGGTGCTCCAACGCGTGCTCTGCCGACACCTATAGGCGACACAATTATAGTGGCACATTATAGTGGCACAAACGACACAATATAGTGGCATGTTAGTGGTATATTAGTGACATATTTAGCGACATATTTAAGTGGCATATTCATACACATTCTAGCTACAGTAACTAAAAAATGTCTTAAAAAAGTGTTGGCTGAAATATATTTACAGTAGACTCTCGTTAATAGGAAGGAACACTATGGGACCGTCTTAATATGTTCGTATTAACTGGAGTCACTTGCATGTATTTGTATAGACTAAGGGAATTAACCTTGTATACTACAGTATATACTGCTATACCAAACACACTGCTTACCTGTACTAGCAGAGTTAGAGAGGTAATACCAAAGTACTTAATATTGTTACTCGGAGAAGACAGGAAGTTACCAACGGCTGCGGCCGCCTTCCTAATCAGTTCTGGTTCCGGATAAATGGAGCTTATTGTCCGGACACACTCGAATATCAGCGCCTTACCGATCAGCTGTCCCACCTCAGAATTCGCGCGGGCTAAACACACCTCCAACACCTCATACATACGCTTAGAAATGCTATAGTCATCTTGTCCGATTATCGACAGGATTTGTAACATTTTTATTTGTGTCCATGGTAGAGCCACTGAATGGTATTCGAAGTCAACTGAAACTTTGTGAGTCACAATCTAAATATAGAAAGGGCGTGTTAATATAAACTCCGTGGATACAGGAAAGGACAAAGGAATGCTCATAAATATACTAATATTGGCAGCCTGAAAATGATTAAAAAACAAATGGTGAAATTTGAGGTGTCAATAAAAATTTACTCGGAAAGTATATAAGAAACTATTTGAGAATATTGTCAAACTGTTTATATTTTTATTACAGTAGAACCTCGTTAGTACGAACACCAGGGGACCGTCAAAATTCGTTTGGAATTCGTATAACCAATATCATTTGTATTGAAAAGGCTTTGAAGGGGACTGAAATAGTGTTCGTATTAACCGGAATTCAAATTAACAGTGATTTACTACTAACGAGGTTCTACTGTAATTCGACTGCATATATTGTATTAACTATATATAACTCACTTGCATCAGAATATTAACCATGCTATCAACTAATCCCTTGAACTTAGTGGGTTCTTCCAACACGAGTTTGTACAGAATAGAGAGACCAGAGGACATCACCCCGGGGTCCCTGTCCGACAAACACCTCTCTACTAGCGACACCAAAGGAGCTGACTCTATTGTGAGTACACTGGTCGCTCCCTCATTTATATTCTGCTGTTTGTATAGTTTGTATAGCACCACTATTGCTTTCTTCCTGACTATCTCTTTAGAGTGCGTTAGGCACTCCCTAACCAGGGGTAGCACTACTGGCAACATCTCAGGGGTTACCGTGTGTCCGATACACACCAGGGCCATGCAAATCTAAACAGAATAACAGATTGGAATAGCAGATACTCGTTAATAGGAACACCAGGGGACCGTCTTAATGTGTTCGTATTAACCGGAATTCGTATTAATTAACCGGAGTCACTTGCATGCATTTGTATAGGCTAGGGGAATTAACCTTTTACTCATTAACCGATATTCCCTTATCCGTGTTCCTATTAGCAGTCTACATGTAAACCCAATCCTAATTTATGCAACAGTCTTAAACGCCAAATGGAATCTAAATTTAGAACAAATAGGGACAGTTTCCCCGGTGCCCCGGGAGCATGAAGGGAATGTTAAATCGGTTGTTAATCAACAGTTTTACTACACCTTATACTACAGTACAGTAGGCACATAAGCTGTGATATAATTGGCTAGCTAACTATGCCTTATGCTACACATAAAGCTGGTATATAATTAGGTACCCGCATGACGTCAGAACATGATAGGTCCTTCTGCAGAGAGTTGACCAGCAGCATTCCCAGATCCGAGTCTTTGTGCAGAAACATAGCGGCGGCCAGGTACCCGAGTCTCCGGGCCATCAGCGTGGAGTGCTGCGTCAGGTTAACCGCGAGGATGTACCCGAAGGAGGCGTCGTGACCTAGCGAGACACACAGTATATAGGGTATAAATAGGGGGTATACTAACAAGTGAATAAACCAAGCAAACAAACTAGTAGATAAATAAATATATAAACAAGTGAATAAACAAACAGACAAATAAATATACAAACATATAAACAAGTGAATAAACAGACAAATAAATATACAAACATATAAACAAGTGAATAAACAGACAAATAAATATACAAACAAACAAATGAACAAATGCAGGCAAGGAAAATCAAACAAACAAGCAAACAAACAAGTAAATAAATAAATAGAATCACAAATAAGTAGATGAATAAGGAAACAAGTAAATAAACAAACCAACAAACAAACAAACACCCTCACCTAGCATCTCTACATATATCATGCGTATAATGAACTCCATCTGTTGTCTAACGGACACCTCAGGAGCCATTAGGTTCTGTTTCAGGAATGTCACCTCTCTGGCCATTATCCTGTCCTCTTCGTACTTAGTGCGTGACTCTCCGATGTGGCGAACCAACAGCTGGAAAGTGCGCGTGTGTCCGGGCAGTGGGATTATGCCCAGGCCAATCTCTGTCAGTCTGCCCAGCTGCTTATTCATTGATGACTAATAGGCACCTAGTTAGTTGCTAACTACAGTATAACCTCGTTAGTAGGAACACCAGGGGAAAGTAAATTTTAAATAGTTGTTACTGGTTATAAGAATATAGTCAGTAATTGCATATATGTTCTTATAAGCGACATAAATGAAATTACTTAATTGTCGGCTACATACGGTATAAGCAAAATTAGGGATTATGAATTGGCCAATCCAGTTAATTCTGGACTTTCCTCTATACTCCCTCCATAAGATAATTTATTTTCAATCTTCCAAGGTACTTTTCCTGATCGTTTAATTCGTTCAATTATAGATGAATTCCTTACTAGTCGGTGAAATATGCTTATATGTCAGCAAACCAAAGTAGGCGGCCGACATAAAATATTGGTCGTAAAGGAATGTGTGCAATAATTTCTTACATCAAGCATCTAATTATTGCAGATGGTGAAGATAATGGGATTTTTATAGTTTAACAATATTAAATAATAACTCTTTTATTTGTTATAAGGTGCAGGTAGCACCAGAGCATGAAGCTCAACTTACCTAAAGTTTGTTTTGTGAAAGTTGTGTAAAAGTTTTGTAAAGCAAATAATAACTCAGATTATTCTACTATAAACTCATTCACAAGAATAATGTTATGGGTCATTTTAAATAATTCTATTCTCTGTATAGAAATCTCATACAATGGTTTCAAATTCCTATAACAGTGAACTAGTGAACTTTGGGTTATAATCAAATGGCATAATTATGGAAAGTAAGAATGCATAATTATCGAGCAGGGGCGATTGTCGCCCATAATCGCCAAATAGAAAATGTCTTCAAACTTTAATAACCCTTGAATAAGAATTTCACAGAATACAAACAACAACAACAACAACATTGCTATAGTGTGTCGTCATCGTCAGGAATTAGTTTATCCAGATCTCCCTCTGGTGTATTCTGGGTGGCAGATAGTTCCTGTTTGTCTTCTAAGGTGTCATAAATGTGGCTCATCGTAACCGTCTCCTCCAGAACTGCAAACCCTGCGAAGTAAACAACAATAGTCAAGTTAATAATCAGGTATTGTTTGTTTGCAACGAAAACTAATCTATTTGGAGCTAGTTTCCATTGAAGGGTGTCAAATTATGAATATTAGCAAACACAACAACAACAACAACAACAACAACAACAACAACAACAACACCAGTACTAACCTGCGGCTTCTGTTCTCTTCCTATGCCTATACAGGAGAAATGCAATAGAGATTATAACCAGAACTATAACAAGAGCCAACAAGAGCGAAACGATGACACCCCCAATTGCGACTAATCTGGTGCTAACAAATGGCTGAACTGTAGACACAATATGAATGCAGTTAAGTGGCACAGGCTGCCACCCATTAGTGGCACAAGTGGCAGCAATATAAGAGGTGTCACTGAGTTGAGTGAACCCATTCTTGCAAGAAACTGTAATCTCTGTTCCGATTGAAAACTGTGTGTCTGTTGTGTTTATTATTATCGTGTTTGAATCTGGTTCGAAGATACAAACTATTACTGAGCATTTTGGGTAATTAATTGGACCCGAATTGTTAACCAGTCCCCATTCTCCATTTGATCTGCATTCCAATCGAGATGTGCCTAACAACGATCCTTCTGAACAACTGAATTCTGCAACAAATCCTACAAATAACGTTATTATTATTGTTGTTGTTTACAATATGTACATAAAGTAACAATTCGTACCAACAGGGACGTTTGAATCCATAGGCGAAATAAGCAGAGGAAATTCAGCTGATAATTTGTTGCATTTTTCAGGCGACAAACACTTAACAAACAAATCTTGTGTATGCGTACATACTATATCTGTTGTTGTTGTTGTTGTTGTTGTCACAAAATGACACTCCCCTATTGACTCTTCTGTACCCACACACGAAATATCTGCAATACTAATTGGCACATTATCTGTTAGTGAATTGCTCTGTAAAGCAATTGCATCGCTGTTGGGAAACCCCATCTCTCGGCAAATAACCTGTAAGTTATAAATACAATAAATAAAGAATTAATAGAATTAAAGTATATACAGTAGATAGGCTAAATGGGATTACTGGGTAATTAAGCAATTTTTTCAGGAACAGAATCATACCAAAAGAAGTTAATACAAAAATATTTCTGTTAATTAGATCAAATTTCGGTTATTTAGTCAAAATATTCGTTTTTTGAATCCAAATTTGTAACTCTGGGAAAATGAATTATTTTCGATTAATCGGGTAGAACTACCCTCGGAGCAAAATACTATTCACACTTACTTGAGCCACACCAGACACTCCAACAGAAGGGGTACATATTGTGCCCCAAGTACCCTCCCCTATTTTAACCTCAACAACTCCCTCTCTCTCCAGCTCTCCTCGGAACCTTATAGTGACGTCATTAGAAACAACAACAGGTGTGTTGCTGCATTCCAAGTACACATCTTGTTGGTGGGAGCAGTAGTGTACCCCCCACCCGTCCGATATACACTGCCCTATGTTATTCTCTGTGCCGACGCAGGAGAGACCGCTAAGCCAAATGGGCGCACTCTGTATACTGCTGTTATTATGTGTTGTTATACCAACCACAATTTGGTATCCCAATTGATTGCATATAACCTAAGAGTATACAGTATAACCTCGTTAGTAGGAACATCAGGGGACCGTCAAAATGTGTTCGCATTATCCGGAATTCTATTACCTATATCATTTGTAATGAAAAGGCTTTGAAGGGGACTGAAATATAGTTCAAATTAACAGCAATTTCGTTTTAAGCGTGTTTATAATAACTAGATTCTACTACAGTAAACACGGTTAATACGAAATTAGTGTAAAATTGCTAATAGTACGTACAGTCGTACACATTTCAGTCACCTTCAAAGGCTTTTAATACTTAGTAACAACTGTCATTACGAATCTCGGATAAGGGCCTAAACATATTATCACGGTCCCCTGGTGTTCCTACTAACAGAGTACCTACTAACAAACCTGAGCATCTAAGTATGTGAACCCCTCACTGCATATACTCCCCCACACCCCTCTATACAGTACCTCCACTAGTCCCACCATACCACCCTGAGTGCTTATTCTGACGTCATAACTGCTGCCCTTACAGCTAACCACTGCAGGAATGCAATCTGATTGATTGATGCCTGCACCCCAAGGGGAGTGGGGACATTCCTGTAAGAAGGTTTCGTTGCCAAGACATTCTATATCTGCTATTAACAGCTGAGTGTTAGTTCCAGTTCCGGAATAAGACACGTTATTTTCCAGAGCATACTCGTATCCGAGGCTCTTACACGTTATGTTAGATTCTGTTAAACTCCAGTTTATGTTGCAAATAGTACCCCACCTATTCTAAATAAGATACAGGGAATTAGTAGTTGTTGTTGTTTGTTTGTTTGTTTGTTTGTTTGTTTGTTTGTTTGTTTGTTTGTTTGTTTGTTTGTTTATTTGTTTGTTTGTTTGTTTGCTTGTTTGTTTGTTTGTTTGTTTGTTTGTTTGTTTGGTTGTTTGTTTGGTTGTTTGTTTGGTTGGTTGTTTGTTTGTTTGCTTGCTTGTTTGTTTGTTTGTTTGTTTGTTTGTTTGTTTGTTTGTTTGTTTGTTTGTTTATTTATTTGTTTATTTATTTATTTGTTTGTTTGTTGTTGTGCTCACTTGATAGAATATTTCCACAGTTCCCTCAGTATCCTTTAAGCCACCAGTTAGTCTAATAGGATTACTATTGTAAGGTGCTTCAACACATATAACAGAGACGGGACCGAATTCACTATCTGTCTCATACACAGGATTTCCCATACAAGTCCCGGGGGCAAATACTCCATGGCTACAGTCTATTAGCCTAGATTCAGTTCCTACACAGTTAACGCCATCCAACCTACGTAAACAACAACATAACAACTTCATAATACAGCTAATTCACACTTTCTTACCAAGCAAACTGGTACCCCTCTGTTGCACCGAATATATTCCCGTTTAACGCCTGTATAGCACGAGCATATCCCAGCTGTTTACACACAACACTTGCGTCTGTGATATCCCAGTTGGCCCCGCATATTGCTCCCCAGTGTTCGTGGTAATACAGCTCCAGCTTTCCCATATTCCCACTCTGTCCCCCCACCAATCGTATGTCGTATGTCTCGTTAATCGGACGCGTTACGCCCACCAAACACCGAATTCCAACATCCTAAAAAGTAATAAGTATGTTAGCACAAGGAATTATACAGGAGCGAGAGACGCTCCTTTTGGAGTTTATTTTAGTAAAAATTAATTAGGAGCGCGAAAAATTGGAATCCTCTCCTATACCGTAACAGGAATTTGTGATTTAGGCGTATGAAATTGGATCATACCAGGATTAGGAGCGTATTTACAAATGCCTGTATAATACACTGACTATGCAATAAGTTTGGAAATTATTATCAATTGTCAAACCTCAAAATGTGTACAGTCGTGTTGTCCCCATTGGTTCTTGTAGCAGTTCCCGATGTCATTCTCTGTGCCTATACAAATTACGTCATCCAGCAATATGGAACTAGAACTGCCACTAAACACATCGCCAGACACGGTCTCTGTCGGGCCTTCGAATCCCAGCTGTCTGCATACCACTTGTGTGTTGCGGTTGCTCCAGGAGTCATCACACACACTTCCCCACTCATCGTCATAGAATACCTATTGAGCTATCTTGTAACTAGGAAGTGTTAATTAAGGGCCTTACAAACGTTATGTAACACGTTGTTAATTAATGTGTACAGACCAATTGCATTGTAAAATAGTTAGGGAGAGGGTGTCAAATTTTGGGAAAATTCGTTACATAAGTTATCATTTTAACGGTTCCTAATTTGCAATAGGCAGCGATTCCCAACCTTTTTTAACCGTGGACCCCCTATAGCAAATATTATACATTCTATGGACCCCTCCCATTGAACATAATACAACTTTTAAGATATTGTGGATCCAGGTTAGGAACCACTGCTGTATAGAATAAGCACTCACTTCTAACCGCCCTTCGAACTGGCTACTCCCCCCCACTAGCCTTATCACAGTCTGTTCCCTAATGATAGGAGCAGTAGCACATATAACGCCTGCATCCTCTGAGTGCCCACAGTTGTGCACTGCCCAATCAGAGGCTCTACAGCTGCTGAGCATGATCTCACTCCCGTTACATATGACGTCATCAAGGAGAATGCTATATCCGAGCCCCCCTCCAAATCTGTTGTGAGAGACAGCGCTTATAACGCCAGGGAATCCCAGCTGCTTACACACCACCAGGGCGTCCAGCAGGTCCCAAAGGTCGTCACATACCGTGCCCCATTTGCCCTCTCTGTATATCTAAATATAGAACAGGCGCTGGTACTACTGTATACTGTAGGATTTGCAAACAAACTACAGTGAACTCTGTTTATAACGAAGTGCTTGGAGTATAGCTGTATGACTTGCAAACAAGGAATTATCCAGGAGCGCGAGACGCTCCTTTTGGAGCATGATTATTGGAAAATTTTAATTAAAAGGGCGAAAATTGTGGAATCTTCTCCAGAATCTCCTATACAGTAGCATTAATTTGTTATTTAGGCGTATGGAATCGGATCAGATCAGGATTAGGAGTGCATTTACAAATGGCTGTATAATACACTGTATGCAAGTAACTATTGTATTATAACGTACCAATACAGTTCCTTCGCTGCTGCTGTTCGAACCAACTAATCTTAATGGGTGAGCAGGTTCTGTGCATTCCACTCCGGCTACCCCGTTGCTATAGCACCCTCCCCATGTCTCCTGTGAGCACTCAGCTAAAGTGGTCTCGTCACCCTCACACCTCAGACCTGAGAGCCATATTGTGCCACTTCCGGTCTCGAATGGGGACACAATTAGTGGCCGGATAGCCCCCTGAAATCCCAGCTGTCTACAGACCACTCTAGTCTCAGTTAAGCCGAACCCATTCTGGCACACAAACCCCCAGGCGCCCTGGTGAAACACCTGGAGGGTCCCGTCGCTTATACTGGAGCCGTTATGTAGTCTTATCGGGTAGTAGTCAGGCAGATACTCAGTGCAGAATACGGTAGCACGTGAGGTGCAGTTTGTAGCATTTGTTGTTCTAATAATAATAATAAAGTAAACAAAATATAGTATACCGGTTATAAGAACATCGTAGGGAACTGTATATAATGTTCTTATAACCGGCATAAATATATAGGGTATATGCCAACCGTTTTTCCAGTATAATATTCTTATATCCGGCATGTTCTAATAACCAGTGTTCTTATATCCGGCATCTACATACTGTATTAACACTACAGCTAATAACTCACACAATAACGCAGTCTGCAACTTGATACTCGTCCCCCCTACAGCCCAGCTGTGAGATCAGTATGGGTGTGTCGCTGTTACCGAATATTCCCTCTCGGAAGAACCTCAGAACCCCGGGGTACCCCAGCTGTCTACAGACCACCTCTGCGTCCGGAAAGGTAAACTCACCCCCGCACACCCCCGCCCATTCCCTGTCCCCTGTCCCTATGGCAACCTCAACAGCTCCCTCGAAGGGGTACTTGGTACCATTGAGTCGCACCTGGAGTATAATGGGGGGATCTGGAATCTGACAGGTCACACCTGCATCCTCTCCATGGTTACAGTTGTGAATGCCAAAGGAATTCCTGGGGCAGTCCCAGAGGGCAGATTCCGATCCGTCGCATTGTACCTCGTCAAGCCAGATCTGTCCCACCCCGCGCCCAAACCTACACAGTAAACAACAACAAATATACGGAGTAAACAACAACAACAAACAAACTTGCAGAACAAACCTATACAGCAAACAACAACACACAAACTTAAAAGGAAACAACAAAAAATAAACCTACACAATAAACAACAAAAACAAACCTACGTACCAATAACAAGCAAGCAAACAAACAAACAACAACAACAACAACAACAACAACAACAACAACAACAACAACAACACATACCCTGCTGATGGAACAGCCTGGGCTCCATTACTGCTCAGTCCCAGCATTCTACACACCACAGTAGCATCCTTATTATCCCAAGAATCGTCACAGACACTCCCCCACACACCTGAATATAACACCTCTACTCTCCCCTCCCTGTGGCTACTGCTGTCTCCGGATAGCCTAACTGGAACAGTGCTGTGCCCCCCCTCACACACCACGCCTGCGTCCCCTGAGTGGGTCCCACATAGTGCTGTTATAGCACCCACTGGGTCGTGTAGACAGCTCGTTATGTAGGACTCGTATCCCTATGGGAGAGATAATAACAACAAGCTAATAAACAAATGATAAAGTATACTCTATTATAACAACAAGCAGATAAACAAGGGAATACATGTAAAGCTAATAATAAATAACGAATAACAAGCGAATACAAATGCAAATGCAATAACAGCGACATAACAACAAAAACAAACGAAATATTTACAGTGCAATATACGAGATATTAAATACAAGCAAATAAACAAGGGGATAATTAGTCTAATAATAAATGACAAATAACGAGAGAATATAAGTGCAAATGCAACAACAACAATAACAACAACAACAACAACTAAATACTTACAGTGCAATATACATTCTGTAGCAGTACAGTTGCATTTGGTATCACAAACTCTCCCACGAACGCCAGTCTGCTATTAACATCGGAATACCCTAGCTGTCTACAGACTACATTAGTCTCTCTATAGCTCCATTGTGTACCACACACCGTGCCCCATGTGCCGCTAATGTACACCTCAACAACCCCGGCGTTCGGGCCTGCCCCTCCCACCAATCTCACTGGGGATGTCACTATATAGGTAAATAAACAGGTAAACAAACAGGTAAACAAACAGGTAAACAAACTTACAAACAAACAAACAACAAACAAACAAACAAACAAACAAACAAACAAACAAACAAACAAACAAACAAACAAACAAACAAACAAATAAACAAACAGGCAAACAAAAAGTAACATACAAGGAATCAAACAAATGAACAAGCAATTAAATATACAAATAAACAACAAATATGTAACCAAGTAAATGAACAAACAAATAAACAAACAGGCAAACAAAAAGTAACATACAAGGAATCAAACAAATGAACAAGCAATTAAATATACAAATAAACAACAAATATGTAACCAAGTAAATGAACAAACAAATAAACAAATAAATAAACAAACAGGTAAACAAAAAGTAAACAGAAAGCAACCAAATAAACAACAAATATGTTAACAAGTAAATGAATAAATGACTAGAGTCACTAGACAAACAAACAACAATACAACTTACAGCGAGCAGAACATATAACAGAGGCATCTTCGCTATGAGAGCAGTCATGTCCGCCAATAGCTGCATGTGGACAGGCCAGGATGTTAGTTTCAGTTCCGATACACTTAACTTCGTCCAGCACAATCAGCTGATCCGTAGACCCGGCCCCGAACGAGGCTCTGGAGAGAGCAACTATTGCGTCCGGGAATCCCAGCTCCCGACACACCACCCGCGCGTCGGCAATGTCCCAGTTGTCGTCACAAATCTAACCAACAGATATAATGCTATAGTAACCTGTCTATTTACTACAGTAGATTAATGCTAGTAATCTGTTGACTACAGTAGTATAATGCTAGTAATCTGTTAACTACGTAAATTCTAGATACAGTTAGTGCTAGTAACTTCATAACTACAGTAGACTATCGGTTAAGGAGTACAAGGTTTAATTCCCTAGGCTTATACAAGCATGCAAGTGACTCCGGTCCGGTTAATACGAATTCCGGATAATCGAACTTATACGAACATATTAAGACGGTCCCCTGGTGTCCTATAACTACATTTCTAACAACACCAGTATACTTACAGTTCCCCATCTGTTCCCATAGAATAGCTCCACCCTCCCCTCGCTGGAGGAGCTGCCCCCCACCAGTCTAACCGGGTACTCAGGCTCCGACTCGAGACACACGGCCCCTGCGTCCTTATCGTGTCCACAGCTGCTCTCCCCCACACTCAGGTAGTCGCACTGCCCTAAGTTAGTTTCAGTTCCGATACACTCCACGTCGTCTAGCAGGACGGGGCCTGTTCCCTCTCCGAAAGAGGCGCCGTACGTGGCCCGCAGAGCCCCTGGGTATCCCAGCTGGAGACACACAACTTCTGCGTCCTAAATTGCAATATTTCATACTCAAATATCCCTTTGTTGCAGGGAATTGTCTAGGAGCGCGAGACGCTCCTTTTGGGTATGAATTTAGGAAAAAAGTTAATTAGGAGCGCGAAAAATTGGAATTTTCTCCTATACCGTAACTGAACATTAATTTGTGATTTAGGCGTATGAAAATTGGATGAGACCAGGATTAGGAGCGTATTTACAATTGGCTGTTAATACACTGCTTTGTTGTATGTACTATAGTATAACCTCATTAGTAGGAACACGGTAATACGAATTCCGGATATTACGTACACTACAGTGAACTCTCGTTATAACGAACTGCTTGGGACCTGTAAATTCCTTCGTTATATTCGGATATTCGTTATAAGCGGATTATAATTAGTGTGTTTAGTGCTCTGGGGGAAAATTTACATTTGGTTATTCAAAGCCTTTTCAATACAAATGAGATTGGTAATGCGAATCCCGGATAAGGCGAACATATTTTGACGGTCCCCTATGTATTAACGAGGTTCTACTGTACAAATTATATTGGTTTATAATATGAATTCATGATAAAGCGAACGCATTTTGACGGTCCCCTGGTGTATGTACTACTAACGAAGTTCTACTATTGTATATTAACTGTTTGGTTAAAACTAAGCTGGAATAAGTAGGGACTCACCAAGAAGTCCCACCTATCATGGCACACTGTTCCCCTAGTGCCATTAAACACCACTTCAACTCTCCCCTCATTCTCCATCTCTCCCCCAACCAAATACACCGTAGCATTAGGCTTTATATGCATACTATTGTTGGAACAAGCAATGCCCACATCTTCCCCGTGACTGCAATCATTCTTATAAAACTCGCTATGCAGACACTGGCTTAACAGCTGTTCCGACCCCCTACACTCTATGTTGTCAAGTGTTATGTTGCCGCTCCCACTCCCGAAGTAGGAGCGAGGGTACACCCTAGTCGCACCCCTGTACCCCAGCTGTTTGCAAGCAATCTAAATAAGACAGTTATATAATACACAATTCCAAACAAAGTACAGAGGATACTGGATATACAAACATCTTCGGGAACCGCATAATGTGTTCTTAACTTCTTATATCCTGCATGTTCTTATATCCGGCATCTATTTTATCTGATTACGAATTTATGTGTAGTTAAACAAATTTTAAATATTGCAATTTGCAACAGACTATCTGGTTATAAATTTCGTAATTAAAAAAATTCTGATACCTTTAATTTAAATATTTTGCAAATTAATTTTAATCTAAACAATCGGACTACATGAGAATTATTGCAATTATCTATTGTTGTTTACCTGAGCATCAACAATACTGAACCTGTCATCACACACTGTCCCCCATGCTCCGTTATACAGCACCTCTAATCTCCCCTCATCCCTGCTAGTTCCACCAACAAGTCTCAGACTGAATATATCTCCAGAATGCACTATAGGGTGCCTGCATACAACTCCAGCATCTTCAGAATGGGAGCAGTCATTAACTCCCCAACCGTTGAAAGAACAAGAACTAATGTACATCTCACTTCCGGTGCATGACACCTCGTCCATCCAAATAGCTGCCGGCCCCTCCCCGAACTGAGCCTCGGTTACAGCAACAACAACGCTCTCAAATCCCAGTTGTCTACAGGCCACCCGCGCCTCGGATAGCGACCAGTTGTCGTCACATATGCTGCCCCATTCACCACTGTGGTACACCTAGTTAACGTATAAAGATACTGCATACACTCTGTTAATATATCTATAGTATACTCTGTTAATAGGAACTACAGTAGACTCTGTTAGTAGGAACTACAGTAGACTCTGTTAATATAACTACAGTAGAGTCTGTTAATAGAAACAAAGATAAGGGAAATATCAGTTAAGGAGTACAAAGTTTAATTCCCCTAGCCTATACAAATGCATGCAAGTGACTCTGGTTAATACTAACTCCGGTTAATACGAACATATTAAGACGGTCCCCTGGTGTCCCTATTAACAGAGCTACTGTATATTAACTAACAGCTAACCTCCACTCTTCCCTCAACAAACACAGTCCCGTTAGTGCTGTTGTACTTATCATTGACAAGCCTCAGAGCAAACTCATTGCTACAGACAACCCCTGCGTCTTCTGAGTGCGAACAGTCGTGTACGCCTATCTCGTTATGAGGACAGTCCAGGATGTCAGTTTCAGTTCCAATACACTGTACGTTGTCAAGGAGAATAGGAATGCTTGTATCGCTGCCTACACAACAACATAATCACACGAATATACAAATGTAGAAATGTAGAAATACAATGACTTAAATCGAGACAAAACCATTAATATTCCAAGCAGTGTATTATACAGCCATTTGTAAATACGCTCCTAATCCTGGTCTGATCCAATTTCCATACGCCTAAATCACAAATTAATGTTGCGGTATAGGAGAAGATTCCAATTTTTCGCGCTCCTAATTAACTTTTACTAAATGACACTCCAAAAGGAGCGTCTCGCGCTCCTGGATAATTCCTTGATTCCAATCTACCAGTACCGTAACTAAGGACTCTGTTAAGACTCACCAAAACCCGCGAATATCACAACTCTCTCAACAGATACGAATCCCAGCTGTCTGCATACCACAAGAGCATCGCTGTAACCCCAGAAGTCATCACACACGGACCCCCAAGTCCCGTTATACGACACCTCGACGCGACCCTCGAAATTAGAGGTCCCTCCTCTCAGTCTCACGTGCTCACATCTGCTTTGCAGACAGGCAAACAATAATATTACACTCACAACAAACAGCTTCATTATACTCCCATATGAATAGCTATTATTATTCTGTGTTTATATTGCAGTATTACAATCTATCAGGCCTAACATACCAATCTCCCATTGGCTATGCTGTAGGGATAATGTATTGATTACACTGCAGACACAACGCAATCAATGTTGCATTCGTAATTGTATTATGAGCCAGGAGATAATTGTGTAAACTGATTTTGTGCAAATTTTGTTTGTATCCCAATGCAAATTAGCAAGGGTGTAACTAATTAGATATTTTGCTAAATACTGTTGTTAATTGGTTCTTAATTGTGTTTTTAATGAGTGATATTTAAGTGTTTCACCAATTATAAACTATTTAGATATTCTGCTATTTAAATACTGTTGTTAATTGCTTTTTAAATTGTGTTTTTAATGAGTGATATGTAAGTGAGTCACAAAATATAACAATCTTATTCCATGGACTACAGTTTGTGGTTGAGAGGAGGTAGTTTGTTGCTATTACCGAATATGTGTCCGTTAACAGTGGAAACAGCTGTCCCTGGCTTATCTACGAGTTTCCCCATCCAGGCCTGTTCCTCTACTTCCAACAGCTTGAGTCTCGCCTCCGGGACAAACACCAGAATCTGTCGGACCACGCTCTCCGCGAGAGGGGGCACTCGGGGCCAGCGGGGGAACTGTAGTAGCAGGGAAATGTTGCAGGCATCTATCTGCCAGATGTCCTCCTCTGAGAAGGGCATTACTCCTGTGAGCATCGAGTGTAGGATAATCCCGAGACTCCAAACGTCAGAAGTGGCGCCCTCATACGGCTTGTTGCGAACTATTTCCGGACAGGCGAACAACAGAGATCCGCAGTACGTATCTAGCTTCTGCTTTGAGGAATTCGCCTTTCTAGAAAACCCAAAGTCAGCCAGTTTAGCTCTGAAGTTTCCATCCAGGAGAACATTCTCCGATTTCAGGTCTCTGTGATAAATCAATTTGTTGTGTAAGTATTTCAAAGCGTTTGTAATTTCACCGAACAAACGTCTAGCAACGAATTCCTGCAAATATTTCTTCTTAGCAATATATTCGCACAGATTCCCTCCGTTAGCTAACTCCATAACAATAAACACCTGTACTTCAGTCTGTATAATCTCGTGAGTCCGTATTATGTGCGGGTGTTCTATTCTGCAAATCGTATCGATTTCTCTCGGCACGAACTGATCCCAGATTTCATCCTCGAGAAAAGACTTTTCTATTATCTTCACAACAACAGAGCTGCAAAGGAATTCAATAAATTACTCGTATAATTCAGTTGCAAACAAACTCACCGATTTGTGGACAGAGAATGAGCGATCTGCACTTTTGAGAAAGCTCCGGAGGCCAATTTCTTCTCTAAAACATACCCCTGTTTCTGTAAAATCATTTTCATCGAAAAGGCCTTTCTCCCGCTCCGTGTGTAGCTAGTGGTCTGCGTTACTGGAATCTAAACAAACAATTAATTATATTTGTAAATAAATAAATGTTGTTACTTACCTTGTTACGTTTTGAAACAGAAGGCATGTTGAAAAATAATACAAAAATAAATATACAAAAATATGTGATTGTTTCTGTATTTATATACTGTGCCATATGCCTACAATTGTGCCACCAATCGAATTTGATTCGCCAATTTTGTCAAATTATTTGACAGGATTTGTATTACAACAAATATGCAATTATTATGAATGCAATTAATTAATACAGTTAAACTATTCTATAAGTAACAACCATGGAAAATTTGGGAACATATATAAAAGTGTTTTAATATTTTGCAAACTATTGATAAACCGTTTTTAGATAAATTTGCAAGACAGACAAACTCTCACTTTCTTACGAAATACACATTTGTCAATGATACATTGGATTGTTCTGTGTAATACAATAGCATATAATCCAATATGTGCAATTGCAATTGAAAGATAATATACTTCCATGTGACTCGTATTCCTTAAGGATTTCAAACTATAAGCAGAGACCCGAGCTAACAAACATATCCATTCAATGAAGCTAATAATATTCTCGATTTGCGTGTTCCTTTTCCTTACGGTAGAGGGTGAGGGTAACAAGGATATTTACTTAATGGGTCTTTATCCCCTAGCTGGAGGCTGGTCGCTCCCACTCGCCCCAATATGCGCCTCGATGGCACTAGAACATATTAACGCTAAGCCAGACCTTCTGCCCGGATACAATCTTAACATTAACTGGAGGAACAGTAACTGCTCAGACAAAATAGCGTTGGAATCATTCATTGAATCACTACGGAACTCTAATGTAACATTCATCGGCATATTTGGCCCCGGTTGCTCAGTGGCTGCCGTTACCATAGCTAACATTAGTCCCTCCTACGGTCTCATTACATTCACGTATGGAGCGGCCTCTCCATCTCTGGAAGACAAAGCGCGATATCCGTACTTCATAAGAGGGATTGTCTCCGATACAAACATAGCGGCAGGGAGAATTAACTTCATACACAGTTATGGTTGGAAACGCGTTGCAATTATCACACAGCAAGAAGAGATTTTCGTGTATAGTTCCTATGCGGTACAACAGGTGTTACGGGATTTAGCCATTGACTACAGGTCTGAAACATTTGATACCTTAAGTGAGAACGTAGATTTGCAGTTAATCGACGCAGTAGCACTTATAACTGAAAAGGGGTTTAGAATAATTATAGGCAATATGTATGAGGATGCGGCGGTTTTATTTATATGTCAGTTGAAGTTGACGATGGATCCACTGCCCTACTTAACTTGGTTAATGATTGGTTGGTACACTAGGGGATGGGATGTAAACGCGTATAATATTACCAACGGTAGATGTACGGTACAAGATATTCGCGATGTTATTAACGGAGCCATCGGGATGATTCCCTACAAAAGTTATGCTGATATCCTAGCTTCAAAAGGAGTCACCATTTCCGGTTTAACACCTCAAGAGCTTTACGATACCTACAATCGGACTGCGACTGAAAACAACATAAATTTCGCAGAAGAACTGGATGCAGTTGATGCCTATTTATACGATTCCATTTGGACCTATGCTTTGGGGTTAAACCAATCAATTTCAGAAGGCTACAAACCTGAAGAGTTCGATTATAACAACAAATCGTTTACAACTTCGTTTTATGAGAACACGTACACACAGCGTTTCCTCGGTTGGACCGGAAATGTATCGTATATCGGACGGGAGCGATATGAGGACATTGTTCAGGTTTTGGAATTCATAAACGGAACTCTAGAATATCGCGGTTACTACTCTAATATTCCTGGTAACTCATCCCTGTTCAGTAATACCACTGGAGTTGTGGCGAATATCCATCCGTTTGAAATTTGGGACGAAGAAAAAGCTTCCGATGGAACTGAGGATCATTTCACTAACCATGCAATATTCGCTTGCGTTTTGGTGACCTCGATATTGATAGCCATATACATTACGGTGCTGATAATAGTCATATTAATAGGTGTTAAAAAGGGCCTTCCACCTGCCACTAAATCAGAGCCATTTATCAACATTGTGATTCTAGCAGGGAATTATTTGACCGTATTACTAGCAGTTCTTATGACATTAGATGGGAAATTTTTCACCACACTTGAACCAAGAGCGCTTCAAGGTATTTGTTACTGTCACGGACAAGTTTTGCTTAATTCCATTTCAACTAGCATTGTGTATGGTGGAATCTTCGCTAAAGCATCGAAATACTACATTATTGTTGTTAAAAACAAGTTTAATTATACCGGATGGCTGCAAGCTAAATATCTGCTTTTAATCCCAGCTTTTTTGACGTTTTTTGACGTTATTATTATCATTGCTTGGGCACTAATTTCCCCTATCACCTATGAACCGTTTATAGTGCCAAGTGATTTGGTTGACCCTCCCCTTTTCAGAATTTACAGGTGTGTTCTTGCAGAAAACGTAGCATTTATAACTCCAGTGATCGTATTGAATATGCTATTAATATTGGCAGGTTTGTTCTTTGCTTACCATTTGAGAAAAGTAGTAAACAAGTCACATAGATATACAAATGTTATTGTATGGACCATTTACACCAGTATCGTGTTCTATATGACGATTATTCTGATTCTCATTTTCGTTGTCGATGTTGACATTAGGCTCGGGTTAGCAGCTGGCTTAACAAACCTGGCAGCTTTCACAATGTCGAGCATAATCGCTTTACCAGTCGTATACTATCTTATAAAAGATCCAAAAGGTACGACTTTCTTTAAATCGCCAGCACAAGATGGATTTCCGGAGGACGTAAAACTGCTAAAGCAGAGAATCTCAGCTCTAGAGAGAGACCTGCAAACGTACAAAGACAAGGAAGTAGATAACTCTTCTGGGCTGAAACGAATGATACACCGATTCAGGAAATCCACCGCTTTATCGGGGAGTATTAACAGGAATTATGAAGACAGTCCGATTAAGGAGGATGTACATACGAATACGATGTACAATGAACAGAGGAGTAAAACTTTTGCTTTCTGATAGAAATGGTGTGAATTATATTATAGCAACTGTATATTTGTTGTTTTAGATTTATTCGTATGTTGTTTGTTGGATTATGATGCTTTATTGTGAGTCAGTTTTATATTACAGTATATACAGTCATGTCTGCTTATTATGAAAAACTTTTTATTATGAACATTTGTGTACATATCGTTATTTTGTTGTTGTTGTTGTTGTTGTTGTCGTTGTTGTCGTTCCATACTATGTCGCAAATCATTTCCTCAACATATTGTACACCAAGTACTATATTTGCTACTGTTAATAATGTTAGAAACACAGCGATGTTTATAATTAAGAATTATCCATTGTTTACGAAGTACAGTCGACTCCGCTTAATAGAGTCACCTCGGGACCAGGTTGCTTTGACCCGATTAAGCGGAGAAATCTATTAACTGATAATATTTTAAGACAAACTGTCATTCCGTCCTATAAATCCTGTGAAATATGACCCCATTAAGCGGAGAAATCTATTAACATGCTGTATGTGAATAGCAAGTCGCATTTTTGCTACGAAATTTGTTTGCTATTAGGCGAACTTGCTATTATAGCAATATTGTTATTAGGCGAACACCAGTGTAGTCCAAAAATGTTGATTATTACAGAACTTTATTGTAACTATTAGAAAGGTAAATTACTGTTGGATTATTAGGTCTGTAATTATTGGAACTAAAGCAATAAAATTAAGGTAGTTTTATTTACAATCTTCAAAATGTTACATTTGCAAACTTTCCTATTACTAATTACTATGTAAAGAACTATAAATATTCCAACACAAATGATTATATAATATTAGTTATTACAAATTAGTAGTTTTTAACATGGCAGAATTAGTTGCAGATTATTTGCCAACAAATCCTAAACCAGTTGAGGCCTGCCAGTCAAACAATTGGATGCACCATCTGAAAGAGGACATAACCTTGAAAGACATTTTATTATTTGGGACGCATGATTCAGGTGCCTGGATTGGGAAAGGCTTAAATATGGATATCGGAGATCAACTTTCGAACGGAGTCAGATTTCTAGATTTCCATCTCGCAACATTTGAGGGCGCAACCATGGTTTATCATGACAGAGCGTGTATTACATTGCTACAAGCTATCATTGCAATTGAGACATTCCTTATAGACTTTGGGAAAAAAGAGAAAATAATTCTCCGTCTAAGGGAATCTAAAAATGCTCCTATGCCAGTAATCTGGGAAAGTGTAAAGAAACTCTTAGAAAAAGGGACACACAATACTCTTGTTTCAAAGGCACAGGCTGCAATGCCTATTTGCAAAATGAAAGGCTCCATTATTCTACTCGCACCAATGGAATTGGATATCCCAGGAAACTGGGGAGAAGATTCGATCGCGCATTTCGAAACTCCAGAGCTAGTTATCAAGGAGAAAGATTTGAGGGCATTTATCCAAACGGACGAACCCTTTAAAATGGAACCCAGGCCTGTATGGGTTGAATGTCGGTCTCGATTGGATGAACAGTTAAGACGAGACATAGAAGTTAAAGCAGTGGACACCTATTTGGTTAAAAACCTCGGGAAATCTAGCTTCAATATAGTCACATTCTCTTTTGTTGATAACGAAGTGTTTTCTATTTTAAAGCCATTTATGCTGCCATAGGAAACTAGTTAAATAAATACCTTTTGCCTTTAGTATATTGTATAACCCTATGATTTGTATTTGTGTGCTCAGTTTATAGTTAGTATATTGTAATATCATACATTAAATACAGTGACTCCCTTTATAATGAAGTCGGATATAACGAATATGCATTAATTATTATCCGCTTATAACGAATATCCGGATATAACGAAGGAATTTACAGGTCCCAAGCACTTCGTTATAACGAGAGTTCACTTGTATATAAAATTATTCACAGTTACTGTTACAGTAGACTCTGGTTAATAGGAACACGGATAAGGGAAATATCGGTTAAGGAGTACAAGGTTTAAGAGAGCAAATATGAATTAACATATTACTGGAAATTTATTGTTAATTTACATTCGGAAATACTGTAACCACACGAGAGCTTAAATCTTTAAATAAATGTTGTTAGGTTAATGCGGATTATTAATGATCCTGGATATATATGATAGTATCCAATACTTAAATTTACAAACGTCAGGATTTGTGTGTATTATTAACGGGAATTCATATTATTAATTAATGTTCGTATTATCCTGACTTATTATTTAAATGTTGGTATTAGTTGCATGCATTTGTATAGGCTAGGCCTTAGGGGAATAATTTATAAAATTTAATTACCAAATTACTGGAAATTCTAATATTAATTTCCTGGAAATTTATAACAGACGTAGTTAAATCTTAGTCTAATGGAAATTATTTAGCCTGGAAATTTGTTAAGTAAATGTTAGTCTACAAATTGGGCGTAACTGTTACATTTGCACATTGTTATCTATCAATGACCTTTTATACTTTAGGTAAATTCCAGTAATTTATCCCATTGTATCAGTTACAGTATACAATTAACTTTTAAGTAAAACCCGTTTCGGTTACTTAGAATCATTGCACGTAATAAATCGCTCAGCAAAATTATTAGCAACATAATACTCCATTAGTATATATACTCTATATCTTTTTCTTTTCTTTATAATAGGACTAGTTTAGTTAAGTGCACATATAAATCTCCATCTAAACAATCCAAAATAATAGCAATGGCATGTAGCAGCAATTTAGTACCCGACATTTTGACTTCCACTCAATTCGTACCCGAAGGAAATGCGGTCGCTACTGATTGGGTTAAATTCGTGAGAAAGGAAGCCGGTTTAAAGCAAGCGTTTATGTTTGGCACCCATGATTCAGCGCGCGGAGTTGGAAAAGGAATTCATTTTAATATCGAAGAGCAACTTAAGAACGGGTCCAGATTCTTTGATTTCCAGCTAGCTGCATTTGAGGGAGATATATGGGTGTATCATGATAAAGCAATAATTCCGTTTGAACAGGCAATGAGCGAAATTGAAGCTTTTCTTGCGAGTAACCAAAAAGAGAAAGTTATTATCCACCTAAGTCAATCCGAGAATGCCCCTATTAAGTGGGGTGATGTAAAAAGGTTCCTTAGAAGAGGGACGCACAACAAGCTTGTACACAAGTTACATGCCGAAAAGCCGTTTTCTCTTATGAAAGGCTCGATTATTCTAATCGCCCCGAAGGGACTGGAAATGGACGGTAATTGGGGAGAAGATGCGATCGCGAAATTCCAAACTCAAAAAGATTTATCGACGACTGAGGGACTAAGCAAGTTCCTAGAAGAAGACAGTCCTTCAAAAGGTGAAGGAAGACCGGTTTGGGTTCAATGCAGATCTCTGGAAAACGAGGAAACTCGCCGGGTTAAGGAAATCGAAGCTGTGAAGAAATACTTTGGCGATAGTTGTGGGAAGTACAATATAAATATTGTAACTTTCCAAAGTGTTGATGATACACATTTCCCGGGACTAAAGGAGACTCTGATTTAAATGTTTGCTGAATTAGTGTAATTATTGTTGTTGTTGTTGTGCTTATATTTGCATACGCTAGCTTTTGACTGACTAACAGTTAATTAATTCCTTGTATATTAGGCTTATATGTGTGTATAAGAAAACAATTACAGTTCAACAATTGTATATTTATTAATTTTTTTACTGAAAGTTAATAAACAATGTGACTATTCTGATTGCTATATTCAACCACTTTTAATTATTGTTGTTGTTGTTGTTGTGTATTTTATGAGAATTTGAGAATATATGTACATTATGAATCCAGTTAATTATAATTGTATGAATTAATTAAGCCAGTTTAACTCCCTAAGTGAGGTTTTCTTTAATCAATAAATACGATTAACATAACTAACGAAGGGATCGGGTTGGAAAGTTCATTTCTTCCAAGGCCATTTGAATTTCTTGCCTTTCCCAAAACTTCTCCTTACATCATCTGACCTAGTTACAGTAGAGGTGCTCTGGAATGTCCCCTTATTACTCTGATTCACTTTATATTTCCCCGTTATAATGCTACCAATAAACTTCACGCATTTAACTTGCTCTCTCTGTTTCGCTAATTCAATAGGAGTCAATCCATCATCGTCTTTCAATGTAAAATCTAGTCCCCACGACGCGAACACTTTCAAACACTCAAGTTGTCCTTGTTCGGCCGCGTCGTGAATAGGAGTAGCCCCGAAATCATCTCTTTCGAGTCCGTCCGTTAACAGGAGATTCATGAGCCACTCCACGACCGCGAGCTGACCTCTGGCCGCCGCGAAATGCATAGGGGTGGCCCCATCCACGGTCCGCGACCTAACATTGCATCTCCCGTGTGTTACCAGCCAATGTACGCACTGTAACTTGCCGGTTTGCGCAGCGGCGTGGAGCGGAGTCATACCGTCGGACGACTTTACACCCGGGTCCCCCCGCCCCTCCCTCACGAGCCAGCTGAGACAGTCCAGGTGTCCCTCTTGCGCCGCGAAGTACACTGGTGTTATTCCGGTCACGGTCCTGTCGTTAGCGCTGGCACCGTACTTACCCAGGAGCTTGAGGCACCGGAGCTTGCCCGCGGCCGCCGCGTAGTGGGCCGGACAAGCCCCGTCGTGTGACTTCTGCGCTACGCTCCCACCATACATAAGCAGGGCCTTGAGGGTATCTACGTGTCCGTTATAAGCAGCCACGTGAGTAGGGGAGGCTCCCCTATAGTCCTGGAGTTTAGCGGCCCGCGTTTCATAGCTGAGGAGCTCTAGAACCGACTGCTCGTCGCCTCGCTTCGCCGCGATGTGAACCGCGGACGCTCCGTTAGGGGTCCGCAGGGTCTTTAGGTCTACGGGGTCTTCTTCTCGACGGAGGGCAAACTTGAGACAAAGGGTGTGACCGGAAGTCACCGATTGTAGGACCGGGGAGGGGGCCTGCTGACAGATCTCACAAATTGTGACCTCTTCGATTCCGTGGAGCTCGTTAGGAGGGGAGGGACAAATGGGACCGCGGGGAACGAATTCCTGGGAGTGTCTGCTTTGGCTTTTGAAGCTCCTAAGGGACTCTGTGTCTATTTCTGTGTCCAGGAACTGGTCTAGGTCCCCGAGGAGGTTTAGAGCCGTGTTGGTCATTGTACGCTTGCCGATGCTGGTTCTGCTGGTCACTGAGGAGTTGGTGCCTGCCATAGCTTTTGGGAGAAATATATATGTATGCTATAGAGAACTCCCGTTATAACCAAGTCGGATATAACGAAATAACCGCTTATAACGAAATGGAGATTTTCCCCCAGAGCACTAAATACATTAATTATTATCCACTTATAACGAATATCCGGATATAACGAATGAATTTACAGTTATAACGAGAGTTGACTCTATATATGTAGCACGTGTTTGTTTATAAAGTACGTACTTAGAAAAGATCAAAGGGAATTCAAGAAATTCTCATGGTTGGAAGTGTAAATTATATTTTATTATTACTAAATGCGGTTTGTAAATAGGGTGTCAAAAATATTAGATACAATAGAAGATTTTAGCGCATAAAATTTATGGCTAAATATTTGTAAATTTTGTTAGGAAATTTTGTTTCCATAGATACACTTATGAAATTATAGATTGTAATTAGTGAAAACTGATTTTGTTGTTTTTAGGACGAATAATTTCAAAAAAATTCGTCCACACAAAATATGCACTAAATTTTTTGGCTCGTTAGTGATTTTTAATTTTTTGTTATTAAACACTATTTCTATGAAATTTCTCATAAAATTTGCATAAAATATGTATAATCTAATTTGATGAGATATACTAGATAAGATGATTATAAATAAAAAGTGCAATCGTGATGGCACTAACCATTATTAAGAATATGTTTGTATAGTTTTAAATATTGCATAATTGTAAATGTATTTGGGTTTCTAACTTTCTACGCAATTAGCAAATTGTCCGAAATAAATTAACAAGTTTTTAACCATTAAACTTTCGCCATTGTCGTAAATTAACAAGTTTATGTTAGACAAAATACAGCCTGATTCAAATAGCAATTTATTATTGTATCCTCAATATAATACAAATAAAAATACACAAATAAACAAACAATAATAAAGGAATATTACAGTAGCTATACAGGTAAACCTCCCAAAGCGGCACCTCCGAGTAGCGGCAACCTCCGAGAAGCGGCACAAAATCATTCTCCCGATGGGTGCCGCTTTGGGAATTTTACCTTACGAGCAACCTCCCAAAGCGGCAACCTCCGAGAAGCGGCACAAAATTATTCTCCCGATGGGCGCCGCTTTGGGAGGTTTACCTGTATTTCTTTACACTAAAGGATTCGGTCCAGGCAATAATACACCGTCATGGATAGGCCTTTCTCCTAACTCAACTTCTCGATTATTTCCCTTCCGCTTATAATAACAAGAACAAATAGAACAACAACAACAACAACAAAATATACACACAAACAACAATATTGTTAAAACTATTATTATGCACACAAAAATAAGATGACTGTTTTCAAACTTTAAAATATTTAAGCGTTCTAAAATTATATTTGTTGTTTCAGTAATTTTGGGAATTTTTGGAATTTTTGTGGGGATATTTTCAAATGGAACAGCACTTTTGCTATTATTAATGTTCGGTTTTTGGTTACAAATAGTAACCCTCGTTAGTGTAACATATCTGATGTGTTCATTGGTTGTCAGGGTAGTTATAAGAATGTATTCTGTGGTTTGAGAAGGGAGACATAACGAGGTGTGAAAAGTGGTTTCTGTTTTGTTTAATAATTCGTATTCGATAGACAGCTTATAGCAGATATCCAGCAACCAATCAATTTTGGTCGCATCGAATTCCTAACAAATGAAAAGTATAAATAGATACAAATTTTTGCAAATTCTTTTTTTGTTGTTGCAAATTTGCAAATTCAATTATAAAATTAACTCATGATAAATAATATATTCGACTCACAATAGTAAATATAGTTTATACTAATCCTCACCCAATTAATAAGAACCATAGATCTGTCATTTATTAGCTCAGCTGTTAGATTAACAATCTGTGGACCTAAACAAACACAAGTAAACAAACTAATAAACAAATTATCATTTAATCTACTCACGGTATATTTCTAAAGAGTTTGATTTTAATTTCGTTGAATTTCCAGCTTTATTCACACATTCTATTTCCGCTTGTACAATCCCATTTCCTCCAAAGTCCAACTTGCTAAATACCGATTGGTTGCTAGGTAACGACGAAAGTATGTGTGTGTCTCCTCCCAAATTCAGAGAGAGTTTATAGCTCTCAATCGGTCGATCCGTGAGCCAGTCGGGTACCCCCTCCCAGGTTACCGAAAGGAGAGATTGGCATGTTAGCGGAGTATTTGTTGGTAGTTTGATACAGAGATTAGTTGCAGGAGGGGGAATAGCTAAAACAAATAATTAATTTACTAATCTTATACAGTCGAAACCAGTTTTTTCTAACTAATCGTTTTTTCGAACTAACTATTTATATAAATGTGAAGAAATTTTGTGTTATTTTCAATCGGTTTATTCTAACTATCGGATTTTTCTTAGTTTATTTTCATCATTCCATGCAAAGAATTGGTTAAAAAAACCGGTTTCGACTGTAGTATTATACTATTATTGGACTTGACTCAGCTTATAGTGCTATTGGACTATGGATGACTAACTCACCAGCGCTCCTTAGTGTTGTCGATAGGATCGTATCTTTGTCGTGAAAGTTAATATCAGAATGCAACCTGTTTACGCAAGATATCTTCAATCCGACATCGAATAAACAAAAGTCTTTAATAACAACAACAAAGCTAGAATTAACACGACTCCCGTCCGGATAAGTGGTTATGGAATATTTATTTCGATCCAAATCCCCAAGTCCGTAATCCCCGATTTGGTCCGTATCTGCCTTCCCATTAAGAGTGCCGTTATAGAAAGCTACCTTGGGTTCGGTTCTATAGAATGTGTATCCGACGGGTGCTACCATTCGACAGGCCACACGAACCTCGTCTCCGAATAGCGGGTACACTGGGTACACACGCATGTAACTGTTTTCTGTAAACACAGAGTTATATAACTACTGTAAAACTCGTAAAGTGAACAACTCCAAAATGAACACTTTTTCCAGGTCTCAAAAAATCGTATATAACTTGTCCCAAAGTGGTTTAATTAATTAATATCAGTTATATTACAAGCCATAACTAGTATTTGTAATTCTTGATTATATCCATTGTACTTTCATAAGCAGACCTTAATGCAACACAAAAACTGTTATCAGTTATTACTCCTTATTAAAATATACTCTAGTACAAAAGTTTATTCCCCTTAGCATATACAAAGCATGCAAGTGACCCCGGTTAATATTAATTCCGGATAATACGAATAAATTCGACAGTGTTCGTAATAACGAGAGTCTACTGTATGTAAAGTATTTTAGTTAATAACTTACTCATATCAATGGTAATAACAGCGGAGACACAATTTAATATTGCAGATAATGCAAATAATAACAAAATCCAATTATGCATGTTTTATTTTTATAAAACATACAATATTGCAGGCTTATTTATACGGTTTATCTGTAAACTAAATAATCCCTGACACGTGAATACAATACAACATAATATTACGTAATTTGGTATTTTTATTAATCATAGAAATTGTTCCCATATTTTACCCTCTTTATCATAATGTACATTACCTAATATAACGTAATTAGTTTTATACTGAAAACAATAGTTTGTGGGAAACGTGATATAGTAAGTGATTAAAAGAATGTTAATTAAATGTTCTGTATTATACAACATTACGTACGCTTCTAAAGGGAGGGTTAATTAATTGTGTGACAGACCATCCTGCATTCCAAAAAGCGTGACATAGGGAGGGGGTATCTAATTATCCTAGGATTTTCGTTACGAACACTTGAACGGATCCTTAGGGAAATACCGTTACAGAAACGAAGATCCACTGTAGAATAATGTGCTATATATTGTACTAACGAGGTTCTTCTTTTGTTGAATGTGCTATATATAGAAAGCACAAATGGTTTCAATCTCTTATGAATGGTTATAAAGATTCCGAATGCTAACGAAGGTCCACTGTAGTATAATGTGCTATATATTGTACGCAAAATGCGTACAATATTATACTAACGAGGTTCTTCTTTAGAAGAATGTGCTATATATATAGAAAGGACAAATGGTTTCAATCTCTTATGAATGGTTATAAAGATTCCGAATGCTAACGAAGGTCCACTGTAGTATAATGTGCTATATATTGTACGCAAAATGCGTTCAATATTATACTAACGGGGTTCTTCTGTTGTAGAATGTGCTATATATAGAAAGCACAAATGGTTTCAATCTCTTATGAATGGTTATAAAGATTCCGAATGCTAACGAAGGTCCACTGTAGTATAATGTGCTATATATTGTACGCAAAATGCGTACAATATTATACAAACGAGGTTGTCTTTAGAAGAATGTGCTATATATATAGAAAGGACAAATGGTTTCAATCTCTTATGAATGGTTATAAAGATTCCGAATGCTAACGAAGGTCCACTGTAGTATAATGTGCTATATATTGTACGCAAAATGCGTTCAATATTATACTAACGGGGTTCTTCTGTTGTAGAATGTGCTATATATAGAAAGCACAAATGGTTTCAATCTCTTATGAATGGTTATAAAGATTCCGAATGCTAACGAAGGTCCACTGTAGTATAATGTGCTATATATTGTACGCAAAATGCGTACAATATTATAAAAACGAGGTTCTTCTTTAGAAGAATGTGCTATATATATAGAAAGGACAAATGGTTTCAATCTCTTATGAATGGTTATAAAGATTCCGAATGCTAACGAAGGTCCACTATAGTACAATGTGCTATATATTGTACGCAAAATGCGTACAATATTATACTAACGGGGTTCTTCTGTTGTAGAATGTGCTATATATAGAAAGCACAAATGGTTTCGATATCTTATGGGTGGTTATAATGAATTCCGAATGCTAACGAAGGTCCACTGTAGTATAAAGTGCTATATATTGTACGCAAAATGCGTACAATATTATACTAACGGGGTTCTTCTGTTGTAGAATGTGCTATATATAGAAAGCACAAATGGTTTCGATATCTTATGGGTGGTTATAATGAATTCCGAATGCTAACGAAGGTCCACTGTAGTATAAAGTGCTATATATTGTACGCAAAATGCGTTCAATATTATACTAACGGGGTTCTTCTGTTGTAGAATGTGCTATATATAGAAAGCACAAATGGTTTCAATCTCTTATGAATGGTTATAAAGATTCCGAATGCTAACGAAGGTCCACTGTAGTATAATGTGCTATATATTGTACGCAAAATGCGTACAATATTATACTAACGAGGTTCTTCTTTAGAAGAATGTGCTATATATATAGAAAGGACAAATGGTTTCAATCTCTTATGAATGGTTATAAAGATTCCGAATGCTAACGAAGGTCCACTGTAGTATAAAGTGCTATATATTGTACGCAAAATGCGTACAATATTATACTAACGGGGTTCTTCTTTTGTAGAATGTGCTATATATACATAGAAAGGACAAATGGTTTCAATCTCTTATGAATGGTTATAAAGATTCCGAATGCTAACGAAGGTCCACTGTAGTATAATGTGCTATATATTGTACGCAAAATGCGTACAATATTATACTAACGAGGTTCTTCTTTAGAAGAATGTGCTATATATATAGAAAGGACAAATGGTTTCAATCTCTTATGAATGGTTATAAAGATTCCGAATGCTAACGAAGGTCCACTATAGTACAATGTGCTATATATTGTACGCAAAATGCGTACAATATTATACTAACGAGGTTCTTCTTTAGAAGAATGTGCTATATATATAGAAAGGACAAATGGTTTCAATCTCTTATGAATGGTTATAAAGATTCCGAATGCTAACGAAGGTCCACTGTAGTATAAAGTGCTATATATTGTACGCAAAATGCGTTCAATATTATACTAACGGGGTTCTTCTGTTGTAGAATGTGCTATATATAGAAAGCACAAATGGTTTCAATCTCTTATGAATGGTTATAAAGATTCCGAATGCTAACGAAGGTCCACTGTAGTATAATGTGCTATATATTGTACGCAAAATGCGTACAATATTATACTAACGAGGTTCTTCTTTAGAAGAATGTGCTATATATATAGAAAGGACAAATGGTTTCAATCTCTTATGAATGGTTATAAAGATTCCGAATGCTAACGAAGGTCCACTGTAGTATAATGTGCTATATATTGTACGCAAAATGCGTTCAATATTATACTAACGGGGTTCTTCTGTTGTAGAATGTGCTATATATAGAAAGGACAAATGGTTTCAATCTCTTATGAATGGTTATAAAGATTCCGAATGCTAACGAAGGTCCACTGTAGTATAATGTGCTATATATTGTACGCAAAATGCGTTCAATATTATACTAACGGGGTTCTTCTGTTGTAGAATGTGCTATATATAGAAAGCACAAATGGTTTCAATCTCTTATGAATGGTTATAAAGATTCCGAATGCTAACGAAGGTCCACTGTAGTATAATGTGCTATATATTGTACGCAAAATGCGTACAATATTATACTAACGAGGTTCTTCTTTAGAAGAATGTGCTATATATATAGAAAGGACAAATGGTTTCAATCTCTTATGAATGGTTATAAAGATTCCGAATGCTAACGAAGGTCCACTATAGTACAATGTGCTATATATTGTACGCAAAATGCGTACAATATTATACTAACGGGGTTCTTCTGTTGTAGAATGTGCTATATATATAGAAAGGACAAATGGTTTCGATATCTTATGGGTGGTTATAATGAATTCCGAATGCTAACGAAGGTCCACTGTAGTATAAAGTGCTATATATTGTACGCAAAATGCGTACAATATTATACTAACGGGGTTCTTCTGTTGTAGAATGTGCTATATATAGAAAGCACAAATGGTTTCGATATCTTATGGGTGGTTATAATGAATTCCGAATGCTAACGAAGGTCCACTGTAGTATAAAGTGCTATATATTGTACGCAAAATGCGTTCAATATTATACTAACGGGGTTCTTCTGTTGTAGAATGTGCTATATATAGAAAGCACAAATGGTTTCAATCTCTTATGAATGGTTATAAAAATTCCGAATGCTAACGAAGGTCCACTGTAGTATAATGTGCTATATATTGTACGCAAAATGCGTACAATATTATACTAACGAGGTTCTTCTTTAGAAGAATGTGCTATATATATAGAAAGGACAAATGGTTTCAATCTCTTATGAATGGTTATAAAGATTCCGAATGCTAACGAAGGTCCACTGTAGTATAAAGTGCTATATATTGTACGCAAAATGCGTACAATATTATACTAACGGGGTTCTTCTTTTGTAGAATGTGCTATATATACATAGAAAGGACAAATGGTTTCAATCTCTTATGAATGGTTATAAAGATTCCGAATGCTAACGAAGGTCCACTGTAGTATAATGTGCTATATATTGTACGCAAAATGCGTACAATATTATACTAACGAGGTTCTTCTTTAGAAGAATGTGCTATATATATAGAAAGGACAAATGGTTTCAATCTCTTATGAATGGTTATAAAGATTCCGAATGCTAACGAAGGTCCACTATAGTACAATGTGCTATATATTGTACGCAAAATGCGTACAATATTATACTAACGAGGTTCTTCTTTAGAAGAATGTGCTATATATATAGAAAGGACAAATGGTTTCAATCTCTTATGAATGGTTATAAAGATTCCGAATGCTAACGAAGGTCCACTGTAGTATAAAGTGCTATATATTGTACGCAAAATGCGTTCAATATTATACTAACGGGATTCTTCTGTTGTAGAATGTGCTATATATAGAAAGCACAAATGGTTTCAATCTCTTATGAATGGTTATAAAGATTCCGAATGCTAACGAAGGTCCACTGTAGTATAATGTGCTATATATTGTACGCAAAATGCGTACAATATTATACTAACGAGGTTCTTCTTTAGAAGAATGTGCTATATATATAGAAAGGACAAATGGTTTCAATCTCTTATGAATGGTTATAAAGATTCCGAATGCTAACGAAGGTCCACTGTAGTATAATGTGCTATATATTGTACGCAAAATGCGTTCAATATTATACTAACGGGGTTCTTCTGTTGTAGAATGTGCTATATATAGAAAGGACAAATGGTTTCAATCTCTTATGAATGGTTATAAAGATTCCGAATGCTAACGAAGGTCCACTGTAGTATAATGTGCTATATATTGTACGCAAAATGCGTTCAATATTATACTAACGGGGTTCTTCTGTTGTAGAATGTGCTATATATAGAAAGCACAAATGGTTTCAATCTCTTATGAATGGTTATAAAGATTCCGAATGCTAACGAAGGTCCACTGTAGAATAATGTGCTATATATTGTACGCAAAATGCGTTCAATATTATACTAACGGGGTTCTTCTGTTGTAGAATGTGCTATATATAGAAAGCACAAATGGTTTCAATCTCTTATGAATGGTTATAAAGATTCCGAATGCTAACGAAGGTCCACTGTAGTATAATGTGCTATATATTGTACGCAAAATGCGTACAATATTATACTAACGAGGTTCTTCTTTAGAAGAATGTGCTATATATATAGAAAGGACAAATGGTTTCAATCTCTTATGAATGGTTATAAAGATTCCGAATGCTAACGAAGGTCCACTGTAGTATAATGTGCTATATATTGTACGCAAAATGCGTTCAATATTATACTAACGGGGTTCTTCTGTTGTAGAATGTGCTATATATAGAAAGCACAAATGGTTTCAATCTCTTATGAATGGTTATAAAGATTCCGAATGCTAACGAAGGTCCACTGTAGTATAATGTGCTATATATTGTACGCAAAATGCGTACAATATTATACTAACGAGGTTCTTCTTTAGAAGAATGTGCTATATATATAGAAAGGACAAATGGTTTCAATCTCTTATGAATAGTTATAAAGATTCCGAATGCTAACGAAGGTCCACTGTAGTATAATGTGCTATATATTGTACGCAAAATGCGTTCAATATTACACTAACGGGGTTCTTCTGTTGTAGAATGTGCTATATATAGAAAGCACAAATGGTTTCAATCTCTTATGAATGGTTATAAAGATTCCGAATGCTAACGAAGGTCCACTGTAGTATAATGTGCTATATATTGTACGCAAAATGCGTACAATATTATACTAACGAGGTTCTTCTTTAGAAGAATGTGCTATATATATAGAAAGGACAAATGGTTTCAATCTCTTATGAATGGTTATAAAGATTCCGAATGCTAACGAAGGTCCACTATAGTACAATGTGCTATATATTGTACGCAAAATGCGTACAATATTATACTAACGGGGTTCTTCTGTTGTAGAATGTGCTATATATAGAAAGCACAAATGGTTTCGATATCTTATGGGTGGTTATAATGAATTCCGAATGCTAACGAAGGTCCACTGTAGTATAAAGTGCTATATATTGTACGCAAAATGCGTTCAATATTATACTAACGGGGTTCTTCTGTTGTAGAATGTGCTATATATAGAAAGCACAAATGGTTTCAATCTCTTATGAATGGTTATAAAGATTCCGAATGCTAACGAAGGTCCACTGTAGTATAATGTGCTATATATTGTACGCAAAATGCGTACAATATTATACTAACGAGGTTCTTCTTTAGAAGAATGTGCTATATATATAGAAAGGACAAATGGTTTCAATCTCTTATGAATGGTTATAAAGATTCCGAATGCTAACGAAGGTCCACTGTAGTATAATGTGCTATATATTGTACGCAAAATGCGTTCAATATTACACTAACGGGGTTCTTCTGTTGTAGAATGTGCTATATATAGAAAGCACAAATGGTTTCAATCTCTTATGAATGGTTATAAAGATTCCGAATGCTAACGAAGGTCCACTGTAGTATAATGTGCTATATATTGTACGCAAAATGCGTACAATATTATACTAACGAGGTTCTTCTTTAGAAGAATGTGCTATATATATAGAAAGGACAAATGGTTTCAATCTCTTATGAATGGTTATAAAGATTCCGAATGCTAACGAAGGTCCACTATAGTACAATGTGCTATATATTGTACGCAAAATGCGTACAATATTATACTAACGGGGTTCTTCTGTTGTAGAATGTGCTATATATAGAAAGCACAAATGGTTTCGATATCTTATGGGTGGTTATAATGAATTCCGAATGCTAACGAAGGTCCACTGTAGTATAAAGTGCTATATATTGTACGCAAAATGCGTTCAATATTATACTAACGGGGTTCTTCTGTTGTAGAATGTGCTATATATAGAAAGCACAAATGGTTTCAATCTCTTATGAATGGTTATAAAGATTCCGAATGCTAACGAAGGTCCACTGTAGTATAATGTGCTATATATTGTACGCAAAATGCGTACAATATTATACTAACGAGGTTCTTCTTTAGAAGAATGTGCTATATATATAGAAAGGACAAATGGTTTCAATCTCTTATGAATGGTTATAAAGATTCCGAATGCTAACGAAGGTCCACTGTAGTATAAAGTGCTATATATTGTACGCAAAATGCGTACAATATTATACTAACGGGGTTCTTCTTTTGTAGAATGTGCTATATATACATAGAAAGGACAAATGGTTTCAATCTCTTATGAATGGTTATAAAGATTCCGAATGCTAACGAAGGTCCACTGTAGTATAATGTGCTATATATTGTACGCAAAATGCGTACAATATTATACTAACGAGGTTCTTCTTTAGAAGAATGTGCTATATATATAGAAAGGACAAATGGTTTCAATCTCTTATGAATGGTTATAAAGATTCCGAATGCTAACGAAGGTCCACTATAGTACAATGTGCTATATATTGTACGCAAAATGCGTACAATATTATACTAACGGGGTTCTTCTGTTGTAGAATGTGCTATATATAGAAAGCACAAATGGTTTCGATATCTTATGGGTGGTTATAATGAATTCCGAATGCTAACGAAGGTCCACTGTAGTATAAAGTGCTATATATTGTACGCAAAATGCGTACAATATTATACTAACGGGGTTCTTCTTTTGTAGAATGTGCTATATATACATAGAAAGGACAAATGATTTCAATATCTTATGAATGGTTATAAAGATTCCGAATGCTAACGAAGGTCCACTGTAGTATAATGTGCTATATATTGTACGCAAAATGCGTACAATATTATACTAACGAGGTTCTTCTTTTGTAGAATGTGCTATATATACATAGAAAGGACAAATGATTTCAATATCTTATGGGTTGTTATAATGAATTCCGAATACTAACGAAAGTCCACTGTACTATAATGTGCTATATATTGTACACAAAATGCGTACAATAGTATACTAACGGGGTTCTTCTTTTGTAGAATGTGCTATATATATAGATATTGAAACCATTTGTTCTTTCTATATATATAACACATTCTACAAATGAAGAACCCCGTTAGTATATTATTGTACGCATTTTGCGTACAATATATAGCACATTATACTACAGTGGACCTTCGTTAGCATTCGGAATTCATTATAACCACCCATAAGATATTGAAACCATTTGTGCTTTCTATATATAGCACATTCTACAACAGAAGAATCCCCGTTAGTATAATATTGTACGCATTTTGCGTACAATATATAGCACATTGTACTATAGTGGACCTTCGTTAGCATTCGGAATTCATAATAACCACCCATAAGATATTGAAACCATTTTTCCTTTCTATATATATAGCACATTCTTCTAAAGAAGAACCTCGTAGTATAATATTGTACGCATTTTGCGTACAATATATAGCACATTATACTACAGTGGACCTTCGTTAGTATTCGGAATTCATTATAACAACCCATAAGATATTGAAACCAATTGTCCTTTCTATATATAGCACATTCTACAAAAGAAGAACCCCGTTAGTATAATATTGTACGCATTTTGCGTACAATATATTGCACATTATACTATAGTGGACATTCGTTAGTATTCGGAATTCATTATACTACCCAAAAGATATTGAAACCATTTGTGCTTTCTATATATAGCACATTCTACAACAGAAGAATCCCCGTTAGTATAATATTGTACGCATTTTGCGTACAATATATAGCACATTGTACTATAGTGGACCTTCGTTAGCATTCGGAATTCATAATAACCACCCATAAGATATTGAAACCATTTTTCCTTTCTATATATATAGCACATTCTTCTAAAGAAGAACCTCGTAGTATAATATTGTACGCATTTTGCGTACAATATGTAGCACATTATACTACAGTGGACCTTCGTTAGTATTCGGAATTCATTATAACCACCCATAAGATATTGAAACCATTTGTCCTTTCTATATATAGCACATTCTACAACAGAAGAACCCCGTTAGTATAATATTGTACATTGTACTACAGTGGACCTTCGTTAGTATTCGGAATTAGTTATAACAACCCATATTATAGAAAGGACAAATGGTTCAATATCTTACTGGGTGGTTATAATGAATTCCGAATGCTAACGAAGGTCCACTGTAGTACAATGTGCTATATATTGTACGCAAAATGCGTACAATATTATACTAACGGGGTTCTTCATTTGTAGAATGTGCTATATATATAGAAAGGACAAATGGTTTCAATCTCTTATGGGTGGTTATAATGAATTCCGAATACTAACGAAAGTCCACTGTACTATAATGTGCTATATATTGTACACAAAATGCGTACAATATTATACTAACGGGGTTCTTCTTTTATAGAATGTGCTATATATAGAAAGGACAAATGGTTTCAATATCTTATGGGTGGTTATAATGAATTCCGAATACTAACGAAGGTCCACTGTAGTATAATGTGCTATATATTGTACGCAAAATGCGTACAATATTATACTAACGGGGTTCTTTTATAGAATGTGCTATATATAGAAAGGACAAATGGTTTCAATATCTTATGGGTGGTTATAATGAATTCCGAATGCTAACGAATTTACAGTAGATACCGGATATAAGAACATCGGTTATAAGAACATTCTACTGAAAAACATTCTACTGAAAAACAGTTTCCATATACCCCAATACAGGGGATGCCGGTTACAAGAACATCGTCGGAACTGCATATAGTGTCTTATAACCGACATAAATTATACTTATAGGCTATACAGGGTATATATATGGCAACCGTTTTCCAGTAGAATGTTCTTATATCCAGCATGTTCTTATAACCAACATCTACTGCATAATTTATGCCGGTTATAAGAGCAATATTATATGCAGTTCCCGACGATGTTCTTATAACCCGCATCCACTGTATTCAATATAATAAATGGTCCCATCCAATAAGGGCCGTTCAAACGTAACGCAAAATCCCTGAAATTTAGACAGCCCCTATCTCACGTTTTTGACCTATTTGTAATATAAAAAGAATCGTCTGTCACACATTGACTAACCCCGGTTATAAGCACATCGTCGGGAACTGCACTTAATGTGCTTATAACCGACATAAATTACACAGGGTATATGGCAACCTTTTCCCAACATAGTGTGCTTATATCCGATATCTACTGTACTACTGTATATATTATTGCTAGCTTAGTGACAGTAGACAGTGAATGCCAGAAACGAAGAGGAAACTTAAGAATCTGAAGTTGAACAGTCCGGTTGGAGTTATTCCCGTCATATACAGATGGCCACTTCAGTCCCAGGTTAGCTAATCTGCTTAGATACCTGATGGGGCCATTGGTATGTATTCTCACACGGGCCCTGGGAAATAAACTAATTGTATTGACCCGAATATTGTTTCGTGGGCCAAATTTACCTTTGGAAAATCCAGAAAATAATATTTAGGTGGATTATAATGGTTCTCAGCGACATAAATATCCGGAAATTACCGAAATTGCCAAATCTGTAATTCCAATTCAGTTACCAACTAATTAGTACTATTTTGATCATACTAATGCCATTTTTATTGACCCGGCGCTTATTCGGGGAAATACGGTATTATTTGTTTATTATTTATTTATTTATTTATTGACATAATATTTGTGTTTAGGAGGGATATGACGAAGCACACGAACTGATTGAGAGCATGAGGTACATTCCTATTGACCAATATAATGCGTATGCGGTTGCTATGGAGTTAGTTAGGAATGTGTGTATTTAGATGGGTGTGCCATGACTTCCCAGATCTCCGTGTGGCGGTTGAGAACTACATTCTGGACAGAATAGACCTATCAGAGTTAGTTATATGTTCTATTTATAGATTAGTATTGTACAGTCAAGTCTGCTATTATAGTGGATGCCGGTTATAAGAATATCGTCTTATAATCGGCAAATTATATAGGGTATATGGCAACCGTTTTCCAGTAGAATGTTCTTATAACCGGTGTTCTTATATCCAGGTATCTACTGTATGAATCTTTTATTATGAACAAGCCCTATGGTCCCAAATTAACAGCTTACATAGGGTTTGTATTAAGTTGAGTTCGCTTATTATAAAGTCTCTCTATTATGGACACAATATTTGTTCCCTTTAATGCCTATAATAAGAACCTGACTGTACTATTAACATTACGTATCTAGCTATGACAGAATGAGTTGTATGTGCGACAAGTTCAACAGAGCAGCCGATAACATAAGGCGACTGGTAAGCAATCCATAGTCCAATAATACTATAAGTAACCAGTGTATAGTATATACAGTCGAAACAGGTTTTTTTCTTCGCATGGAAATGAAGTAAGAAAATTCCTATAGATAAAATAAACCGATTGAAAATAGAACAAAATTGGAATTTCTTGTATATTTAGAATAAACAGTTAGTTAGAAAACCGGTTTCGACTGTAGTTATTGTCCCTTTTAAGTAACCAATATATGTATTATTACTGTCCCTTATAAGACTGTATTATTACTGTCCCTTAGGGGTCTGGAATAGAGCCCCCTAAGTGCATAGGGGCGCCCCCCTCCCGAGATCTCCTCAAGCACATAATGGTACAGGTATACAACCGGTCCATTCAGGACCCGGACAAACTCAATTCCTACGAGCCCTTCTCTCCTCAGGTGATAATACACTCGTTTGTATACGGTATAACCTCGTTAGTAGGAATACGGTTAGACGAACAGTATTCAGTCCCCTTCAAAGCCTTTCAATACAAATGATATTGGTTAATACGAATTCCGGATGAGTACACATTTTGACGGTCCCCTGGTGTTCGTACTAACGAGGTTCTACTGTAGTTTATTCTACAGTATAACTCGGTTATAATGTACCTGGGTTAGTATGTATTAATTAATTAAATGTACCAAGTTTATAAAGCAGTATGTATTTCTATATATGGTAACTCGGTTAGTACGTATACTTATTCCATTCCCGAGGGGGTACGTTATAACCGAGTTCTACTGTATTATTGTTTGTATTGACACTCAGGTGTATGGAGAGTCCTCTTACGATCTGGTAGCTGATATAATATCGGAACTGAAACTAACTGAAGATGATGTATTTCTGGATCTAGGCAGTGGTTTGTCCCTTATACTCTTGTCTGTACAAAACAACCTCGTTGTCCGAATTATACTGGAAAACGGTTGCCATATGCCCTATATATTTATATCGGATATAAGAACATTATACTGGAAAACGGTTGCCATATACCCTATATATTTATGCCGGTTATAAGAACATTATATGCAGTTCCCGACGATGTTCTTATAAACACTACTGTATCATCCTGTAATATAAGTTGCCTGTAGTATAAGCTACAGTAGGTAGAACACCGGATATAAGTTGTCTGTAGTATATAAGCACTGTAACATAATCATACTGTATCTGTGTTTGTAGGAGTTGGTAACGTAGTGTTGCAGGTGTGCGCAGCGGCTAACTGCACCTGCTACGGAATAGAGAAGAATGATACCCCAGCGGAGTTCGCTAAGGCAAGCTGTGACTCTATATTACTGTGCTAAGAGCACTGTGTTATAACCCATTTAAACACACTTTACACTGATTATACTCCTGTTGATACGAATACATAGAGCAGTATTCTACTCTATGTTATTTACTGTACTACAGTCAACTCCGCTTAATAGAGCCACCGGTTAATCGGTTTCTCCGCTTAATCGGGTCAAAATTTCACAGGATTTATGGGACAGAATTACAGTTTGGCTTACAATATTTTCGGTTAATCGGTTTCTCTGCTTACTCGGGTCAAAACAACCTGGTCCCGAGGTGGCTCTATTAAGCGGAGTCGACTGTAATTATTCTTTTTAACATTTGTGTTAAATGTACTAACTGTAGCAAATGGAAGAGGAATTCTTCCAATGGATGGACTGGTATGGGAAATCTTGTGGAGATTTTGAAGTAAGCAGGTGTTGTTGTTATTGTTGTTGTTGTTGTTGTTGTTTATTGTTGTTGTTTATTTTTGTTATTGTTGTTGTTGTTGCTGTTTATTTATAGCTGTTGCAAGGAGACTTCTTGGATCAAGAATATATTTCTTATATTAAGAAATCAACGTACGTATTTGTTTATTTACTTTATATATTGTTGTTGTTATTGTTTATAATAGAGTCATATTTGTCAACAACTTTGCTTTTGGTCCCAGACTGAACCACAAGGTAACTAGTATTTTTTTATGAATGTTTTCACATCTTTTGAATATTTGTATTTGTTTTATTAATATTTTCACACCTTTTAAATATTCGTATTTAGTTGAAAGAGATATTCTCTGGATTGAGCGACGGAACAAGAATTGTATCTTCTCTCGAGTTTGCTCCGACTAACTTCAAAATAACTCCGAGGACATTATCTGGTAAACAAACAAACAAACAAACAAACAAACAAACAAACAAACAAACAAACAAACAAACAAACAAACAAACAAACAAACAGACAAACAAACAAACAGACAAACCGACAAACAAATAAACAAACAAACAAACAAATACATTTATACGTACAGTAGACTCTGTTAATAGGAACACCAGGCGACCGTCGAAATTTGTTCGTATTTCCGGAATTCGTATTAACTGGAGTCACTTGCATGCATTTGTATAGGCTAGGGGAATTAACCTTGTACTGATTAACCAATATTCTTATCCGTATTTGTATCATTAATTTCTAAATATTTGTGTAGTATTTTTTTAATAATAAATAGGAAAATAAATAACAAATAATTAGTATACAGAACTAACAATTATTGACAAGAAAATATTTGTAGTGAGTAGTTTTCATTTTTAGACACAATAATTAAATTTAGATTTTCAGTTAGAACTATTCCTAGAGGGACATGAAACATTCCTATTCCATGTCCTGGTTCCCCTATAGTGTGGAGGTGTGTCCCTTCTTTCGAGAATATTCTGATTTGTTGATTCCCCCAATCACTGATTAGCAAATTCTGTTTTCTGTCCAAACAGAAGAAGTCAGCTGATCCTATCTGCATTCCTCTACCCTCTGTGATTAGGGAGCGTATCTTCTCTCCTGCGTGAGAGAACACGAGTATGCAGGGAGAGTTATAACAGAGCACGTACACCTCATCTGGTGTCAGTTTAACGTCACGCGGGGATTTCATTGCTTGGTGCGTTATGGATCTTTGGAAGTGTAGGGAGTCATCTAGGACTTGGATTCTGTGGTTGTTAGAATCTGCTACGAACACATCTCCGTTGGTAGAGACGGAGAGTCCGCGAGGCCAATAGAAATGTCCCACACCAGATCCCTCACTCCCTAGGCTAGCGACGAGACGCATGTCAGCCTCTATTTTGAATCGGAACACAGCGTGTACTCCTGTGTCCGTCACGTACAGGTTGTCTCGATGGATCGCTATACCCCATGGCCGTCTCATGTCTTGGTTTGTGAAAGTATTTAGGAATTCGCCTGTCTCCGAGAAGATTGAGACTCTACAGGAACCTGACCCTTCTGCGACATAAATCAGATTTGTGTTCCCATCGATAGCGACACCCCAAGGATTCCAGAGCTCTCCAGGAGCATGTCCTTTCTTCCCGACAGCTACAATCGGTCTCATTTCTTCATATCGGGATACAACGGGCACCTCCTCCTCGACTACCTCTCCCACACCTGCGATCACCTGCTCCAGGTGTCCACAGGTGCCTCGTAACACCACGCGTGTCTCGGGCTGGGGTACCCTCACCTCTGCTAGCGCTTGTTCTAGTTCCGCTAGGATTCGCTCCTGGGTCTCTCTCAGTTCGTTCATTTGGAAGAGACGCTCGGTTTCGGTTTTCAGTCGGATCAGTTCTTCTTCTTTTCGCGCGCGGGCTATGGGCCTAGCGGCTATTTGGTCGCGTGTGTCGCGGTATGTGGTTATGAGTGCCACTCGTCGCTGCTGGACACACATAATTATGCTGTCGAACAGTTGGTGTATTTCCAACTCGACAGGGTCTACAGGGTGTATCGGGTCAGGGAATCGAACTGCCATTTTGTTATTATTTGCTAGTTAGCTAGTTAGTGCTATTGAAAGGAAAGTAGTTTGTTAGTAGAATGCTATAGAGAATGTGTCTCGTATCTTATAGCAGAGCTAGGTGGTGGAACTGAGTGGAATGTGGCATCTGTTTGTGTGCCGCCTCTTCTGATGCACATGGTGACTCCATCCAGTCAGGAATGTAGTGAAAGGAAATACTTTCATTTGTGAATAATTAGTTAATGCAGAGACAACTCTGCTAGGATACCAGATAGCTCAAATGGAATGTGGCACAACCCAGTGCAAAGTACAAATTACTTTCTTAGCTTAGAATCAAATTTCTTACTTTGTTACCAATGGAATGCAAGTTATACTTATCTACTCAGAAAAATTTCATTCCATTTGCCAATTATTATTTCACTAGGGTAAAATATAGTTTAACATTATCAATTGGTTTGATTAACAGAACTAAGTTTCAACTAACCTAGGCTTATTTCTGTTACTAATTAACTAGTCAACTCCGCTTAATAGAGCCACCGGTTAATAGATTTCACTGCTTAATCGTGTCAAAATTTCGCAGGATTTATAGGACGGAATGACATTTTGGCTTAAAATATTTTCGGTTAATAGATTTCTCCGCTTAATCGGGTCAAAGCAACCTGATCCCGAGGTGACTCTATTAAGCGGAGTTGACTGTAGCTAACTAGCTAACTAGCTAACTAACTACTAGATTACACAAATACTGTTTGATTGTTGTGTTTAAGATCTCGGGAGTATTCTGAGAGTGTCCCGACTATCGGCTACAGAGGGGAACGTATCTTGGACAGACAAACCAGTTTCCTATTACCTACACGTTATAGACAGAACTAAGGTAAGCCTGCTATTAGCTGCTGTAAGATATTCTATGCACAGTTCGGAACTTCCATAATTTGCCTTAATAGATTATGCTAAAATCCCTGTTTTTAATATTGGGGGCATATGGGTTTGGATTTACATGATAATTATCTAAAGATCGAAATATTATAATTTCAATAAATTTCACTTTGAGTTATTTTTAAAAATAATAACATTATTTTTCTCATATTGCATACAGTTAATCTATGCTATTCTGTGAGATTGTTGTTATTGTTGTTGTTATTTACTTCACAGCTTGAGAGGTACTTCCAGCAGCAGAAGAGAAAGGAGGAGAGCGAGGTTCGTATTTATATCTGAGATATGAGATTTGTGATTTGTGATATGTCCCATAAGTGTATCTACTGTTGTATTATATTCTGTCTGTGTATTAGAGCTCTGTTGTATCAGAAGTTAAGAGGAAAAAGAGAAAGCAAGCTAAGTAAGGAGTTGAGTTTGTATTTACAGGAAACTCCCGTTATAGCGAACCATTGGACCATAGGGCTTGTTCATAATAATAAATCTTCATATAAGCAGACCTGACTGTATCATACTGACTGTATAAGCTTAACAATAAGCAGACCTGACTGTATCATACTGACTGTATAACCTTAACAATAAGCAGACCTGACTGTATCATACTGACTGTATAAGCTTATAACAATACGCAGACCTGACTGTATCATACTGACTGTATAAGCTTATAACAATACGCAGACCTGACTGTATCATACTGACTGTATAAGCTTAACAATAAGCAGACCTGACTGTATCATACTGACTGTATAAGCTTAACAATAAGCAGACCTGACTGTATCATACTGACTGTATAAGCTTACACCTGTGCTATAGGAAGCAGGGTCGTCGCAAGAGGAGGGGCACCTCCTCCTCTGAGTCGGCTAGTCTCACTACGGACCCCAGCGACTTCTACATGAGCTCAGATAACGAGTGTGCTCAGGCAGACATGCGCGCATCTCTAGATATACTAGTCGGTATGTTATAGCAGCTATATACCACCTCTATATACAGTCGAAATCGGGTTTTTTGCCCCCCTAAATGCATGGAAAAATAGGCAAAATACCCGATACGCAAAAAAACCCGTATTTGACAATAGACAGTGCTATGAGGTTATGAAGAAACAAGGAGAAGCAAGGAGGCAAAAAACCCCGATTTCGACTGTACATATATAGGGCATAGCATTATATAGGGCATAGCAAGGTGGTTCCCAACCTGGGGTCCACTAATGTATTATGGTCAATGGGAGGGGGTCCACAGAATGACTATAAGGGGTCCACGGTTGAAAAGGTTTGGAATCTCTGGCATAGTCTGTCCCTTGGTTAATATTTTTTTATGTCGGTGATTCGGTATTGTAACTAATTATTGTTTGTTTGTATGTTTCAGAGAGTTACAGACAACAGGTGACAGAGTTTTTGAACAAAATGCAAACAAAAGAATTTAAAGATCAAATAATAGAGCAGATACAGATTGAGAAGGTTCATAATAATTAATACAATCGACTCCGCTTAATTAATAGAGTCACCTCGGGACCAGGTTACTTTGACCCGATTAAGCGGAGAAATCTATTAACCGAAAATATTTTAAGCCAAACTGTCATTCCGTCCTATAAATCCTGTGAAATATGACCCGATTAAGCGAATAAATTTTATAACCGGTGGCTCTATTAAGCGGAGTCGACTGTGCTTTCAACAGAATAGTTTCTTATTAATTTATGTTTAATTAGGAGCGAAAACAGTTGTATACAGGAAAGATACAAGAATTGGAACAAAAGGTATTTGTAGTTATATATAATAGAGTCATATAATTAATGCACGTGTTGTTAATAGATACAGGAGATACTTAATGAAGGGGCTAACTCAATAAGAAGAGTAATGACTGAGGTAAGAAGTAAGATATGCTTATAGCAAGTCGCATTTGTGTATACAGTAGAACCTCGTTAGTAGGAACACCAGGGGACCGTAAAAATGTGTTCGCTTTATCCGGAGTTCGTATTAACCGGAGTAATATCCATTGAATAGCCATTGTAGGGGCCTAATTTTGTGTAACTGTTTGTTCGTCTTATCCGGAAAAATTCGTAATAACCGTGTTCGTACTAACGAGGTTCTACTGTACACAATTTGCTTTACGTCTATGGGAGCACGTATCTCTATATATTATTGGGCCTAGAAAGTGTATGATCACGATTGCCCCTATATAAACCTGGCTTGCCTGTCTGACTAATCAGCTGTTCCTACCTAGTTCGGCATCTCTAACCAGACCCCCACGGGACTCACTAACGGGGCCCGGAGCATGTTGCTGCAGAACAGACAGCTCAAGGAGGATACCCGCGTTCTGGAGGAGAGGGTATCCAGACTAGAGGAGGAACACAAGGAACTCGTATGTACTGTGTATAGTGTATAGTGTGTACTGTGTACTGTATAGTGCTAGCACCTTTATAGTGATGATGACATTACAAAAAAATCTAAAATTACAGCTTTGCTACCAAACGACAAACCACCAAAAGACCAAGATATAGTGCCTTCAAAGGATAATGCTGTCGGCACAGCTGTAATTTTAGATTTTTGTTGTTGTTTATATTTGTTTACTCTTATAGTTTAATATGCTACTGAACACCCTAGACACTGGGTATGTCCCTATGGCTTATAAGCTAACTCTACTATTCCGTTTTAGCTGAGGGACTGCAAGGACTCAATGGGAGAGGAGATATTCGCTCCAGTGGCCAACAAACTGGAAATGTATCTCACGTGTAACGATCCTAAGCAGATAGATTGGTAAGTACTACCGTATATACCAATGAGCTCTGTTGTTATGTGCTGTAATTAGGAGTTCTCAAGTCGGCCAGATGTCCCCCCCTCCCCCTGTCTCGTGTCCCAAGGGTCCCTCCCACCCCCTGACACCCGTCAGAAAACGCATGCGAGACCCGAACAAGAAAACTGTCCGCATTATCAAACAAACCCCCAAATCTCCTCCTAAGTCTAGTCCTAGTCCCCCTATCTCCGTACCACAATCGGAACCGATGGATACTATCCCCCAGCCGACCTCCTCAACTGACCTCACACATAAAGACGCACATTCCAACTCCCCACTCCCGTCTCCATTGCTCCCAGACGCACACAAAGACCCTAGCACCATTACTATCTCCTCCAGCCCCTCGCCCCCTCACGAGACCCCCTTCTCAATAGAGTCCATAACCCGGCCCCCCAAGACCTCCCTTATTCCCTCTCCTACCTCCTCCCACGCGCCCCCTGGTCCCGAGAGCCCGCATCGCCCCTCTCTGCCCCCCCCGCGGACCCCCACGTACCTACACCCTTATTTCCCGTATCTACAGAACAGTCCGCTCTACACTCAGTACCTCGAGAAGCAGGGCGGGCTCCCCTACCCCTTCTATCCGATAACCCTCTCTCACCAACAGGTCATGAGCATGTACTACTCACATCTGTCCCCTACCGACAAGCTTGCCGCCCCCGGGCCCCTGCCCCTGCCTCCCATGCCGATAACGAACATTCCGATCCCCAGCCCGGCCCCAGATCTGGTCGCTAGGGGCAGGAAGCACAAACGGACCGATAAGACCAAGCGCAGACACCCCCCACCCGACGAAAGCAAACCTGAGAGCGACGCTCCTATTTATACTCCCTCCACGCCTGAGAACTGCTGACTGATCGCACTAGTCACTTAGCCAATCAGATAGCGTTATTAATAGCAACAATTTTACAACCAACTATCATATCGTATATTATTTCAATGTTAATAGACTATGAATAGCATTATGACGTCATTGTACGTAGTGTAATCTAGCAGTTTATTAATGTAGTAGGGATGCACAGTAATTACAGAGTTCAGTAACGTAATTGACTGAATTAGCACAGAAATAGAAGGGACGGGGTTCATACTAGAACTGACAATTCACAGAATCGGTTAAAACACAGTTCTCACTCCTCACAGGTTGCTATAGAACACCGGATTGGAATGTCTTTGCGGTGACTTTGAGTGTGTCGTAGCGGACCTGGGTCTATTGATAACGTGCTGCGGATCGGGGGACAGTTGTCGCGGGGTTTCCACTGGGCTGTGGCTAGCGACGGAGGGTATAGAGCAATCGAGGCTGCTGGTATGGTGATGCACATCTTTTAGGTCGGAGTTAGTTTGGCTCCTAGAGCGGCCTACTCTCGAGTGTATATTATGCATGCGCATTGTTGGATGTAGGGTCTTAGACTGCTTGGGAGGAGCAGCACGTGTTACCCCTCCTACCTGTTGTGTGGGGGGCATTAAGTGGGTCTCTTTCTGCTGGGACAGGTTTAGAGAAGTGGACCGGTATAGCGAGCTGGGGGAGGGCGTACGGGCCAGGGGGGACACCGGAGCGGGACGCTTCTTGTGGAGACTCTTCATGAGGTGTACGGGGGAGCCGTGGGCAATTGCTATAGGGGAGGTGTTTGCAGTGGGAATGGAAGAGGTGAAGGAGGGGGCGCGGGTGTGGTTACCTGTTAAATAAATAAATAATAAGTTTAACGTCTTATAGTATATGCTGAATAAATTCTAATTTTCACTAATTACAGTAGGCCTCGTTATTAGGAACAAACACTAGGGGACCATTAAAATGTGTACGCCTTATCCGGGTTTCGCAATAAGTTATTAACCAATTTGTATTGAAAAGGCTTTGAAGGGGGCTAATTAATCGTTTTTATTGCATTTTAACTTTTCAAATGAGACACTGTATGGTGGCACCCCTAAGGCTCGTATCTAATTAGCACCAAATAATGATCCCCTTGCCCCTTAGGGGGGGGTACAAATGAAGGGACATGTAACATGTAACACACCTTTTTCAGAAGAAGTAGAGGAAGCAGAAGAAGTTCTATGGGTTAACGGAAAATATATTTTGTTGAAGAAATTACTTCCTCTTTTCTTCTTAGTGGGGAACAGATCTTTTAGAGTTTTAGACTTTTTCGTTATTCTAACAGCGTCTACGGATCCTCTCTTCTTTAGGTCCTGTTGAATTGTGGATTCGTGAAGTGGCACAATCGTAAGCGACACTTTCTTGTGGTGTGCCAGTAGAGCAGCCACTTGGTTGTGCGAGTACCCGCGTATTTCCTCCAGGTTTATGTGAGTTATGAGATCGTTCTCTCTCAGGCCCCCGATGTCCGCCGGACCGCCAACAGTGATGCCCTAAACACAGTTGTAAATGTAGTCCTATTATACGGTATAGAATATATAACAGCAATTTAATTCATTGAAGTATTATTTAACCTACGTATAAATTCCAATATATACAGTAGAACCTTGCTAGTACGAACACGTTTAATACGAAATTCTGATTAATAAGAACACTATTTCAGTCCCCTTCTAAGCCTTTTCAATGCATATGACAACAGTTAATAATACGAATTGCGGATAAGCGAACGCATTTTGATGGTCCCCTGGTGTTCTTAATAACGAGCTAGGTTCTATTGTATTATGTGTGAAGTATAAATAACTGATACATCATACAATTGAGATAACTTTCTAACATTAAATCTTACCGTTGCCAAGTGGTCTGTTTGGAAGTTATTAGAATTCTTCATATAGACCCGAATGCCTCTAACTGCAAACCCGAATTCGTTCTGTACTTTCTCCACCTCGATCTGTTTGGCGTGTGTGTCCGAGAGAGGGAGCGGCCTTTGTGAGCTGTTGGGGGAGACAGGACTAGAACCACGGGAGAGATGCGTCGGCTTCATTTTATCCACGTGTGCCCGTCTCTTGAGCTTGGGGCTCCTGGGTGTGGTGTTGTACTTGGCAGATATCTGGGGTTTGCAGAGACTGCTCTCTCGGAGCTGGACGGGGGGCGAGCTGACTGCGTGGGAGCGGTAGCGGAGGGGCGGCTCGATCTCATCCACTGGGTGGGGACAGAAATATTAACACATTGTGTGTAGTAGTGGTCGATAAATTAGGTGGTTTAAAAATATTCTTAAGTGACCAAATTTTGCCTTTGGTGGCTTAACTAATCCACTATAAATTGTTGATTATTTTACATTGTGTAGATTATATTTTTTGTTGCATTATTTGTTATTAATATTAGTGTTGTTTTACAGCATCAGAAGTTTGTAAAGTTTGTTAAACCGGCCATTGTTTATTCTTTAGCCACCAGAAAAAGGAACGTATATAGAGTATTTGCTATACAACAGGCTTTTGCTCTATGGATAAGTCAATGGAATTTCAATGCAGACCAGAACACTCAGGATTATAGAATAAACTGCTATAGACATATCAATATAGTCAGGTCTGCTTATAGTGAACAAGATTTCGACTGCTTAAATATGAAGAACTTTTTATCATGAACAAGCCCTATGGTCCCAATTTAACAACTTACATAGGGTTCGTATTAATTTGAGTTCGCTTATTATGAAGTCTCTCTATTATGAACACAATTTTTGGTCCCTTGAATGTTCATAATAAAAGAACCTGACTATATAATACAACCACATAACAGAACACTAAGGTACCTTTATCCAGATCGCAGCTGGTCAGTGGATAGTCGGGAGTGTGGTACGATAGCTCCGGTTCCGACACGGACAGCAGAGCTATGTTGGTGGAGCGGGAGGTGCGCGGCAGATATATACCCGAGTGTAGGTCCTGGTCCGAACTGGTGCTCAGGGTACTTAGGGTACTTAGGGTATTCATGGTGCCGGGGAATAGGGAGGAGGGCCTCTGGTTGGGAGGAGGAGACAGGAGCTTAGCGAGCTCCTCTGCCTGCGTTATTCTATTGGAATATAGATCGTAAGCAGGGTACTTACTATACGGGAGTATAAGTGAACACTCTACTATAGTATGAATTTTGTACGTATAAAAGGTTATTTTGTAGTATATCTGTACACTGGTGTTCGCGTAATAGCAATTCGCATTTTGCACTCAATTTGCTTTCTAATTGGCGGATTTGCTATTAGAGGAACAGAATTAACATTAAATGCTTGCTTGGGGCTGAAAATAACATGTTTAATATAACAATATAATATTGCTTAGGCGAACACCACTGTATTACTCTATGGGGACTTTCTGCAGTTTTCGCGCTCCTAAATGCAAACATATCCCAATATATATGGCTTGCTCCTGTATAACCCTGCTTATAAGCCTACATAATATCTATAAGCACTATATCCCTACCCCTCTAGGTCCGTGAGCTTGTCCTCCTCCTTGTCCGACAGCACCAACAGGTCCGGAATACCCTTGTCGTCACCACTAGGGGGGGACTCTCTCAGCTGTTTGGCTTCCTCCTTGGGGTAGGAGGGGGGGCTGGAGGAGGCGGCGGTCAGGTCACAGAAGGACTCTAGGTCCTCTCCCTCTAAGAGACGGGAGAATCTTATGGAGCAGGTGGCGAACTGAGTCGTGGGCTCTCCGCTGGTCGGCTCCCCCTCCCCCTCGTCGCTCTCGTACTCGTCTGGGTATCTGTCCTCCCGGGCTGTTAACACACCGTAAACAACAACAACAACAACAACAACAAAGGAATTACTTATATATCTATCAGCCAAAACTTTTCTAATTAAATTTCCAGACGGCTGTCAATATCATTTTTTACATAAAAAATTCACCATTTCGAATCCGGGTATTAATAACGATGTGTATATTGGATTTTATACAAAACAATGGCATAACTACACTGAAAAGGTATTGGCAGATATAAGTAAGCCCCACAAGAATGTTATAACTGCACTTACTGTCGAAGTACGATGTATCATACTCGCCCTCCAACTGAGGAACGAATTCTGCCTTTATTCTAAGCAGGTTATTCCAGTCCAGTCCGTTGAAGAAAGGGTGCATCTTTACCATTTCTATTCCCCCCTGTTCGCAGCTGCCCAGTCTCCGCTTCGGCTGAAACGTGAGCAGCTTCCTTATCAGGTCCTCTGCCCACGGGGGCGGTCTCTCTATGGGCTCGTCCTCGGGCCAGGTCAGCTCGTGGGACTCTAGTTAATCATAATGTAACACCTCTAACTAGGGTATAGGCAACTCTTCTTAAAATGAAGTATAAGGGACACTTCATTTATTCGTTATAAGCGGAGTAAAACAAATTACTTTATCCGTCTGGGGAATGAATAAAGTACATTATACTTTCGTTGCAACGAACACGGATAAGGCGAACAAGGTTTAATTCCCCTAGTCTATACAAATGATGTAAATGACTCGGGTTAATACGAACAAATTTCGACGGTCCCCTGGTGTTCCTATCAACTAGAGTCTACTATACGTTATAAGCATGTATTTCTATAAGAGAGTCTACTGTATATGTAACTAACCGTTAGTGATAATATCAAACAGATCGTCTACTGTATTGGCTCTGAATGGCTTGAAATACGCCAGCATTTCGTACAGTATAACCCCCATGGACCACCAATCCACCGCCTTGTCGTACTCCAGTCCCAGGATAACCTCAGGCGCTATGTAGTCGGGGGTCCCCCAGACCGTGGACTCCTTAAAGTGGTTCTCCGTAAGGCGAGACCGGATGTTAGCCTCCAGCAGCGTAGCGGTAACTGGGAATAGATATAGTATAGTAATGCCATAGGTAACTGGGAAATAATATTAAGTATAGTAATCCCATATAGGTAACTGGGAATAGAGTATGGTACAGTATAACTCGGTCATAACGTACCTGGGTTAGAAGTTTATAAAGCAGTATGTATTTCTATGAAGGGTACTTATTTTCCATTCCCGAGGGGGTACATTAACAAATGCTATGTATAACTTACAAGTAACGAGTCCAATCTTTGAGAGTCCAAAGTCTGTTAGCTTGATATGACCCTCTGACGTAATAAGCATGCTACAGAGTACAAAGAGATAATCTGATTACTTGTAGAAATTTTATTTGAGCTACAAATCGGTCAACAACTTTTCAATATAAAAACGGGCTTCGCAAAGGTTGCAAAAGTGAATTTTAATGTTAAAATTATCTATTTAAAGGAGTTGACCCGTATTATAAGTCATATATTATATTATTGTCGTTTCTATCCCATTGAAATATACAATATTCCCTATTATTCTAGGGGTATTATTTTATAAAATCAAATTATAGCATATATTACAAACTAGTGCTCACTTGTCGGGCTTGAGGTCCCTATGCACTATTCCATAGCTGTGCACATACTCCAGCGCTAGCACCGCCTCACTGAAGTACATGCGGGCCATGTCCACAGGGAGAGGTCCCACCTTCTCAATCAGACTAGCCACGTCTCCTCCCTCCACATACTCCATCACCAGGCAGTAGTGCTTCTACGGACAGATAATAATTATAGGCAGTAGTTCTAAGGACAGATAATAACTATAAGCAGTAGTGCTTCTATATACAGCTACAGGCAGGCAAACTATATAATAACTATAGCGTCACTAGGCTAGGGGTGGGAAAATCACGATATTTATTAAATCACAATTTCATTTCATATGCTCAGATTTTTATGATTATTTCGGAAATTGGTATATTTTGTAAGAAAATCCTACTTATTTTTGAGATCTTGTAGACCCCAGATGGGGAACCACTGTAAATAACTTGAATCAAGAATAATAATCTTGGAAAATATAATTTAAGTAAAATTGTGATTCTGATTAAAATAAGTATCCCGTGTTTACCCTAGTGCTGAATGTGCACAGTAGCGACACTATGAATGGATTCTCGGCTAGACTGAGGATGTCTCTCTCCGCGTACACCTGTGGGACCAGCTTCTTCTGCACCATGCGCTGCTTGCTGATCTTCTTCATTGCGAACTTCCTACTCGTGTCCTTGTACCGAACTAACAGCACAATCCTATGTACAGTACATGTTATAATAACAGAGTTAATACGAACACCAACGGACGGTAAAATGTGTTCGCTTTATCCGGAGTAATACCCATTTAATAGCCAAAGTAGGGACCTGATTTTGTGGAACTGTTTGTTCGTCTTATCCGAAAATTCGTATTAACCGTGTTCGTACTAACGAAGTTCTACTGTTATAATAACGGAGTTAAGGGAAATGGTTAGTTTGCTTACCCGTAGGCTCCTTTGGATATTGTCTTAATTCTTTGGAAATCGGTTTCGTTTGGTTGTTTCGCTTCTTGTGACTGTAAGAGAGAATTGTAAACAGATCGTATAACAACAACAACAACAACAACAACAACAACAACAACTGGTATACTCACTTTATCAGATGATTGTGTTTCATTCTGGGTTCTTGCCTCAACTTTAGCTACACAAACACAAAACAAAAACAAATAATATACAATATAATTACAGCATTTAAGGGATATTAATACTCACTCAGATCTGAGTTGAGTTGTCGCATAATATAAGGGACTAAATCGTCCTCGCACATCATGCGCTTAGCCAAGTCCTTGTCATTGCTGACAAGCGTGTTGTAGGCCTCTGGGTCAAATTCCTATAAATATACAATCTTATTAATGTCATATTTACAAGGAATTTTAGGTAACTTTGTGTGATAATTACTAATGAATAATTCAGTTCCTCTAATAGCAAGTTATATTATAAAGTATATTTAGTAATTTCCCTTAACTGTTGTTTGTTTTAATTAATCATAGACAGTATAGCAGCATGCATGGTAAATACAAACAAAAGGTAAATAAATGTAAACAAAAAGGTAAACAAAAGGGTCAACATATACTTAGGAATACAGGAATTAGTTTATCCTCTTTGCCAGACTCTGTTTCTTGTATTTCACTAATTTCCGTACAAGTTCCATAACTGGTACATACGACTTTATTATAACAAATATTACGTAGGGAGATAGCACCAAAATCCCGGTTATATGGTCAGACAAGAGAGAGCCATGAGATATATTAAGAATGCCCAGAATAGTGAGAATGAATAAGCAGTAGGATTCGAAGTGGTTAGCGAAATGGTTAGTAGCTGGCTGGCAAAGTGAGTTTATTATTAACAATATTAAACATAGTACTGACACGAATAAGCAGGAATTATTGAATATCTGGAATTTCATCGGAAATAAGTAAGGAAGAGGGAACAGTAGTGCGAAGAAAAAGCGACAAAAAAGCTTCATAACTTCCCATAACTTAAATCCGGACTTAAAACGTTTTTCATAATTTTCAGTCAAATGGAAACAGCATTTCCTACCTCTATACGAAAGCACTACGAGCAAGATTGGAATAAGCAAAATAAAGAGAACAATAATTGTAGAAGGAATGACCATTAATAAGTTTGTGCGAATATAAAATTCCGAATAATAGATCCATTTCTTCTGTTCGTTCGTCTGGAAAGGTACAAACGCACCCACACACAAATTGCTGTAAGTTAGAATAAACAGAGTCCACATAGGAAAATGAATGTTCTTTCCTAGGTTATAACGCTGGAGGAAAGGAATTTTCTGGAAAAGTAGGTATACGATGAGTAGATATAAGTAGTACACAGACGAACTCACGTTGTTAAATAGAGTCACAACTTGAATTTCATCCTTTTCACTCCCAAGCCCAAAACAAAACGGCATATTTTCGGACACAAGCAGATTACTAAAGCTGAGTAGCACCGATATTATATTGAATATAACTTCGTAACTAACCTTACCACAGCTGACCATATAAAGATACAAAATGCTGGAATAAAATGCGATACTTCTAGTATAGTCATTGAAAATGTCGATTCGCAAAGATAATATTATAGCTGTGATGGCTATAGTAATAATGATGTATAGGGGGACCCATAAAAACGGGACCATACAGGGATAGCAATTGTTAAAGATTGTCCGAATTATAGAAATGGGTGGGCTAAACAATAGATGGTGAGAGGAATTATTCTTTATACATTTAGTACAGTAGGGACCTGTTAAACCTTCCAGACATTGTTCATAGGGTGTTAAAAGATTGACAATGCAAGTTTTATGAGCTACTGTTAAGTTATAACATTTGCATTTAAAGTACTTGCACTCTCCTGGAACGAAATTTTTACCGGAATCACTGATGGCAATAAGAGCTGGGAAATTAATCGAAATGGAAACTTCAGTGGCACTTTGGATCGGATGTCCGAGAATGGAAAGATTGGTGTCACGAGGTTCAAAGATAGGTTTGTTGTAGAGAATGTCTTGTTTTGCAGAACACGCATTAATCTGTACATTGTTAGGCTTAAAGTGGAAAGCGTCTGGACAAGTTGAAATGAGTAGTTTGGTGCAAATATAGATTGGGAAATACGGTTTTGAATAAATACACATTTGTACGAGTTGCATTTTGTTTGTTGATTGAGTGAAAATAACACTGTAGTTAGTTTGTGGGCGCCAAAAATTCGGTTTTGGATATAGGCTTACATCAGCATATAAGGTGTTTTCGGAAATTTTAGAAACATCTTGACTTAAAGGGAAAAAGTCAACAGACGCATAAAATGCTGTAAATTGGTTCAAATCGTCTTTGAGTTGCAAACTGAGTTTTGAAATATATCCTGGAAATACTATATTAATTGTCGTATTGCCAAGGTCCTGTTTGTGAAAAAACTTCCTGATATGTTTTGTGTATTTCTTAAAAGCAAATGGGTCAAAACCTGTACAGTCTCTAAGAGTTATATCAGGAAGATATAACTTACACATGGGAACAAAATCGAAAGTGATTTGTGAAACATCCGTGGCAATTGAACATTTTGAGGTGTTAAAGGAAACTCCCATTTTTTTGAAGTACTCAAGTGTAGAATTTAGATAAAGAGCTCCAGTGTTAGAATGTGAACAGTAGAACATTGTTTTCGAATAAATATCATTTCCGAGACAAACATCAGTGTTTCTAAAGAACATTTCAACCGAATTATTAAAGAATATTAACTTGTCCATGTCCATAGTATTGTGATGTCTAATAAAACATTGATGGAACTCGGGTATCAAATGATGAACTCGGGTTTCAACTGGAATAAGTAAATTATCGTTCACATAAATACCTCCACCTCTCATTCCAGCTATATTACCACGGATATAAGAAGTCTGTTCGCGAGAAGAAATGTAAATAAACGAAGATTCTATATAAATAGCGCCACCAAATACCCTAGCTTTATTTCTCTGAATAATATTACTTCCGTTAAAGTGAAGATGAGATTGAATTAGTACAAACACACAGCCAACCGAACAAGTATTATTCGTGAAATTATTTCCGGACCCCAGAATAATTTGATGCATGCTTGCAAACACAACACCTCCTGAATCGGCATAGTTAGAAGTGAAATTGCATAATTCAATTACGAGAGAATTCTTACGATCGTATAGATTAGAGTGTTGGTAATCAACGCCTCGACCGGAAACGAAAATAGCGCCACCACTTATTGCTGAGTTATTAATAAAACTACAATTCCTTATCTCTAATTTAGAAATAGTCAATAGTTTACTGTATTGGTCGAAAAGGTATTTTGCAATTGCACCGCCTTTCCCATTATAAGCGTTATTACTTATAAATTCACAGTTTTCAATTTCAACTTGGATTTTATCATTTCCCAACGAGAGTATATCAATGCCTCCACCTGACACAACAAATATAGTCTGATTTGCATAGGCCTCGTTTTTAATGAAACTTGAATTTCGAACTGAAACGAAGTAGTTGGAAGAATCAGTGAAGGATTTAAGGAAAATGCCAGCACCAGATATAGCAGAACATTCGGTGATATTACAATTATCGATTGTAATATTTACATCCATGCTGTTGTTAATAAACATATAAATACCTGCTCCTGATAAGTAGTGCACATCATCTATTAAATCTGATATTTTATAAAATATACCGCTCATGGATTTAGCTGACAATCGTACGAAATTAGAGTCACTGATGTGTAATTGGGAAAGCGCGTTATGTGAGGCAGTATAGTATAGGCCTTGAGTGAGAAGGAATTTATTATTTCCTTCGAAATGACAGTTCGAAACGGTGACATTTTCGGAATGATACAAGTGCAAAAGAGTTCCGTAAAAGTTCGAAAATTTCGAATCGACGACCTCAACATTTTGACATGAAAATATGCTTAATCCAAAGCTATAATGTACGGTGTGAAAATATGAATATTCACTGTCGATAATTTCTTCTATATTTTCGCAAGACTGGAATATTACCCCCCTAACCAAAACATTGGTTACATCCTTAATTTTGATATGAGTAAAGCGTCTAGAAGCAAAACACACTATAGAGCTACCAGTTCCTATAATGGTAACATTCGTATACCCGTTAAGAATAATAGGATGAGACACACTGTATATGGTGTTCGCATCAAGATTTAGTTCACAAACAGAGTTGGTACAGTTATTATCCACATGAATAGAAAGGTCAATCGTATTAGCGAATAATACAGGGAACAAGATTAGTAGATATATGATAGAAACTCGCATAGTTAATATGTGTATTTTGTGTTTAAAATTAATTCAGTTTATTTATAGTTTGTATTTGATGATTAAAATAAGGAATTATCCAAATGGATACTCGTATATTACTGCTTACACGTTACACTCAGTTTTATATAGGATTAAATTACTGATTATTAATTAGTTATCTTTAAAAAGTAAATATTCAAAATTCAAATAAAGGAAAACAACAAGGGAAATATAGTATTTGTATAGTTCGTTATCGAAAGTAAAACAGAATTATTATAAGTACATAAATAGTAATAAATTAATGATGAAATAGTAGGGATTAATTTCATGCTTTATCGAATAAATAAATTATTACAATGAGTCATAACATTTCCCTGACCTAATTAGTATAAATTAAAACGGAAAAACCCTATGAATAGCAAAAAACTACAGTACCCCCTCGCTAATCCAAAAAGTGGTGTTCCGATTCAAAAAAATTCTGTTCTGATTAGTGAATTCGTTCGGAAAAGTGAAGTAATACAATTTCTATTAGCATCTATAAATGAGATCCGAAACAAACTTGTCCAAACCATTTTAATCCAAACTAAAACATATAGTATCCTACCTAAATACTTGTCTGAAACTTATTTTTTTTATAATTCCATTGTAATATACAAATAATTAAGAATTTTCCCAAATATATACGAAGGGTGTATTAATCGTAAATAAATTAACGTAGATAAATTAGTTAGCTCACAAATAAATAAGCAAATACGTAGATAAATAAATTAGTTAGAGCTCACAATGCACTCCAGTAGTCTGGCGGGTCTGCTGACAATACTGTAGAGCTGCTTTATAACTGCTATAGCGGGAGAGGCCTCGTTTCCTGCTGAGTACTTGCCAACTATCTGAAAAGTTAAAGTTCTCAATAATAATGTTTGTTTTAGATCATTGGTTAAAATAAATACACTACAGTAGACTCTGTTAGTAGGAACACGGATAAGGGGAATATCGGTTAAGGAGTACAAAGTTTAATTCCCCTAGCCTATACAAATACATGCAAGTGACTCCGGTTAACACGAATTCCGGATAATACGAACACGTTAAGACGGTCCCCTGGTGTTCCTATTAACAGAGTGTATAACTGTGTGGGTTATATAATAGAGATAACTTACTCTGTGTAATATGTCCGCCAAATCCTTCGTAATAGCCAGGAAGAACTCACTAGTCAGGTGATTAGTGTCAGCGGCCTGTATAATAGTCTGAGCTATCTGTACAAGCTAGAGGGGAAGGGAATAATAAACAATATATACGTACAGTTGACTTACGCTTAAGAGGGTCAGTTTTGTTCCAGGGTAGTTTGTCCCGATTAAGCGGAGAAGCCAATTAACTTAAAATATTGCCAAACTGTATTTCCGTTCCGTAAATCCTGTGAATTATTAACACAATTAATTTGAGAATCCAATTAACCGGTGGTTCTATTAAGCCGAGTCTACTGAATATTAAAACACAAACTTTCGTTCTTATTAACAGGATTTACTAAGTATTTAAAGCGTTTAATGGGCCCTGGAATAGTGTGTGTATTAACAGTAACTTCGTATTAACTATTAACCGTGTTATACTAATGAGAGTAAACTTACTTGGTTCTTTGAGAAGGTTTCTATCTTTTCATCGCAGTTCATATTCTTAACAAACTCATGGAGCTGGTGTTGCATCTGTTGTTGTGCCTGTTAGTAAACAAATAAATTAACAAATAAATAAATAAAAATAAACAAGTAAATAAATAAATAAACAAATAAATTAACAAATAAATAAATAAAAATAAATAAAAATAAACAAGTAAATAAATAAATAAACAAACAGTTGTGTTGTAAATTGTAATTATTCAATAGTTGAACTTACATGAGGAAAGTTGGCTTTGAAAGTGTCCCATACAGTCGTCTGGTCCAATGGTTGATAAGTAATTGAAGAGTCCGGACTATATTTAATTAATTAAATTAATAATCCAACTATTAATGGTGTTATTGTTAATATTCCTATTAATATACAGTAGACTCGTTAATACGAAATATTTGTTAAGGACAAGGTTTAATTTCCTAGTCTATACAAATGCATGCAAGTGACTCCGGTATAAGAATTTCCGGAAAATATTTCGACGGTCCCCTGATGTTCGCATTAACGAGAATCTACTGTATTTTCTGATGAATGTTTTCGTTAACAGTTGAAAGGAAGTTTTATAATAACGAAGGGATAGCTTATACAGGAATATTAGTATTTTGGGGATTGCAAACTGAAATCATAACAACAACAACAACAACAACATAAACATGTCAATACTTAATCAGTTATATAGTTAGAGATAGGCTAACTAGCACTAACAGGAACATAATAAGGCTAGATACAGTTTGTATTATAACAGCACCAGATAAGTAGTATAAAGTGGGACCCTCATGATGAGCCCAATATTCATCCATTTCATGCACAACTGTGTAGAAGAAGGTTACATTACTAGTTTCAGCTCCAATAGCATTCCACACGAATTGCTGCGAAATAAATGCCTCATCAACAGTGTTATAATGAGTAATACTATTCCCCATCACCCCTGCACAATATATAAGCTGCTGGAATTCATTCTGGGGCGAAAATGTGCCTACAGGGTGACCCCCGTGATCTCTCCCTTGAACCAAGAATCCAACAAAACTCTTCATTCCTGGGTCAGACAATTCCAATAAGATAGTCTGCCCATTATGGTACGTGTTAAGCGGCGAGTTGACAACGGTGAGGTCGTATGGAATGTCAGAGGTGAGCGGATACGCATTGTGTCCGGAAGAGGAAGGATCTGGAGTGAGGGACCGACACACGGTTATAGGGGGACCAGAGGAATAGCAGTGAGCATAAATAGGTAGGAGAATAACAGCGAATGCAACTAGTAAGCTCATTGGATATATTAATGGGATTAATTTAGTATTTCTAGTATTTATTTATTGTAGAGATTGGTGACATAATATTCGATGGAATGATTTCAGAATTAGAACTGTGATTAACACCTCATGCGATTAAATTAAAGATTTTATTTTCCTTTGATTCATTGAAAGTGCTAAATAATCTCCTGGCAAAGTACACAGTACAATATAATAATACAATTCAAACAACGATATTGGGAGCCCTGAAACAGTTGAATTTCCAATTTTCACTTAAGTTTTTCATATCGGCAAACGAACATAATAAGCACTGAGAAAACTGATTACATCCATGGTTCTCCAGTCAGTTTGTTTATGGAATCGATTCCCTCAAGCGAGGAAGCTTATCAAATAAATATTTGCATGAATTACTAGCCTACACAACTTGGACAGTACAACCTGCAATAACAAAGTTCATAGATAAGATCTCTCCAATCTCAGAAACACAATTTACAGCCGTGCCGTGTGACTACAAGTTTATTCCTATTTAGGGTAATTACTTATTTGTAGACAAACGTGCTATCACATTGTAACAAGCTGTATGTAATAAATTAAGGATAAATATAGTAGATTTTCGTTAATATGAATAGCCAGGGAACCGTCGAAATATGTTCGTACTAACCGAAGTCACTTGCATATATTTGTATAGGCTAGGGGAATTAAACGAGTCGAATTTACAATACCAAACAACAACAAACAAACAAACAACAACAACAACAAACTACTCACCTCAAAGAGCGAAGAGACCTGTACTTGAAATGGAAATCATCTTCAGAGCCCATACTATCAGTTCTGCTAAGCAATAATAATAAATAAACATTCGAATGTTTAGAATAAATGAATATATTACCGCCAATGCCTAGTTGTAGATGCGTCATACTCCTGATGGCTTGGGAGCTACAAGTAAACAACAATAACAACAAATTATATTAGATAATATCTGTATAGAACTCAGTTAGTTTAATAGTAAAAGAGCCAGGCTTACTCATAGACTATAACTTTACTTTATAAAAGAAAATTAAAACTGGAAAAAAAATTGAGCCTTTCAGTGCCTGAATTTAGTAATATTTAATTTAAACTTACGTAGTTGAGCTTTTCACATGAAGATGAAGTCTAAAGAATAATTTTGTAAAGATATAAATGTATTTGTTGTTGTTGTTGTTGTTGTTGTTGTTGTTTACACTTACGGAGACAGAGGCTGGAGAGGCGGTGTTGTAGCCAGAAGAGGTGGCAGACCATCTCCTCAGTTGATCGGAATAGCGACTAAACAAACAGGAAATTATATATAGACTGACCTGGTATAGTCAGTTAGTTTGGAGCGTAATTAGGAGATTTGGGAAATATACACAAGTTAATAGGATTCTCCGCTTAATTGGGTCAATATTTCACAGGATTTACGAAATAAAAATACAGTTTGGATTGGAGTATTTTGGGTTAATTGGATTTTCCGCTTAATGGGTTAAACTACCCTCAAACAAAGTGACATATTAAGCGGAATATTATAATAGTGAGAAATTATTTTGTCACCTGTTGTTGAACTGGAAGGGACATATGGATAAGCTGTTGGTTGGGTTTGGAGTTCTTTGTGAGAAACCTAATCGAACAAATAAACAAGTAAACAAACAAACACAAACTAACTAACTAACTAACTAACTACGTAAACAACTAACTAACTATTAAACTACGTAAACAACTAACTAACTAGCTTACTAACTAAAAGACAAACAAACAAACTAACAAACTAAAAAACTAACAAACAACAAACTAATAAACAAGTAAACAAACAAACACAAACTAACTAACTAACTATTAAACTACGTAAACAACTAACTAACTAGCTTACTAACTAAAAGACAAACAAACAAACAAACAAACAAACAACAAACTAACAAACAAACTAACAACAACAACAACAAAAACAACAACAACATATACTCCTTACTGTGAGAATGAGATTGGTGTCGTGTATATCCACTCGGCGGCCGTGACGAATAACTAAAATAAATTAATAAATAACAAACAATTAATATAATATAGCAAACGGTAATTTTCAAAGAAATAAAATGGACTTTGACAATGAATGAAATTACGTGGCACATCTGTTTAGATTGACAAACAATTAATTCTACTTACAAACGACTAATGAGTGTACTTTTAATGAGTGTACTTTAATGGATTAGGGGAATAGATATCAATTTAATGGAATATACTTCGTTAATAGAATTGTAGAAATAACTTACTTTAAATTTCTAGGTGGGAGAGAGAGCTCGTTCTATATTAAAATAAATAAATAATAATAAAATAATAAATTATTAAGTATTCCTATAAACCAAACGGTTGTTATTCTACAAAAATATAAAAATGGGATGTATAAAAACCAAATAATTACTAATGTTATGTTACATAAATTGATGACATATTTGTGTGTGGCTAATAATAATAAACACCACACTAATTAATGTGTAAACAAGCATAATAGAGCTCAAAGTTTTGACATAACCTGTGACGAATTAAAACTATAATAACCTGATTATTAAACAAAAGAAGTTCGTCTAATACAAACAATAAATGCTCTAAATAATTTAATTTACAAGAGTTTGAGAACTCTTAAATAACAAGTCATTATTATGCAAAATAAACTCTACTTATCATCTATATTAATTCAATAATAATAATACTTACATAAAATGACGTACAAGTATCGACAATACAGTAGACTCTGGTTAATAGGAACACCAGGGGACCGTCTTAATATGTTCGTATTATCAGGAAATTCGTATTAACCGGAGTCACTTGCATGCATTTGTATAGGCTAGGGGAATTAATCAAACCTTGTACTCCTTATAACCGATATTTCCAACTTACGAGAGTCTACTGTATATAAACAGTGCAATGACCATTAGAATAATACAAAATGTATAATAGCTATTAAGCCAATAAAAGCCCCAAAATAGCTATATAGGATAAATGTCTGTTAAATCAGATTTAACTCGAATGGATATGAAAGTGCATTCACATGCTGCTGTAGGTAACAAAATGAGACTAGCGAACTCAGATAAAATACTAAGAATCTCTTTGATATAGGGAGGGGCGATTAAATATTCCCGAACTTATACTCCCTATTTTAAAGCAACATAATTACGGCATGAACCTATCGTTACAAAAATGTCTTTGAAAATGATCTCGTATGTATGTTCTATAGCAACCTTTGTATGTAAATGGAATTCTACTTCGAACTATTGAAATAATATGTAAGTACAATTGTTAATTATGTATTGACTCACTTCATCTACGATTCTCTGGAGTTGAATTAAATCAGGAGCAGACGAACACAATTTCCGTCTGTATTTACGAATATTTGATTTCTTCGTTATATTGCTAGGAGATTGAGATTGGAATCCTAGCACATTTGAACAGCTAGGCGAAATCGAATAGGAATTAAGTCCGTGAGCGATTGGTTGAGACGGCCGTTCAATATTAGTACATAAGTCCATAGTAGAATTACTTTGGTAGAAATTCCTGAAAAGGCTAGATGGTAGGGAAGTTGCCAAAGAAATTCCCATTGAGTCAGAATCTTTCATTTTAATCGTTGGCTAGAAATAATAGTGTATGTAAATAGCTTTCTCATTTCTATATTTATAATACTAGCTCAGTACCGTAGGTTCAAGGGGCAGAAAACGTTATAGACAACAAACAACAAATAATATGAAAATACTGCGTAAACACTATACAAACAACAAACTTATTTCCTGTCAGACTTCAGTTCAAATTTAGCCGTTTCTTAATCTCAATGCAAGGTTGCTTAAAGCCACCAAACAATACAACAATAGGAAATATGTGAATCAACTTTCGTACTTTATAATCAGTGAATGAATATAGCATGTCGTAGGAAATAAAATTAGAAGTTTAATTAGATTAATTAGGTGACAACCATAAGAGTCAGATTATGCGATAATATTTAAAGCGGGTTTCAACGGATAAAACAAAAGAACAAATTAATATCCTTAAAACAGTTAAAAAGATAAGAAATTCAAATAATATTTTGTGTTTTTAATTAATAATTAAAGTGTATTTGATTAGAAATAAGTTTTCAAGAAATATACTTGAATTTAACTCCGGATTCTTGGAATGCGGAAAATTCCAAATACGAATTCGCGATTAAACATCCAAAATGCCCAGTTTAATACAATTATATCGGACTTATATACATAATAAGTTAATAACCCATTTGTTCACGAGAAAGGTTAATTATCTTGACCTTATGGTAACAAAAATATTTATCTACAATTTTATTACAGCCATTAAGTTCATACTAATTAATTTTTAACGCCAATAGTAAATCAGACAATACAATGCATTCTGATACAAGGTACAATCTATTTATTCGCAATATATTGCTAGTGTCCATTTAAGAACCTGTATTTATTACACAACCACATTTGATTTGCAAGATTGTTGTTAACCGGTTTTGGGCAACTCTTAGGGAATTACTAACCAACCACAAACATGTATAAATAATGGATAAAGTCCAGAAATTTGTATATAATTATTGACGCAAGCATGAACTTGCAATGTATTGCCGTTGAAAATTTAATGATTTGTTTTTAAAACTACTACTCGAGTCATTAGAATTTAATAAACATAAACATAACAGTGTAAATTGCCCAATATTCATATTAATTAATTGTGTTCTAACATAAATTAATTTTATTTGAGAATAAAATGGCTCCGACAGTCTATTTACCGGAATTTAAATCAAATAACATTTTATAAGACACATAATTTGGTTGACAACTCTAATTAAACAATCAAGTGTGACTCAATAACATAATATTAATCATAAATTCCTTATAATCGCATATGTGTGTACATATAATAGCTAGCTATAATTGAGAAGCTAGCATTATAATATATTTATACAATGGAATGTGGTATAGTGTATTAAAGGAAACCTCTCGAAGATAATTAGTATAAGAAATCTCATAAATTTAAGTATGTTAATAATAACCCTCCAAATTTCTGTGCAATATTGTTGTTAATTAAAGCAAGAACTTTCGTTTAAGGAACAATTTTCAGGTTTATTGGTGTTCCGTATATTCTGTATAGAGAGGATTCGTTGATAAACAAATAAACAATCAAATAAACAAACAACAAGCCTGAATATTTGAGACTCTTAGAAGAGTCTTAAAAAATGAAATCTCTTAAATAAGCAATAAAACTTCGACAAACTGATATAAACTTCCAAACAACAAAACGGGACATTGGAATGTGCTGGCTTCTGTCTGAATTTATCGGATGCTAGTTTTCTCCCATGCGAATATTAGGGAATCAAAACAGTGCATATTTAGACTCTGGACTTAAGATAGGGAATCATACAACTAACTGTTCAACTCAATTTCTAATTAGGTAGTTATTGGGAATACGGGACATTACTTAATTAAGAATTTAGATTTGAACTAACATCCGTCATAATTCGATTCAACTATCTACCTGTTTGTAGAAAGATAATTTTGTTAAGAGAGTATCATATAAAGTTTTATCCAATATTGGGATGAATAGTCTGTTGATAACAAACAAAATACAAATTAATCCAAAATATAATGACTTGACTTAAGAAATCCATTAACTTAAAGGCACTAAATTTAATAATGACTAAAATATGAACTTCTATAGAACAATATTGAATAGATATACCAAGAGTAATTATACAGTTCTTGTACTTGTTATACGAACCTATTAAGCAACCAAACTATCAATTGTTATGCGTTATAATCACATTCAATAGCTCAAACATATGGAACATTAATTGATTAGTGAATGAGCTAACTTCCCTAGAAACTAATTAGAGACAGGTAGACTAATAAAGTCACTATCGTCATTCGTATTAGCACTTAGATTAAAGGGCAATTAAGTGATGTAGCGTACTCGATTGTATTTTGATGAATGCAAGTTTAATTTTTCAGAAGAAAGTTCAAAACAAATTTATTGAACTAAAATGGCATCATTGTATGTAAACAAACAAAGAGATTTTAATCAGGTTTATTAATCAAAAAGAGTCCGAAAGGTAAAATTGAAAAGTTAACCCTCTTAATCAGTGATACAGCCAAAATATCAAATGATTTTTCACAACTTGATGACTTAAAATGTTTAATTAAATGAAGTTCGTTTTTATCAGCAATTTATGCGAAATAAGCTAAATTATTTAAATAAAAACAATAGACAAATCAACTTGCATAGGTCAATAGGGTAAAACCAGATAATGAATAATTGAACAAACAAGTTGGAAAGTAGATGCAATTAAATTAGTTCGTCTGTGGTTGGAAAACAAAATAGAAAGTTCGCTGATCTAATTCTGTAAACAATTCCTCCAAATAATTAATAATTGTGCTTTTTATGAGCGTACAATGATTCGATATCAAATAACTTTTGCTACTATAGACAAAACGATAATGCGGACTTACCTACATGTATTTTATAAGACACAATTAAAAGCACTGAGATTGAGATTTTCTAAGAATTAAGGAATAATTAAGGAAATACCCTGGCTGAATTTTAGAAAATAAATTTCAAAAAACAAAATACAGTACGAGGTCATAAATTTACGTACATAATACACATAGCGAATATTCTATAATTATGTATTGAATAATCAGGTATTGTTATGGCAAACTATGCTATCATTATATGTAAGCAATAATATAAATTGATTAGACAAATACAAGTAAACAATGTTGCTATTTGTGTAGAATAATTTGTAACAATGTAGGGTAAAACAGAATTTGAAGAGAATAATTGGAAATATGGAAAAGTTGAAACTACAAAATGAAATGTACAAAGATTGTAATTTTAGTCCATTTTTCCCGGCAAATTGTAAACAAATAAAGAACCAAACAAATAAATAAACAAATAAACAAACAACAAGCAAACAAGCAAACAAACAAAACAAATAACAACACAAACAAACTCACCGAGTCCATAATCAAATCAGAATCCTCCGCGTCTGTCCCTAGCGAAGAATTGAACTGAATTTCTCTCTGATTTTTTTCCAGAAAAGAAACTATTTTCTCAATAGTCAGAGCATTCACTCTGCCACCGAATTCCATCATTACATCCTCTCGAGCCCAGTTTAAAAACGGTTTTTGGGGCGGATGTCTACTGGTGTATAGTCGCTCTAGAATAGGAATAATATCATGCAAGTTGTCGTCCCGTAGGTTCGTACGTAGCTCGCAAGAAAGGAGAGACATCACAAACTAAATCCAATAAATATCCCAGTAAATATGCGTATAATCGAAATCAAGTTTATATAAGCTTTATTTGAAACAAGTGTCCAAATTGAAAGTAATTGCATTTCTTCATTTCAAACAAATAAAATAGCAATTACATCATCTGAAATACTAAAATCCGGAAAACAACAACATTTCTCAATTATAAATGTTTACGTAGCCAATAAACAGTCATTGTTACAAATAGCAACAACCAAATAACTTACTTGAAGGTTTGCAGTAGAATGAAAGATCAGTCAAATGCAATACAAATAGATACACTACTTATATATTACTTTCAAACACTGCTAATTATTGGTAATTACATATTTACTATATTTGTAATAATAACAAATATGTCATCCCGATATAAATACAATAGAACTTCGTTAGTACGAACACGATTAATACGAATTTCCGGATAAAACAAATAAACAGTTCCACAAAATCAGGTTCCTACAATGGCTATTCAATGGGTATTAATCCAGTTAAAGCGAACAAAATTTTACCATCCATTGGTGTTCGTATTAACGAGCTTCTACTGTATAAATATTATTCTAAATATACGACAAAGCACTCCATTCACATCTGTACAATAAGTCAATAACAGTTATAGCAATTATTTGCTGTGCATTCAAAGCATATTAGCAATTAACTAATTATAAACAACCCATATAAGAACCTCTTATTTCCTTCTCTGTTTCACTAGTTTTTGTGCTTTAGTTAAAATTGAATGAAATGTTTATGGTTAGCTTAAAATTATATGAAATGAAAAGGTTATGGTCGACTTAACAAATCACAAAATTGTACACAATAAAGTGGATTAAATTAAAGTCGACAGATTGCCTAACCTATGTGGTGGGAGATTACATGGCTAGTTCAATTACCACACATTAGCAATATAATAGCATTCCTATACACTGTAACTATCTCTAGGTTCTTATATTGACTACTCTCATACTATGGATTATCGGGCATTTAAATGTGGTCCTACTTACTAATACGTACAGTGGTGTTCGCCTAATAGCAAGTTATTTTCAGTCCCCAAGCGAGCATTTATGTTAATTTTGTTCCTAGCAAGAAAATTTACTGCAAAATACTACTTTTTGCTATTAACACGAACACGTAGTAGCCATGGCAGGTGGAAAGTTAAGCTAATTATCGCCAGTTATCTTAGTAAATTGTCTTTATATCAATAGCTAACCAAGTTAGAGGGCGCGCGTAATTTTGAAAGGAAACTTTCTAGGCGCGCGAAAATCGAGATGTCCCCATAGATGTAAAACAAATCGAGTAATTTAGGCGCGTGTGAGCGAGATTAAACTAAATCAAGGCGCTCAAAAATTGTTTAGATGATATCCCTTTCCATTCCTAATAGAAAATGTTTGTAACAACAATACTATAATTATAACACCAAATAACATACAACATTACACTGAGAGATTATGATGATAGATCAACAGAATCCTAACTAATGACCCAAGCTAATGTCTAAGGGTAATCACTAAAATACTTTCATAGAGACACTCTCTCTGGGTACTAACAGACTAGAGCTACGAGAGAGAGAGATACGGGAGAGTTAGAACTATTTGTTAGCCAGGGAAGGGAACTCTTCCTCTTTAAAGCTAAAGTTCTGTGGGTCTCTGTTGGGTCGCCGATATCCCCCGCGATCCTCGCGGTCATGATCGTCCCTCCTCTCTCGGAACCCGCCGCCCCCCTCTCTGTCTCTGTTACCGAATCGATTCCCCCCTTCCCTGTCTCTGTCTCTGTCGCCAAAGCCACCACGTTGGCCATCTCTATCTCGATTTCCGAAACCTCCCCTGGAACCATCTCCTCTGTCACCAAAACTCTCTCTAGGACCACTGTCCTTGTCTCTGTCGCCTCCAAAACCGCCGCGGGACCCATCTCTGTCTCTGTTTCCGGAGCCACTGCCACCGCGAGACCCGTCTCTGTCTCTATAGCCGCCCCGATAGCCTTCTCGATCCCGGTTTCCGAACCGATTCCCTCCTTCTCTGTCCCTATCCCTATCGCCACCAAAACCTCCACTTCTCTGGCCATCTCTGTCCTTATCTCTATTGTCACCAAAGCCACCTCGGGAACCTTCTCTGTCCCTGTCCCTATTTCCAAAGCCACTTCTCGGCTCATCCCCATCTTTGTCCTTATCTTTATCGCCACCACTTCTCGGGCCATCTTTATCTTTGTCTCCGTCACCTCGGGAACCATCTCTATCCTTATCTCTATCGCCACCACGGGAACTATCTCTGTCTTTGTTTCCAAAGTCACTTCTCGGGCCATCCCCATCCTTATCTTTATCCTTATCGCCAAAGCCACCAGTACGAGGGCCATCTCTCTCCTTATCTCTGTCACCTCTAAAACCACCACGGGAACCGTCTCTGTCGCCACCACGGGAACCTTCTCTGTCCCTATTTCCATACCCGCCTCTCGGGCCGTCTCCATCTTTATCTCTGTCCCTTTCCCTGTCGCCACCAAAGCCACCACTACGAGAACCATCTTTATCCCTATCCCTGTCACCTCCAAATCCACTTCTCGGGCCATCCCTGTCCCTATCTCTATTGCCACCAAAGCCACCTCGGGAACCATCTCTATCTCTGTCCCTATTTCCAAAGCCACTGCGAGGGCCATCCCCATCTTTATCCTTATCTTTATCGCCACCAAAACCACCACTACGATTGCCATCCCTATCTTTATCTCTGTCACCTCCAAATCCACTACGATTGCCATCCCTCTCTCTATTCCCATACCCACCTCTCTGCCCATCTCTATCTCTATCGCCACCATAGCCACCACGGGAACCTTCTCTGTCCCTATCTCTATTTCCAAATCCACTACGAGGGCCATCCCCATCCTTATCCCTATCTCTATCTCTATCGCCACCAAAGCCACCACTACGATTGCCATCCCTATTCCCATACCCGCCTCTCTGGCCATCTCTGTCCCTATTTCCTCCGTACCCTCCTCTGTCCCCATACCCCCTATAGCCCCCGCCCCCCTCTCTCCTCTCCCCGTCCCTCTCTCTGTCTCTGTCTCCCCATCTGCCACGGGTGGGCGGCTCTGAGAATCTAACGTTAAGCTGTACAGCCTCCTTCTTCCGGCCTGAGGTCTTTATCTTCTCTACCTCCTCCTACAAACACACACACACATTCTTAAGGGCAGGGGGTTTTTTAAGGTTCAGACCTTGGTGCAACTCAGCGCGGCCTTGGTGTAACTCAACACTGCAGAGGCCGCTGCCGACCCGAATCGTGGTGTAACTCCAAAAAATCTTGGTGCAAATTTTACACCAAGATCGGCCTTAAAAAAACCCTGCTTAAGCCTATGTAGTTTGATAGGGCCATGACCATTAAGCTAATAATAATAGTAGTTGTTGAGAGGCATCATTTATTGCTATTAATCATAACGCAAATGCTCTTATAGAGACCTCAAAAAAATAGATTTCTATAAAATGGCCATCGTATGGAACCTACAAAACTGACATACGACATGCAAAATTGCAAAATATTCATTCGAGCCTCATAAAAACGAAAATTGGACACAGATTTAGTTTTTGGCATATGGAAACATTGACATACGAAGGCCGTATATACGACTATGATGGCTTTCCCCAACCATACAAATGTATGGTTGTATTAAAGCCATACTAACCATGACTCAAGTACATATGCCCTAGCAATCTGGAAACAGTCCTGTCACTAGTTTCTATGAAACATCACAATTCAGGGATACTCACGTAGTGAGGGGAAATGTAGTTCTCTTCCTCTCGCTCTCGGGTAATCGCCTTCGCACCTTTCCACTTAGAATTGGTACTTTCTTTGTCAATTTGACGGATATTGAATTCGAATTCGAACTTGGCGTTGACTTCCTGTTCTCTGTACTCATTCAGTGTGCGCAGTGGGGCCTCTGGAGGAGGGTCCTCGTTTTCAATTTTAGACTCCTTTGGCTTTTCTTTTTCCTCTTGCCTTCATAGAACAAGAGAATCAACTAAGGTACAGTGGTGTTCGTCTAATTATAATTGCTCTATTAGCAACATTGCTCTATTAGCAAGTATTTTCAGTCCCCAAGCGAGCATTTAATCTAGTTTTGTTCCTCTAATAGCAAGTTCGCCGATGGGCAAGCAAATTTTGTGCAAAATGCGACTTGATATTATACGCGAACACCACTGTACAAACAAATAACATTTGGATATGGAGAGTTGGTTTTCAGTATTAAATTTCGCCACAATATTCACAGGCCAGTAAGTTGTATTAAATTGAGAGAAGTGGATTTATAAATTTATTCGTTTTCTACGAACAAATTTCTGCCAGTGTGAAGAAGAGTAATTATCACAAATATACGATATTTAATCGTAACATTACATAAGGCTTTTAATGACGAAGATTGTTTTCATAAAATTATATCGACCTAATATAAAATACCTTTACTGTACTATGAACTCAAATAACAAAACAGAAGTCTTAAATAGACAAAACAGAAGAACACAATAATCTACACGAAACAAACAGAATGACCTGCATGTCTACCATTAATTGCTGTTAAATATCAATGCTACAAACGTATATACGGGATATTTCAGTGGTTTGCATGGTGAACGACATTATGTAATACTCCGTTTACATAAAATATACAGTAGAACCTCGTTAATACGAGTTTCCAGGTAATACGTACACTATTTCAGTTCATTTCAAAGCATTTTGAGTAGAAATGGCAACATTGGTAATACGAATTTCTGGTTAATACGTACTATTTCAGTTCCTATCTAAAGTATTTTAGTATAAATTACAACACCGGTTAAACGAATTTCGGATAAGAAATACACACTTTGGTGAACGTATTAATTAACAAGTCTACTGTACTTATAATATGCGGGAAGCAAGGTTTAATTCCCCTAGCCTATACAAATGCATGCTAGTGACTCCAGTTAATACGAACATATTTCGACGGTCCCCTGGTGTTCTTACTAACCAAAGTCTACTGTAATTAAATGTGTCAAATAATATATTACAACACCGGTTAATACGAACACATATTAATATGGTCCCCTGGTGTTCTTACTAAGGGTGTCTATTAACTTACTCTGTGTCTGGCTTAGCTTTCGGTTCTCCGTTTTCTTCTTTCACTGCTGCCTCTCCTTCAGGCGCGTCATCTTGTCTAAACAACAAATTAATCATAAATAAAGAAAACAGGAAGTATCAACAATCATTCCTACGCCTACCCTTCCAATTCATCCTTCTCGTCGCCCCAGTTAAAAGAGCCGGAACCCTGTCGTTTGTTCGATCCATGGAAAGATCTATAAATACATTGTCTGGTGTCACAATACAGACATGCCAATCTACCTATAAGATCACCATGCCCGAGAGTATTCACCTATAACTAGTACACTGTTCACAATATTTCTATCCTAACAACTGTGTTTCAGTAAACTCCGTTATAACGAAGTTATATACAGTTTAACCTCCAAAAGTGAACATCTCCAAGAAATGAACAACTCCAAAATATTAACACTTATTCTCGGTCCCAAATTTCCCCATTGCTTTAGACACACGTTATGAAAAATCATGAAAAGTGAACACCTCTCAAAAGTGAACGTTTTGGCTGGTCCCCAGGGTGATCACTTTCTAAAGGTTTTACTGTATATATTCCCCATACGGATAAGGTATTTATTTAACTCCGCTTATAACGAAGTGACCTAAGGCCCCCTCGTTATAACGAAGTGACCTAAGGCCCCCTCGTTATAACGGAGTGACCTAAGGCCCCCTCGTTATAACGGAGTGACCTAAGGTCCCCTCGTTATAACGGAGTGACCTAAGGCCCCCTCGTTATAACGGAGTGACCTAAGGCCCCCTCGTTATAACGGAGTGACCTAAGGTCCCCTCGTTATAACGGAGTGACCTAAGGCCCCCTCGTTATAACGGAGTGACCTAAGGCCCCCTCGTTATAACGGAGTGACCTAAGGCCCCCTCGTTATAACGGAGTGACCTAAGGTCCCCTCGTTATAACGAAGTGACCTAAGGCCCCCTCGTTATAACGGAGTGACCTAAGGCCCCCTCGTTATAACGGAGTGACCTAAGGCCCCCTCGTTATAACGGAGTGACCTAAGGCCCCTTGGTTATAACGGAGTGACCTAAGGCCCCCTCGTTATAACGAAGTGACCTAAGGCCCCCTCGTTATAACGGAGTGACCTAAGGCCCCCTCGTTATAACGGAGTTCGCTGTACTTACGATTTATCGTTTCCACTCTGTCTGTCATACTGTCGCCTGCCAGTGCTCGCTTCCTTTCCTTTGTCGGTTCGGAATTTACCTTTCGTGAACCGATTCTCCGCATTTCTATTATCTTTCTCCTCGTCCTGATTCTCGACAGTGGTTCCCCAGTCGTTACCATCGCCATCCTCCGCTTTCTTGTCTTCGCTTTCGGACACGCGGTCCCTCTGTCTGGGCGGCCGCTCCTCGTCCCGGTTCGACCGGTACCTGTCTCCGAACCTGGTGTCCCTTCGGAAACCATCTCGGTCGTTGTTATCTCTCCGGAAGCCGCCTCTATCGTCGTCACGACGGGGGAAATTCCGATCTCCTTTGTCGTCATCTCGACGGGGGAAATTCCTATCTCCTTTGTCGTCATCACGACGCGAGAAATTCCTATCGCCTTTGTCGTCGTCACGACGGGTGAAATTCCTATCGCCTTTGTCGTCATCTCGACGTGTGAAATTCCTATCCCCTTTATCGTCGTCACGACGTGTGAAATTCCTATCCCCTTTGTCGTCATCACGACGGGTGAAATTCCTATCCCCTTTATCGTCGTCACGACGAGGGAAATTCCGATCTCCTTTGTCGTCATCACGACGGGTGAAATTCCTATCGCCTTTGTCGTCGTCACGACGGTACCGCTCATTATCTCTCCGAAAGGGCCGATCTCCCCCGCGGTCTTCGTCTCTTCTGAATCCTCCTCTGTCCCCCCGGAACCCTCCCCTGTCCCCGTCTCGGGACCCGCGGCCCCTGTACCCCCCCTCCCTATCGTCCCGAGGCCCCCTCTCAGACCCGCCGCGCTCCCGATCTCCGAAGTCCCTCCTCTGGAACCCGCCCCTGCCCCCCCTCTCCTCGCCCTCTTCCGTCCGGTCTCTCTCATCGCCGTCGCGCCGCGAAAACTTATCGCCGTCCCTTCGGAAGCCCCGGTTATCCTCCCGTCGGGGCCCGCGGTCGTTAGAATCTCCGTCCCGACGGAACGACCGATCTCCGTCGCTGCCTCCTCTGCCACCCCTCTCGCGGTTCGGACCGCCGAGACCTGACCGGACGCTCCGCTGCTCCTCCCCCCCTCCGCCCTGGGGCTTGTCCGACTTCCCTCTCTGTTTGCCGGGACCCGAGCCCTGCTCGGTGGGACCGGTACGTCCGTCCCCCTTTGAAGTCCCCTGGCCCTTCGATGGAGACTTCTGTGGATCATCTTTCTTGCTTTCTAAGATGCAAACAAAATAAAATAATGTTTTTATAGTTTTTTAGAAAAAAATTCGTTTTTATAGTTTGTATATTTTTTTATAAAAAACCTTACCGGTTTTGTCCGAAGCTTTTCCTTTCTTTTTAGAGTCCTTTTTCTCCTTTTCCTTGTTGAGTTTGAGTTCTGCCAGACTCTCCTCTAGGTCGCCTTCGCCGTCCCCCAGAAGGAAACTGTACTTGTTCTCTGTCGTAACAGAGTAGTTGTGTTCCATTATATCTCCCCCTCTCGATGCTGCTTATTCTCTGGAGGAAACACAAATAATATGCCACACATTCGTATACAAATATTGGTAAACTATGAACAAATTTGGTATTATGCGTATGAGATACTTACGTGATGAATCAACTATTGAAGTTCAATGTGAGCTCAAATAACGTGCTACTATCATGGTGTAAGCTATCACTAAGAGAATACGGAAAGGTTGTAATATATAAAGTTATGGGAAGATAATTTTAAAGTCTTAGCAAGCTCAGTTTCAAATGTTGTGGTCATAAATTAAATAAATTGTTTTAGAACGTCAATTTGAGAAAAGTAAAACGGTAAGGGATTGAGTAAGAAATTATGAAAAAGCATATTTGCAAATAAGCATAAATTCAATACAAAGCAAGGAATTTAGGTGAAACCTTTTGGAAATAAATTATTCACAGGAAAAAGAAGACATTTCTTACTAGGGATTTACTCAGAAAAACAAGTTAGCCAGGGTTTCCTAAAAGATTATAATTGAGAAGAAGTATCCCTAATTATCGTACGAATCATTTGTAATAATTATGATGCCCCGACACCATAATTGGCAAGGCTAAAGTATACAAATATAATACAGCAAAGGAACCTTTCACAAAGATATACCGAAATGAACTAGTTTGTCTGCAATATTTTAGGTTAATTAAGTCAAATAACTTGCGAACAAAGTGACCCAATTAATAACACACATATTAGACCGATGATAATATAATAGTTTATTGTAATTAAGTTTGCAATTAAATAGTAGTTAAATATTTGTGTTTTCAGTCGTCAACTTCGCATAGAATCTTCCACCAGGGGGCTTTCAAACGTCTCATTTCTCTCTCATGAGCTTGTCTTCCTTTAACTCTAATATTCGACTGAGATTTCGGGACAGTATAAACCTCCAAATGTTCTCGAGTCACCTCAGATAAACTTGGAGCGTTTAACAATAATTTAGTCATTCTATCAATATTCTTCATCACTTTATCACACTCCTGTAATTGTTGTTGTGTAATAGCATACTTTTCACGATCTTTTACCAACAACTCATCCACTTCTTTGTGGATTCTGTCTAATTCTTCGTTTGAGGGAATTCTTCTCGATTTCCGTTTTTCTCTCCACAATTCGATTTCTTTATCCAACTCTATTTTGATCTCAGCTGTTATTTCAACTGGCTGGTAAGTAGGTTTTGGGATTTTACGCAATAAATGCTTTCGAAAAGCATTCTGAATACAAATAGCACTATCCTCGATTAATCTCTCCTTCCTTAATTCGCAAAGTATTTGTTTGCTTTTAATTCCGCGCCACCAATTCTGTATTGACAACGCAGCAAAATGTTGTTGTTGTTCGAAATAACTCTTGATTTCTCTTGCAGGTAAATTCTCGATTATTTTATAAGTCGCGATTTGTTTGTTGATGGACTCATCTCTAATCCGATCACTCAGAAGAAGCTTTTTCAGCAATTTCGCTTTTTCACACCTTATATGAAATTCACTACTCCACTTATTAAACCTAACCCTTGACTGCATACAAGCAACAACCCTCCTAAGTTTAATAACTTTATTTCTCACATGGTGCCCTCTCCAATAGGATTGTATTACGCGAGCAGACCTATGCCTCTCGTCCTCAAATATAATGCTGGGGTCCAGTTTGATAAGAATCTCCTTCAGAATATCATCAAAGTCGTTTCCAAACCATTTATTCAGGACAGGCGACACACCCTTATATCGTTTGGTAAGTTTATCAGGTTGCAGCTGAGAACAATTTATAATAAGTACGTGGATTGATTGGACAGATCTGAAAGCTATTTCCCTGTCTTTCTGACCGAGTTTTAAGATCAGCTCGTCGAGAATATTGTAAACAAAACTCGATTTGAGAGTGTACAGTTTTTTCACACTTATTTTGAGGATTGAAAAGAGACAAGACAGGATTGGGTTTGTAACAAATCCATCGTCTTTAACAATCAAATGCAACAACGAATCTGATTTTAATATCATCAAGCTAACTGCCCGGAATTTCGACGCTAGTCTCTTTAATTGAGAGAGACTGTTAGTAATCACAGAACGCAAATCATTGGAGTTGGTACGTGTATCGGATAATTGAGCGTTTAATGCGTTATGAATTGCTGTGAAAATACAGTCAACAATTTTACTCAACTTCTCATTATTTACGTCATATTTATTCTGAATAACTATTGGCTCTTTCGGTGTTGTCAAGATGGTAACAATAAGCGTTAGAATATTCACATAATCGGAGAGCTCAATGCTACTGACTGTTAGCAAATCTAGAAGAATATCGAGGCTGCCCTGCGCGAGCAAATTAGTGGAAAGAGAAATTTGTTCGGACGCGGTCAAAGGGTGAGTAGTGAAGTATTTCAACAAATCACAGAATATACGGGAAATCCCGACTGGTTCGGAAATATCAAGACGGTTAATTGTCCCCCGAAGTATCTCGTTAACTCTGCTAGATTCTCTCTCCATTAACCGACAACTAGAACACTAATACAGTAGATACTCGTTAATAGGAACAATAGGGGACCGTCGAAATATGTTCGTATAATCCGGAAATTTGTATTAACCGGAGCACTTGTATGCATTTGTATAGGCTAAGGAAATTAAACTTTGTACTCCTTAACAGATATTTCACCTTATCCGTGTTCCTATAACAGAGTCTACTGTAAGTTGTTTGTTAATCAAAAGGGAATTGTCTCATACAATGAAATAAATACAAATATAGATCACTAAATTGAATAAATACAAACAAACTAATTCCTACACTTTCCTATAAACTCTCATCTTCACATAATTGTGTGAGAATATATACAAGACTTGTAGTAGGATTTGGGGTCTCAACTTGTTCATTGTGAGCTATATAAAGTCGGTTATTTTCATCAACAGTCATTCCAACAGGGTCTAATGTATTGTGTGCAAAACAATATTTATTAAAGTTGTACACTTCATTTCCACAACGTTTTATCGTATAAATAGACTTATTTCCCTTAGAACACAAGTAAATGACGTCACTCATACTTATCGCGAAGAAAGGCATAACCGGAGCTATCGTATCAGAACGAAGAACCGAAAATGGGAAATTGAAGTTTTTATCGAATTTAATGATCGCATTTGTTTCAGTAAGAACAAAGAAATTTCCCAGTGTGTCCAGTTTAACATCGATAGGTACAGTCCTAGTTTCTAGCTCTTCAACTTCGTAACAATTCCATGTCTGGCTACTCAACACGAATACCTGTACCCTGTTATTACCGCTATCTGCCACTACCAATCTACCGTACATTTGGTCCCCACATAATCCCATTGGATTCTTAAACTCCCCTGTATGAGCACCGAATCGACCGAATTTACGGATAAACGCTCCCTCCTCTGAGAAACAGAATACAGAATGGCACGTACAGTCTGAGACGAATATTAACGCCCGCACCGCCGCGATGCTATTTGGATCCAAAATAATTTTTGAACCGAATTTAGTCACCAGTTTAAATGGTAAAGGCTCTTCCTTGTCCATTTGTTGAGAAATAATTTCTTGCGAAGCGTCAAACACAAGGATTTCCTTCCCGTTTTTGTTGATAGCGAACAGTTTTTGGCTAGAACAGGTTAAGCCAGTAAGATTTCCAGGAGTTATTGAAAATGAGGATACACCAACTGTGGCCTTTTCCAGATTTAAAATAATCGGACAAATCTTAAGTCCCTTAAAATTCTCCAATTGTATTCTCACTTGTTCCAGTTTTCCTTTACCTTGTGTTTTCATTGCTTCCAAATTAACCAGAATCTGTGTACCTTTTTTATCCTCGCAATAATGTGATGGCGGTATTGGTTTACAACAATAAGGTAGAGGTTTATCTGATTCAGAAAAGTAAGCAAAAATATTCGAACCATTCCAATTTAAATTTGTTGTATTTTCACAGTCTGTAATTAATATATAAACTGAATTGTTTTCATCCGCTTCACTCGGCAATATTGTTCGGCACATAGGATAACATTGCCCGCCAACACAATTAAAGTAATATTGAGCTTCCAATTGTTCATTACAATTAATCGGGTGTATGTCTTCCAAATTCTTTTGAGTATATTTAATTAATTTCGGTATGTTAGTGTGTTCAATTGGGGGTTGGGGTACAGTGTATAATTCCCTTACAAATGCTATGCTATTAGTCGAGAACATATCGACAAATTTCTGAGGAATTTTAATTTTCGTATTTTGTATGAAATTTGCTAGATTAATCGCGCGACTTGCGGCCGCTGATTGGAATTGTAGAAGGGTACGTTTCTGTTCCAGGACTCTTAGAAAAATGTCAGTTTTATTATTTAGTTGTTCGAGCAGCTGTTCCTGCATCTTCTCAATGTGTAATCGGATTTGCGTAAAACTAATGTCAGCTTCTTCTAACAACTTCAATCTCTCATTATGGACAAGTGTAATCGAATTCTCTAAGTTTACTAGAGAGAAATCGATTGACTCCTTATTTATTTTCAAGTTACCAATGTGTTCATCAAATTCGTTACAAGTCCCTGTTTTAATATTTAGGTTTTTTACGGACTGTGCGAGAATTTCCTCAGGTGATTGATTTAAATCAACGAACGCATGTTTTGGTCCTATCCTACGATGCGGCTCTTGTCTATGGCTCTGACACAGAATAGAGGGACACTCTGTACAAAACTGCAAGGTCCCATTATCGATAGCACACACAGCACATTTCGCACCTGTTTGTTTCAAGTTGTACAAGCATACCACGTGACCTGCTAACCGGTTATGCACAATATTCTCACACCTTTTATTCTTATGAGGGAGAGTTATGTATTTCGGATACTCCGTGAGCATCATAGCACATAATTGGTCTGTACAAAATATCGCTTCATCTGCTTGAATGTGCGAACTACAAATTGTGTGGAAACAGTTAAGCAACCAACTATTTTCTGAAATTTTTGCCAAACAGTTTCCTCTGTTGCAAATAAACGAATCAAAAAAATCACTTTGCATTGCCAAAAAATATTAATAAAGAACTGAAATTTAATCATACAACTATCCTATTTAGAGCAATCCGATACTAAATATGATGTAATACCATAATGTACTTTTGTATGCTGAAAGCTTAAAATACTGGAATAATCTGAGTTGTAAGAAAATAAAATAATGGATCAAGATTACACTCAGGATCTCGTTAATTGTCAGAACTGCAAAAGCGTCAAAAAGCATACTTCTCTGCTAGACTGTTTCCACAACATTTGCAAAGATTGCGAGCAGGAAAATGAAAACATAACTTGTCAAAGTTGTCCACAAAATCCTCAAATTCCGAGAGAAGGTTTGAACCACCAGCTAAACGCACTCCTATACGAACATTTGACAAATCAAGACCTGGTTGATCCCGACGCGAAGAGATGCACAATGTGTGGAAAGCTAGAAGACACTGTGTACTGTGTCAATTGCGGCACTTTTTGGTGCGAATTCGGTATCGAGGAACTGCATAATGCCATTATAGCACGCGGGCATAAACACGTACTGAAACGAGAGGTCACACAAATCGATTTCCATCTTATGCCAAAGGGTGAGGGGGACCATGACGATGATACAGAATGGGATAAAATGCTAGGAATATTCGAGAATATGGACTATGAAGGGAGAGAAGACCAGAAAGTAATTATGCATGAACGGAATAGTCTAGAAGATTGGAGATTAAAACAAGAAAATGAAGTCGGGAACATTTTTGATAGAATAATGCAACATGTAATTGACAGGAAAAATAACTTTATTCAAGAACTGACAACACAATGTGATAATATGCAACGAAAGCTAGAAGAGGAGATTAATAAAAACGAAAATAAACTAATCACTTTGAAACGAGCTTTTCAACTGGTGACCAAAATGAAATTTCATAAAATAACATCAGACCTAATGAAGGAGTTCATTATTGATCGGAAAATAATACAAAATATCGGCACAAGTTGCATGAGAGTATCCATTAAGGAAGTCGACACAAAATTTTTAAGACAAGTAGAGGGATTAAACTTAACTGTCGGTATAACACTTGAAAATCCAAGTCTCAAAAGATCGTACATATCTCTACCGGGACACGGGACGGTGAATGAAGAAATGACGATTAACGTTTGTCTTAGGAACTCTCTCGATGATACAATACCAGGACGGCCAGCTTCTAATGTATATGTTAAAGTAACAAGGAACAATAAGGAGATCAAACCCCCCCTAAAAGTAGATAGTGACCCTGGTGACCATACAGCAAATTTCCGTCCTGACAAATCAGGAACTTATGAATTTAAATTAGAAATGTACGGTCAAACAGGACCTGGGAAATTCACAGACATCAAAGGCCGTGCAATAGCAACAGAGTCCATATCGCCTGTTATAAAGAGCATAGATGCTCAAGGCCTACTCAGGGCAATAACTACGGATGCTGACAACTACCTATACTGTGTCGTGAAGGAACCTCGGGAAATAAGGAAATACTACCTCGCACCACCAATGCCGCACGAAACAAGAGATGAAACACCGTCCCTAACTCTAGAAACTAATTTCGGGGAGGGTCAACTAGGGTCCCCCTGCGGTATTTGCTACCTGGACGCTCATATCTACGTCATAGACGCCGGATTAAACTGTGTTCACATCTTCACAAACAATGGAGAGTATATGGAGAAATTCGGTAGGACCGGTCAAGAGCTGGGCCAATTCCAGCGTCCAATGGGAATAGACTTTGATGGTTTTAGAAAAGAGATTCTCATCGCAGACACCTTCAATAACAGAATACAATCCTGCAGAAATGCATTGGACACTCGAGTATTCAACTGCTTTGGTACAAACGAGCATTTTAAGCTTAAAGACCCAGTTGATGTCAAGGCTCTTAAGAATAGAAATACAGTCGTCACCACTTTGAAAGCACAAATATTACTCTATGACATGGAAAGGAATTTATCTCGAGTCCTATTCAGTGAGATTCTAACGCCTCGCCACTGTTGTATCGACTCAGATGACAACATATATGTGACGTCACATCTAGGTCATAGCGTATATAAACTGGTGCAAACTGAAGGCGAGATTAATGAATTCGAGAAAATCAAACTTAAGACGCATCCTGAATTCCGATTCCCCACTGGCGTTGCTATAAACAGAGATGGGAAGCTCTATGTAATCAGTCGAGAATTAAATCCTGAGAGCTCACAAAGTTTCATTAGTGTTTGGTAAACAAATTTGTTGTTTACAGCTAAACTCAATCCTATAATGTAGCATTTGTTGTTGTTTTTGTATAATTTGATATTGAATAATTGTGTAAATAAATAAGTAGTAACTGAATAGATCAACAAAAACTAATAGATAAACAATAACAATATAATAACTAATAGATAAACAACAACAAATAATAACTACGGAATCTGTATAATAGCTTCGCGTGCCGGTCCCACACCAATCCACCGTATTTTCATCCCGGTATACTCCTCAATACCTCTCACATAATTCTGTGCATTAACCGGCAAATCCTCGAATTTTCTCACATTCGTAATATCACATATCCACCCTGGATAACTAACATACTCTACCGTCACTTTTTCTAAAACTCCCATTGTAGAAGGCACCCCAATTTCAGCTCCATCTATAAAATACTTTACGCCTATTTTAATCTCTTCAAAGCTATCTAGCACGTCTAACTTAAGAATGGCTATTCCACTGAAACAGTTAATCATGTGTGCATAGCGAGCGACCACAGCATCGTACCAACCGCACCTGCGTCTCCGCCCGGTTGTAACACCAAACTCCCTACCAATGCTTTGTAACTTATCCTCTATTGCCCCGGTTAAACCAGTGGGGAAATACCCGCTACCAACTCGAGTGGTGTATGCCTTGAAAGCTCCGTAAATAGCGTCGATTTTCCGCGGAGAAATACCCAGGCCAGTGCATGCGGCTCCAGCGGTACAATTAGAGCTGGTCACATAGGGGTACGTCCCAAAATCTATGTCAAGCATGGCTGCATTTGCCCCCTCCACTAATACCCGGGCCCCCTCTGATATCCGGAGGTTAACTAGGGTTACAGTGTCGCATACCAACGGCTCCAAACGTGTGGCGTATGATTTAAGCTTTTTAACCTCGCAGGCAGCGTCTAGCTGTAGCTGAGGAAACCGCTTCGAATACCCGGCGAATATTTGGTGTATTTTCTGCTCAAGTTTGTGGTCTTCTAAGAATAAGTCGGACACACGGAGACCGACGCGAAGAGCTTTGTCCGCGTATGCAATTCCGATCCCCTTCCGGGTTGTACCCAGGCTATCGGCTCCCTTCTCCTCCTCAATTAACCCGTCTACTTCTTGGTGTAAGTCCAGTACAATGTGAGCGCGGTCTGACACCCGTAGACGGTCCTGCCAGTTGACTAATCCCTTGGCTTCGTTCTTCTCGATCTCAGCGAATAGCCCAGGCAAATGTATAACCACTCCGTTACCAATCACGGACATACACTTATCGTGAATAATTCCGGACGGTAGGAGATGGAAATCATAGGTTACCCCCCCTGCCACAACTGTGTGACCCGCGTTATTTCCCCCCTGGCAGCGACATACCAGATCTGACCGTTCGGAAAGGAGGTCCACCAACTTGCCCTTACCCTCGTCCCCCCATTGCCCCCCGAGGACCAATGAAACTTCGCCCTTCTTAGTAACGGATGCCATTCGTACTCTAACATATATACAGTATGCTGTTAACTAGCTAGCTATCCTATAATGTTATGTTCTATAAATGTCCATGTTCCATTACTAATCTCAGTTAGCCAAGATTATTTTATTTCTCACGACCCCCTAGAATTTGGTTAGATACTCTTATATAAATCAATTTATCAATTCATGTACCCCTCTTGGCGGCTTTAAAGTCAATTCATTTTGTTACATGTTGTTAATTGTATTGCAATGGTGTTCGCGTTAATAGCAAGTCGAAATTTGCACGAAATTTGCTTGCTAATAGGCGAACTTGCTATCAGAATTAACATTAAATGTTCGCTTGTGAACTGAAAATAACTTGCTAATAGAGCAATATTACCATTGCATTTGCAAAACCTAGAACTATTGTATTATAAAATAACTAATATTATTATTCGCTAATTAGTAACAAATCGAAAATTTAGAAAAATATAAGAATTCTAGAATATAGAATAAATAAATATGAACCTATCTAATACGAAAAGTAAAGTGAATAAATAAGTTATTATCTAAGCGGTCAGTTTGCCAAAGTTTTCCTTCAAAACATTAACATTTGTTTCCATTTCCCTTATATACTCGCGCTGTGAATCAACCAGTTTATCCAACTCAAGTTTTTGCAATCGATGCAACTGTGGGAGAGATTTCCTTTTCTTCCTAATTATCATTTCCCCAATTTCTGTCCGTAAGTTGGCGGCATCTTTCTTGTCTAGTCCTACACTCCCGGATTTAACTAAGGTCTTATCTTCCTCATTTAATTCAGCTAACATTGTAGTTTCCTCTCCCCTACATTTGCGAATCAAAGCATTTATTTGATCCAAATGTATTACCCGTAACTGGGGAATAGCTAGGGTTGTCCGTTTTATGTTTTGTGAGATCGTCAGAGCTTCCTCTGCTCTTAGAAACGCGGCTTCTTTCTCCTTCATTTGATCGTCGAGCTGATTTTCCCGTGTCTTTACCCTACTGTCTATTTGCTGGTTAATTCCCCTGTCAGTAAGAGACACGCTAAACTTCGAAACTACAGTTTTTTTAGTCTCCTTTGTAAACTTGTTCAGTTCTTTCAGTAGAAATGTTTTATACTTTTCGCGTTCAGAAGTTTGTGCTTTATTCAAATGCAACATTTCTTTAACTAATTTAGTTTCGAGGGATTTGGAATTCTTATTCTCCCCGATATGCTCTCTTCCCAGTGGATCTATGATATGAGACCGATTCATTACTTCCTCTAGCATAGGTGGCAGTCTGCGTTGTGTTCGCAGCGCAGTGAACGTATCCATGGTTATTTGCTTCGGAGCAGTTCTCATTCCCTCCTCAGCTATCTCGACATCAAGCTCTCCGGGCTCCCCTGACCCCATGAGGGTCCGCATGGCTTTTATTCGGTACAACTTAGCGGTCTCATCGTCCTCTTCGACCGGTTTTTCTAGCTTACCGACAGCCTGTGGTGAAACCAGACTCCGGACTATGGATTCTGCTTCTGGAGGCACATAGTCATCGATTTTAATTTCAACAAACAGACTTGATATTCCCATCGGATGCAGGTTCTTATCTCGCAAAAGAATGTGGCGGAACCCTGTTTGTAAACCCAGAAAAGCTAGCGTTCTATGGGCCAGTAATTTGTTTCCTTCTTCAAACACATTGAATTTAACCATTGCAATATCTGGTAAGAGAATTCGCTCAGCAAAGAACATCACATCCGGATCAAACTCAACTAGAAAATTATTTTGTACAGCATTCGTGTTCCAGCCATTCTCGTTACGTAGCGTATCGGCCGCTAGCCCGTAGATCTCGATATTAACAAATATCTTCGAGTTAATATCTGGACGCACAAATTGAGCAGACAACACTCGCAATTGGAAACAGGCTGATACTACATAGGGAATTGAAACCTGTGCAAATGCATTGAAAGGCTCATGTCTGTACAAATGCAAACAGGGAGGTTTTAATATGTAACCACGACGGTTATTGTATTCGAATTTAGCATGATTAAGCATTATAGGCAAATCTGGGGTTTGGAAATTTAGAGCTACCATTTGACAGCCAACATTCCAGAAAATCTGTGGCATTAAATTATCCGAATTTATTCTTTTCCAGTAGGGGTAAATACGGCTAACTTGAAATTTATTGTACATAGTGAATAGCTTTGGCTGATTCATTATAAACCCATAAGCTTTAGATTCTGAAAAGGAAAACATTTCGTAAGCAATGTTCTTATCAAAACACTTTTCAAAACTGTTGAATTTGGAAGCCTGTACGTAGTTAACTAGTTTATCAACTGTACTAGCTTCTGACTCAAAAGTAGACATTTCCTCATCCAATTCTTTCATATTCTCGAACTGTTTGGGGATTTTCGCGTCCGTTCGGATTAGAGTTGTCATTCTCTCTTTCCGAAGAGGAGGTGCGTCCGGAATATCTGACACGTCGACCTGTGCCTTCATTTGTTCGGGGGGAAGTAACCGCTTGTTCTTAACGAGAATCTTACGTTTAAGCATATTGGGCGACGGTAGAAATACATTTTCTTCCAATGGATGACTGTCAAGTGGGAATTCTAATAGCATGTCCCCGAAATGTTTCTTACAATACTGTACCATTTTATCTTGAACAATCGGGTTCTTAGATCTATTTTCAAACGATAAGATTAGAGGATAGTCCGTCACAACAAAAGCATATTCTGCTATAGACTTAATAACCTCCTCAAAGTTGAGTTTATTCACAAAAGCACCACCATGTGTAATAACTGGCTCATCATTAACATCGTCCCAACAATCCAATTCAACACATCTACAACCTAGCAGGAGACACTGAATGTACATTTCTATTGAACCGAGTGCCATCATTTGTCTGCCTTCTAAATAGGTGTTATGTGAGGAGTTTATAAAGTAGTGGGAAATTGGTTTATCCATCTCTTGTGTCTGATTGAATTGTGTGGTGTCAATTTCTAGGTTGTCCTTACTCATTAGATATCTGACTACTCCGTCAAATGAGATTGTGTCCGAATCGGTTTTATTGTCGTGTTCCGTGATTAATTTAGCTACCTTCCGGACTACTAATGGTGGGTAATTTAGGGAATTCAGTCTAGGGTCCCTTTGAGTTACGTTTATGAAGTTTTGGAAGTTTTTCTTGTCGAAATATGGTTTTTCAGGCGAAAGTACATTTTTCAAAATATCACATCGATCTCTTGTAAGTGTGAGGTAGAATTTGAAGAATAACAAGTTTGACATTTTATCTAGGTTGACGCTTCTATCAGCGTTAATTAAACCAATTTTCGCGAGCCCTTCTACAATTCTTGATTTTCGTTTCGTGTCTGACCCGAGTATTTTAATGAACAAGTCAATCGGCAATTTGTTAGTTGCACTCAACTTAATTTGTTCGTACATTTTATCTAACTGAGTTAGCAACGGGAGATGAAGGAAATCCTTGAAAATACAAACTCGATTCACAACAGTTACCCATTGGTTTACAACAGACTTTTCTGCGAAGAAATAATACATTGTCGGTCTCACAATATAATGCCATTTCAGATCGCTACGAAATACTAGACACATAACATGTTCTTCTAATTTAGCAGCCTGTCCAAATTGAGATTTCAATTGTTCGATTATTTGCGTGGACATTATAAGCGGTTTTTCGCGCCTTGCGTCACTGATGAGAGACAAATCGTACAATCGAATATCCGGCTTTTTAACAGTTGTTGCTCGAATGAAATATTTGTGCAAATTAACTTCAACTAACTCACAGGTCAACTCGCCCTCTTTTAAGCGCCAAAACTGAGTGGTTTTCAGCTCTACGGGGTCTCCATTTGGTTCAGTCATTCGATAAATACTGAAAGTAAATAATAAACGAAATGAGTAGGGTATGGCCTAAAAGCAATCGAAATAATATAATGAACTTTTTAAAAATATATAATTGAACCTTATAGGAACCCAAATTAGTATTGTATAATAGCTAAAGCCTTTGTAATAAATGAAAATGCATAAAATAAACTGAATGTTGTATAGTAATTATGTGCTTGCAACAGATCATAATATTCCATAATAATTGCTGTTTATGGATAATTTGAACAATGGTGGGTGGAGTCAATTTTTTCAAATTGTAAGAGCAAATTAGTTATTTTAATATAAATTTACAATTATAGCAATTAATGAAAGGCAGATCAAATTTCAAAATTAGCATCAAAATCAGATTCCAAAATAGATGCTTTATATTTTGCGATATCAAAACTCAGGGAAAAAATATGCAAGTCCAGTTCAATTTTCTTTTTCTTCATTTCTTCGATTATTTGTTTATCTCTCTGCCTCCACTCGTGAACATATTTCCGACATTTAAGTAGTCTCCTTCTTTGCATTATAAGCGAGCAATCCTCGTCACTGAATCCAAATTCTCGAATTGTTTTTCTTAAAATCCTCAGTTTAGTTTCAAACAAATAAGTATCCGAAAATGGAAGTCTCATTTGCATACATTTTGGCCTTCCCGAAACAATGCATATTTTTGTATTCATTGTATAAATGTTTTCGAAATTGGCTGTGTATTGATTGGAGTTTTTGTTGTTGTTGTTGTTTCCATTTCAAAGGTTGCTTTTATAGCAGTTTATAACCATTTCGTTTATCATGTGTTCTAGGGACCTCAACTTTTGCTTTCGGTCCATCTCACAAACAGAAATAGAAATTGGGAATAATATTGATAATGCACAGCAACTTTACACTTAAGTAATTTATCTAAATATATAAATAACTTTTATAATATAATGTATGTAACCACAAACAAATTTGAAAGTTAGCAACTATGAATAAAATCAGAGGGAAAATAATAAAAATGCTTTCAGTTGCAATATTAATAACTAATGCAGATAATACAATCGACTAATGCAAATAAAACAAGTATTTCCAACTGTGTTTTTACACTAATTAACTTCAAAACATATTTTTGTCTCGCCATCATACGCCACTTGTTCGGCTGTTAACAGATCTCCATCTAACAAGGTTCGATCAGCTCCTTTGGACAACAAAATAATTACAATTTCAAGGTGTCCACAACTTGAAGCGATATGAAGCCCTGTTTGTTGATCGAGTGTCATTATATTTATATCAACTTGTTCTGAAATTAGATATTCTACTATTTCTATATTACCCCTATCACACGCCCAGTGAAGAGGGGCCATGCCTTGGTTATCAATTGAGTTTTTATTTTCATTTGCTAAGTTTGTTTTTAAGTTTGTAAGATCGCCTAATTTAGAAAAGTCGTGTACAGTCGTGTAGTTTTCTTTCAAATCCTCTTCTTTCAATTTAGAAGCGAGCGAACTAACTTTTTCTATAAACAAAGATTCTGTTTTTCCCGTATCTTCTGTTGCCTCTTCCCCGCTTAAAATATTATTCACCTTTGCGAGGTCAATTTTACCAGCTGTCTCGATATACATTCTTTTCGCAGAGACAGGACTCACACCTTCTAGCTTTTTCCAAGCGTCCCATTTAGCTCGTCCGATTTGATCAAATATCCCCGGGCGTTTAGTATTGCAATGCCCTACAGTGGCCTGCTTATAAGCGCCGTACAAAGAGAGTCTCAGGGCATCGGAAACCCCAGTAAAGCCAGCAGCAATCCCTGATACCAACTTAAATCCCCTGTCCAACTCAGCGCCCTCTAAATCTAGCAAATTCAGCTGCGCAGTTATCTCTAATGCATCAGCTCTGGCCATTAATCTAACTTAAATTCTTAATACGTACAGTAGATGCCGGATATAAGAACACCGGTTATAAGAACACCGGTTATAAGAACATGCCGGATATAATAACACCGGTTATAAGAACATTCTACTGGAAAACGGTTGGCCCCCTATATATTTATGCCGGTTATAAGAACACCGGTTATAAGAACACCGGTTATAAGAACACATGTTATAAGAACATTCTACTGGAAAATGGTTGGCATATACCCTATATAATTTATGCCGGTTATAAGAACATTATATGCAGTTCCCGACGATGTTCTTATAAAGTATTGTATTACTAACATGGCATATCTTTTGTAATTAATGATTAATAATGAGAATTACACGTGTATTTGTGTGGATGTATATTTAGATTGATCAACGTGTAAACTTTGTATAAAGCTTTACATATGGTGACCCAGACAAGAAATAAAAGTTACATAGTTGTATTTAAATTATATGTACTACGTATTTTCCATGAAAATTATTTGGAAATATATTACCTAATTGTTAACAGTTGTTAATTATAAAATAAAAAAGTAGATTTTTTGTTGAACAAATGTTGATTATTAAGATGGTATAATTTCTGGACAATCCAACGACCTTAAAATAGTATAAAGTTGTTGACTTGGAAATGGATAATTGCAAGTTTCATTATACCTTTAAAACTTATGTAACAAATATTAGATTCAGAAAAACAATGTAACGAGATACTTTCAATTAATTCTGCTAACATATAAGCAATTAATATTATGATAAAACATCCCAAATGAAGGACAACTTGCAATTTGGTTACTTAACTAACTAATGCAATAAACCCTTTGGTTCCAATTTGACATCTACTAAATATAGCCACTAGGGTTTTATCCAGGAGCGTGCCATACGCCTAGAGGCGTGCAAATTGGGATATGTTTTCGTTTAGGAGCGCGAAAACTGCCGAAAATCCCCATAGAGTAATACAAAACTAACCTTTTAGGCGTACAAAATTAATTAATTAATAATTATTACTCTAGTGACCTTATGAGTGTTCAATTCTATTCCTGTATAATACCATTATAGCCACTTATTTGAGAAATTCTAAATGACAAGAAATAACATTTAGCAAGGCTATATGAATACTAATATTACAGTGGTAATATTTGGTATCTACTCTGTAAAATGTAGTATTTAATAAATAAATAAATATAAATATAATGATTATAAGGTGTCAAACTTTGTTAAGGAATATATCGAGGTGTTTTATAACTTCCTCGTTCCCTTTTATCCAATTCAATAGATCCTCATTACAAATCCTTTCCTCGGTCCCTTTGCATAAAAACTCGAATATTCTGTTAGTTCTCATTTCAGCTATTTCAGCAGTATTCACATCATCCTGTCCAGTTATGGACTGAACGAACGAAATTAAAACTCCAAACGCACTGACAATATCCTTATATGATACTAAGCCTTTTCCATCTCTATCGAGAATACGGAACAACCAAATAGACTTATCCTCGATTGTCCCTCGACATAAAGTCGACAGGACAGTCGCAAATCCGTTAAAATCTGTAGTATTATCCGGGGAGGCCGGAAATCCTCGGAACAGAAGTTGCGACAGATCGGTGTGGGGTTTGAAGGAATCCTCTTCAAATGCTAAAGGAGAGTTTGAATAGACACATTCCATACTATGTTATGTTACAGACACGTTATTAAGGAATTATCCAGGAGCGCGAGACACTCCTTTAGAGCATGATTTTTGGAAAATTTGTATTTAGGAGCGAGAAAATTAGGAATCCTCTCCTTAGAGTCTCCTATACCGCAACATTAATTTAGGCGAATGGAAATTGGATAAGAACAGGATTAGGAGCGTATTTACAAATGGCTGTATAATACACCCCACATTATGTTGTAACAGCGGGAAAAGATGATAATAATTATAATTATAATTATAGATATAAAGCTCAGTTATTTCTAAATTACTTAATGAACCAAGATACTTGCTTAAAGGTCAATTTAGAAATTGATAAAATGACCTTTAACTTGAATACTAAAATTTGCTCTACTGAGTTGAATCTAACAATTTAATGATAATGATAATAATATTATTTTTACAGATTTTAATTAGGAACGAAAATTGTTAAAATACAACTCGAGAATTCTATCTAAATCCCTAATTAGAATATATAGCAACGGCTTATTAAGTGGGGTTCTCACATTAGCTCAATGAAGCAATAGGATAATAAGCAAAAGTACAGACATAATCATTTCTACTAAAATCCCTGAATTTAAATAACCATATGTTACGGAAATCCTGGAAAAATCTCAACTGATTTGATTGTGTAATTAACAAATATTAGTTCATTTGAATATTTCCCTAATAAATAACTCTATCATCATAAAGTAAACAAATAACTCGTGTTGTGAAACCATGTCCAAATGATAGTCTGTTTGAAAGCACGAATTCGGTCAGTGTAGTTTGTGAATAATCTGCTAACTTAGTTCTTGTTAATTAAATCAGTATATTTTATTAGTAATACATTAGACAATTGGAAGTATAAGATTACTTTCGATAATTAGCAACTAAATAGTACACTGTACTTACTATATTACTCACTTATATTCGATGGGAGCTTTTTGTCTGTGGAAACTGAAAGGGGGAACAGTTTTCTAAAAATAAATGCAAACTCTCGTTGGCTTAATCGCCCGTTCGGACATTCTGATAGAAACGCGAGATGCCAGCTTTTGAGATTTTGTTCTGTGAATTCCGTTTTAATACTCAACTGAGTTAGGAGATCGCTTTCTATTTTAACTCGAGATACACGGGTGCCCATCCTAACAAATATAATTATTATAAATAGAGACAGTAGACTCTCGTTAAAAGTTAATAGGAACAACAGGAGACGGTCGAAATATGTTCGTATTAACCGGAATTCGTATTAACCGGAGTCACTTGCATGCATTTGTATAGGCTAGGGGAAATAAACCTTGTTCGCCTTATCCGTATTGGTACTAACGAGAGTACAATTCAGTCCGCTTAATTGAGACACGTTGATCGCAATTTTTTTGCCTCGATTAACCAAAAAATCGGAGTTTCAGGTTATTGAATCAATATTTTATCGATATACGTATATGTTATATGCCTTCAGCAAAATTTGGAATTAAAAAGAACAATTTGTTCGTATTCTAACACGTATTAATTATAGTAATTAACTAAAAATATAAACTACATTAACTGATCAACAATTAATAATGAGTAAATACAAATATACAGATATTCAGTTGTGTAAGAATAAATTAGAAGAATTTATTTATTTATTAATTAGTGCGCACAGGTGTATTGCATTAGCGCATTGGGAAAATTAAAAATGTTGCCAGGCTTATTCGACCAAAAATGCAATCTAAAATTTCATTAAAATTAAAATTCGAAGAAAAGTAGCTGTGATTAATACTTAAGCTAATTCCCGGACAAACAGGTAAAATTTAGCTATGCGGAATTAAATTATAAAATAGTACAAATTTACAAATAAACATATTTTAGTTCGCAGAAATTCCGCAACAAACGCTTTTGCTGACGGATTTTTAGAGATTATACAATACAAATATATAAAAGTAGATTGCCTAATCCGAAAGGGGAAATATCTTTAAACGTCAGTATTTTTTCGATGTGAGTAGGAAATATTTATGTTGCTATAACACTTGTCTATAACGTCACTTAGAATAGGTCCCCACGTGAATTCCCATTTTATAACAATCTGATTATAACGGTCACCTGTACGAAACAACAATTTTTGGCCAGTCCCTTAGTTGGTCGTTATTAACAGGTTCTAATGTACAAACTTTCGATCATGATAATTTGGTTAATTCAATCTCTTAATATGATTAATATGTCACCCCTAATAATCTATAATTAGTACAAATAAATAATTACATTACAACGAATAATTGATGAATGAAGTCATTGAGATACAACTACCAACATAACTAAAGAGAACATAATTAAGACTTAGAACTGAGTGCTTCAATTCGTTTGTTAACCGTCTCGAAATTATCTTGTATCCTCTCCATATTAGCTTCGAGAGTCCGTGATACCTGTTCCAACACTTCTCTGTTAGTAACCAGACTCTCACTAACTTCCTTCTGTCTCTCTTCAAGTTGATTTAGTGTCAAACAGAATCCACTAGCTGTCTCATGCAGGCTCTTTAGTGTATGCAGTCTCTCTATTACATCCGGTAGTAAAGAAGCTGAGCTCTCCCACTGCTGGCTCACTGCATAGAGCTCTGCTATCCTAGTGTCAGCAACAGACTCCCTAAGTCTCTCCTTGGAGCCCTCCTGTTTAAGCCTATCTATCTTCTGTACCAGCTCCCCTGCCTTCTGGTTGAGATTCCCCACGACTCCCTGGTCCAGGGCCAGACATTTCCTTTGCAGCAGAGAGAGACTACTCATCAGAGAGTGCGACTGGGGGCCCCCGGCCGTCGACAACAGGTCCGTCCTGATCCTATCGTCCCGCCCCCCGACTATTCTCTCCAGGAGACTCAGTCTCTCCTCCAGGCCGCGTAGAGCCGAGGCTTGTAAGTACTTAGCGTCATCTGGTTTCAACACGATATCGTATGTTATTGTACCCCTGTCCCCTGCCCCCTTATTTCCCCCTGAGCAGTGTACAGTCTCAATCAGGTCGCTAGCCAGGGTCCTGTCCAGGCCATGTACCCCCCGAGCCCCGGTTATATGCTCGGAGTATATCTTATCTAGCTTAACTGAGTTCAACTGTTTATCCAGTCCTTCTATTTGTTCTAGAAGGCCTATGCTATTTGTATCGTGACTGCTTAATAGGTCGGATTTAAGCTGCGAGATTTCGCATTGCAGGCGAGTGTACCTTTCTGCTATTCCCTCGGAATGCTCCCCATTGCTAGTCAGCTCGTACTCCCAGGGGTCTAGGCCGTACCCCTTAGGGTATATCCGAGAAAAGTCGGTTTTAGAACTGTCGATATTCGCATTCTTGAATTCCTCGAACCCGTCCTTTACCCGGAGTCTGATCTCCTCCACAGAGTGGCTATTAGCGTCGCTACCAGCTGATTGGTGGATGGCGGGGGGGTCCGGGGTCTCGAATATCTCAAGCTGTCTGTCAGTCTCAGACAGACCGGCCATTATACTATGGATTGTATCGTAATATTATACTGTTGTTATATGATACTATTATACTATAGACTATAGATACAGTGGAATTATGTGCAGTTATGCGAGACGGTATGCCATGGATTCTATTGCATTTCTTGTAGCTGAAAAGTTCATTTTAAAGATTCGTCTTTGATAGTTTTGGTACGAATCGAATGGTCTAACAATCAAGATTAAAACAAGGGACTTTCATCGTTTCTACTTACAAAAAATGAACTTTATATTTCCTCAGTCCTCTTTAATAAAAACGTCAAAGTTAAAGTTGTTATTAATAAAAACGTCAAAGTTAAAGTTGTTATTTTGAGTCAGTTGTGTTATAAAATAGTTTAAAATTAAGCCACTTTACTTACAATGTGAACTGTGTTATTGTGGCTATTAAGCGGTTGATACGTATTAGTGCTGCCTGCTAATTAGTGCCGAGACATTATACAGTAACACAGTGTAGGCGCAAACTATATTGCATTGCATTGTTTGCAACCAACAATCTGTTTTGGTTAATTGTGGTGGAATCATGACCGATCTTGTTATAGTGTTGTAATAATCAATTTGTTCTAATTAAATATGCTTAGAATGCAATTAGTATATAGAAAGTCCACGTAAGATATTATTTTGTGTATGTATGTATTATCAGAATTATCAAAAACACAACTAGACATAATGTGGTTAGTATAGCATAGGAAGTGAGTCAATAATGTGTTCAAAAAGCATTAAAATCAACTTTGTTCTTGAACAATTCTTCCGATTCTATTCTATATAAATACAACTCAGTTCTCCTATGTTGTAACTCTACTGTATATAACTGCTTAGGTCTTGAATCTTCTGTTCATAAGTCTCCTGTTTTATTCTCAGCGCCAAAACCTCCCTTTCAACCTAAAAAATGGGAAAAGCCTTTTCAAAAGAAAACATTTACGCGAAAATATTATTCCTTGGCCTAGAGGATTCCGGTAAAACCACGTTGTTATACCATAAGCAGTTAAACCAGAATATAACGGCAGTGGCGACTGAGGATCAGAACATAGAAATCCTGGCCCCAATCGAGGGGATTTGTTTGGCAGTCTGGGACATGGGGGGGCAGAAAACCTCTAGGAGAAAGTGGGAGGAACATTTCGCGGGGATCGATGGAATCGTGTTCGTAGTGGACAGTGCTAATCAGAGGCGACTGGCGGAAGTGAAAGAGGAACTGTTTAAGCTAATCGAACATGAAGATTTAACCGGAGTCCCTATTTGTGTGTTGGCACACAAACAAGATCTACCTAATGCAGAGGCACCAAATGACCTCGTGGACTTAATCGGTTTGAGGGAAGTTTCTTCCCACGATTGGCGGGTTTATGGGACTTCTACCATAACCGGAACAGGGATTGATACTGCGTTTAGTAATCTGGCGTTATTAGTGAAACGTAATTTGAGATAACTACACTCAACTATACTATACACACCTGTTTCATTTGTATTATTGAAATGATTAAACTATACTGATTATTAATAATTTTTGTGTGTCATTTGAACCTCAAAGATAATACAATAAATTATCGTTAATCGTATTAACCGGAGTCACTTGCGTGCATTTGTATAGGCTAGGGGAATTAAACCTTGTACTCCTTATCCGATATTTTCCCTTATCATTATTCCTACTAACAGAGTCTACTATATACATACATAATTTAACATCGTTGCAGATTATTCGAAATTTTAACTAATAAATTGTCTGAACACCAAATTTGATAATCCGATATGCCATTAAACATCTGGTGCTTCGTAAACTAATCCTTGAATTACAAAATTAGCATTCTTACACATATGAAATTCTTGTATCAGCTCACAACCACTGAATATACCATAATATGATTGGAATCCTATTTGCATTAATCAGCCCACTCGAGCCAATTAATGTAATCAGAACGTAATTATCGCACAAGTTATAAACTCATTTATACACTGCATTAATTATAATTAGGGCCATTCAAACGTATGGTGATTATCCATCATTTTTGTATTACAAAATTGTTAAATACGTGACATATGGACGGGAGGTGTATAAAATCGAGAATTTGCATTTATAACTTTTAAAGAACTGACCTCTTTCAGTTCCTTCTTCAGCTGTTTGTTCTGCTGGTCCACAGACTCCAGTTGTATAATCTTCTTAAGTTTCCCCTGATTTGCCTCCTTGAGCTGATTCCTGTCCTGTTCAATCGCTTCTCGCTCCTGCTTGCATTGTTGTAGCCAGGTGTCCAACAGACTGACTTGTTGTTCCAACTTTTGGTGTTCGTCTCTCTGCTTTAACAGCTGTTCCTTCTCGGAAGCTAAGCTAGTTTGCAGTTTGCTGTTAGCTTCATCGATCAGCTGTGAGGTCGGCATTCCCCCCGGGAAGAATCTCTCCATCATGTCCTGTGCCTTAGCTTTCTTCTCTTCCAACTCTTGAGTTAGGTGTGAGACCTGTTCCCTCTGCTCAGCTAGCTCTGCCGACTGGATAGCCAGATCATACTATAGCAACACTATGGTGTAATAGGTATGCTAGGGCTTTCGTAAACCAATAATATACCCCCGAGAAAACATGTATTTAATGAATACAGTTGACTCTCGTTAATACGATCACGGATAAAGCGAATAATGTTTAATTCCCTTAGGCCTTCGCCTATACAAATACAGTAGAACCTCGTTAATACGAACACTGTTAATACGAATGTCCGGTTAATACGAACATTATTTTAGTCCCTTTCAAAACCTTTTCAATACGAATGTCCGGTTAATACGAACACTATTTTAGTCCCTTTCAAAGCCTTTTCAATACAAATGACACCGGTTAATACGAATTCCTAATAAGGCGAACGATTTCGACTGGTGTCCCCTAGTATTCACTTCACTCCAATTATCCCATGTAGTATAGCGGTACAAACACATGTATATCATACCTTAGCCTGAGCAAAAGCCTCCTCCAGAGCTTGCTGCTCATTCTGTAGCTGATCTCTCTCCCTACCATTCTGTATATCCGTGGCATGCATTAGAGTGTCCATGTCTGTAATCTGTTCAGTCAGGTCCTGAGTCTTCATTTCGTACTGGGCTCTATTAACCTCCAGCTGTTGTTCCAGTCGCTCCTTCTCAGCTGTGAGAGCTTCGGTGGACTCGCGATCAGCTGACTCCTCCAGCTGAGCCTCTAGGGTGTCTATCTGAGACAGGAATGCCTCTCGGGTTAGTCTCATGTCTGACAACTCTTCTCGGAGCGCAGCGTTTGCGTCTCGCAAGGTTTCTAGCTCTTCCAACTACAAACAAACTGTGTAACAACTTACAGATCCATGGTATAATATAGCAAGTATAGTATACTCGTTAGTAGGAATACGGCAAGGCTAAATATCGGTTAAGGAGTACAAGGTTTATTCCCTAGCCCAGTGGTCCTAAGTATCTCAAAATTTGTATTACAGGCAATGTGAGGGTGCCCACATAATGTTATGTATTTGTTATAGAGGGTCCACGGTTTAAAGAGGTTGTGATTAACCTATACAAATGCATGCAACTTTGCAAGTGACTCCGTTAATACGAAACCCGGATAAAACGACATATGTATACGGTCCCTGGTGTCCCTACTATAATATTATCAGCCAACACATATTTAGGTAAATAACCTTAATTGTAACGTGTTTCTTGTACCGCTAATGCATGGCTTAATATGCACTGTATTAAGACGGTCCCCCGGTGTCTCTATACTAACGAGAGCCTACTCCTAACAACTAACAACTAACAGAGCCTACTGCTAACAACTAACACTCTCGTCAGAACTAATGACAGCTGTCTCCTCCTCCACACTCTTCTCTGCCTGCAGGAACTCAACCAGTTCCTTGGCCTCTCTCAGCTCACTCAGTTGACCCTGCACCTGGTCCAGTAGGCTTATGGCGGGCCCGGGCACAGGGAATAGTGACTCGATAGAGATAATGGTATTCTCATGTCTCTTGAGTATATTCTGTAAAGCATAGAGTTCGTCCTGTAGAGCAGCCTCCTTGTCAACGCAATTGGTTATCTGGAATGTACACAGCGTAATAGTACTTACTAATTAACATTGAACTCTAGTCCTCTAAATAAATTAAACCTTAATCAAAGTAATGACCACATAAACATGTTTCAGTAATAAAATTAGTACAACCTAGCAACTAATCATACGGTTGGAATGTTAGGCTGTCAACATACCTGAGTGGTTAATTCCCTATTTCTCGTCTCGGACATTTGGCATTTCGTTTTAAACTGTTTTATCTCCCTGTCTGCCCTCCTGAGATCGTCCTTAGTCATTTCGTGTCTCTGCAGCGACTCCAGGAGCTGGGCTATCTCTCTCTCTTTCAGACGGACTTCCGATTTAAAGTCAGTCATCTGAACCTCAAACATAGATTTGTCTTCTAAGTCTGATCTAATAATCTGCGTACAATATACATAATATACACATAATACACACCTAATCCCTTATCCGTGTTCCTGATAACAGAGTATACTGTAATAAGTACTAGTAACACAATTACTACAGAAGATACCGGATATAAGAACATTATATGCAGTTCCCGACGATGTTCTTATAACCGGTATCTACTGTATACTGTCAGTTCTTATTATGGACATTCAACCAAATTGTCCGTAGTACTAACCTGAAGTTCTTATTTATAAGCACTGTATAAGCAGTATGTATTATTACTAACCTGTAGTTCGTCTTCCATGCCCCTGTTTTCCCTCTTTAGAGAATCGTTCCTGTTCTTCTCCTCCATCATGAGGGAGGATATCTGGTGCAGAGAGGAGGAGAGACTGCTCACTTTCTGTTGGCAGTCCTGAGCCAGCTTGTTAGCGCTGTCCCTCTCCTCCTCCATCTTAACAAACCTCTCTTCTCCCTCCACCTCCGCCCTGCGTCTCTCCAGCTGCTGTCGGGCTGACCGCAGCTCCGAGGAGAGAGCGGCGCTCTCGGAGCAGCGAGCAGAGCTGTCCTCTTGTGCGTGCTTAACCAGACCACGTAGGGACTTAACCTGGGGAGGCAATAGGTAGTATACACACAGGTCTTAATATGTACAACTATATTATGAACAAGCCCTATAGTATACAGTAAAGTCTGCTAATTGCTAATACAGTCAGGTTATTTTATAAAGTAACCTGACATTTAAAGGACCAAAAATTATGTTCTAAATAGAGAGACTTGACCAACTATTCGTCTGCTAATTATGAAAACTATTATTATGAACAAGCCCTATGGACTATGGTGATACTTTAATAACTTCCGTTATGTTGTATTCATTTGAGTTTGCTTATTATGAAGTCTCTCTATTATGACAATTTTGTCCCTTGCATGTTCATAATAAAAGAACCTGACTGTAGTAGTAAGAAACAACTATACTCTATTCCTATAACCATTGTATTATAATATTGTCTCACTTCTTCCAGAATGGATGTGGAGGCTTTGGAAGCCGTTTTGAAAGGTTGCATTTGAGTTCCGAGAGTTTCGTTCTCGGTTTTATAGAACATAATAGAGTTCTTATAGTGCTCTATCTTCTGTTGCAACTGTGCACATTGTGCTTCCAGCTTTTTAACCCGCTCATTAACAGGTGACTTGTTCTGTACAACAGAGTCCCATTGGTCTTGAAAGTATTCTATTCCCTTCTGGGATATTTGCTCACGGGCTGTCGACACCATCTTAATGCTAGCTCGAAATTCCATTAGTTTTCTGCTCAGTTCGTCGCTTTTCGAGTTCATACAAATAACCTGTTAGAAGACAAATAAACAGACATAACAAAATAAATTAATTGGCCAATTTCATCTATAATTCTTGCAATGTTTTGTCTGTTTGTTTGTTTGTTTGTTTGTACTATGTTTGTTTGTTTGTTTATTTGTTTGTCTGTTTGTTTGTTTGTTTGTTTGTTTGTTTGTTTGTTTGTTTGTTTGTTTGTTTGTTTGTTTGTTTGTTTGCTTATTAATTTGTTTATTTGTTTGTTTGTGTTTATTTATTTATTTATTAAACAAAACTAAACTAAAGAACAAAACCTTTAACCAAGCTAATAATTAATTATTTATTAATTAACTCCGGATACAGACACCCTATAGAGTCTAAGAGAGTTTATCGCCAAATCGCGTAGCGTCTGTTATTCCAACGCGAATCGACTTACACAAAAAAGCTCGCATAATAGCAAATCTAATATCTTACCCGAATAATATTCTCGCTACCATATGTGATATATGAAAATGCTAAATACTTTTAGGTAATTACATAAGTTAAATTTTGTCTCTAAAGCAAAAATTCTCAAATTTACATATTAAGATTATATTTACGTATCTTGCATTATTCTACAGGAAATGACATGTGGACATAATACAGAATGGACACCAAACCATTTTATAAGATTTCAATCTAATCTATCTGATTCTATCAGCCAGCTGTGAATAATTAATTATAAAACATGCCAACAGCATTTTTAGCCAAAAACAAATTGCTTACACCGTAATATGTGATGAAAATATATTGTGATAACGCGATTCGCTCTAAGTGAGATATTATATATCTAATACACTTAGCAACAACTGTGCTAAATAGGAATGTGGTGTCAATATATTTAAATAAACTAACTTGTCTGGAGAGAGAGTCCAGCATTTTCTGGTGCGCAGTTGCCCCTTGCAGCTCATTTCTCTTCAGCTCATTAATCCTCTTTAAGAGCAGCTTGCGTAGGGGCGGTAGAAAGTCAGCTGACTTCTTATCTCCCACCGAATTAGGTAATCCCTACAAATAATAAACGAATAATCAGTGCTCAATATCTCTCAAATATCACCATAAGTCATATAACAGATAAGGACAGATATAATACGTTCGTTAGTGAATACATAGAGCTAGGGAATTGGGATAAGTATAATATCAGATTGCAATAGAAAGGTCACCTTATCGCTAACACGGGTCAATAATACAATTAAGTCAAAAGCTAAACAACTGGACAGTCTAAACTAATTCAGAATTTAGACTACGATAATTGACCAATAGCCATCGTCACTGATAAGGGACTGATAAACCATAATATCCTAGTGATACTCAGGGCAGAATGGAATGTGATATAACCACATTGGATAGGGACTTTCTAACACGAGTTGAAAGGAGGAGACCAACCTTATACTCGTGGGCAGTAATCTTAATATTAATTCTACTGCGTGATCAGGGTATTATACAGGACTAGAATTTAATTAATTAAGTTAAGTCACTCCTAAGGTCAAAAGAGTAGGAATTTTATATGAATTTAAGGTTAGTTTTGTATTAATCTATGAGGACTTTTCCCAATTTATACGCAGTGTAATAAATATCCTGACAGGAATAGAATATAATTTGATTATATCCGAATTCGAAATAAATTCAGCTGGAAATTGGCTAGAAGTTACATGATAAATCTTACAACAAAAGACATATAATTATCCCAGTGACACATGATTAACATGATATCATTGTTAAGTGGTTATTTAGGAAGTAAGCAGTTAAGCGGATAAAATACGAATAATTAAGTTCCTTATAGGAAGTATTATAATTAAGACTAGAATTAGGTTAGTTTTACAAAATGAATTAACAGTTGTGGTAGGATGTAATTATGTCTGGTAAGGAACTAATTTCTCAACAGATGTGGTAATTAAAAGGTTAGCAGAGAAGTCAATTAAATTCAATTAATTGTGCTAATATGTTCAACAATATTAGCTAATATTATATGAAGCTTTCAATATGCATTCACATACGATTCCTGTACATTATACTCTGTAGAAATTTCGTTAATTATACTGTTATTCTATTGTCTAAATTTAAGGTTTGTTCCAAATAATTGAATGTTATATTGCAAATTAATGGGGCGTTCAAAAGTTACCCAAGAAAAATTCCCGAAAGTTAGACACCCCTACCTATACCACGCATTTTGAACTTTTGTAAAACAAAGGAATGGCCTGTCACACATTGGTTAGTTCGAGTAATAACAAGTCGTATTTTGCCTGACATTTCCTTGCTATTAGGGCAGTATTGCTATTAGAGGAATATAATTAACTGTAATTAAATGCTCGCTTGGGAGAAGTAACTGCTATTTAGGCCAATAATATCAAGGCCTATTTTGCGTGAAATTTCCTTGCTAATCGGCGAATATTGCTATTTGATGAAAATTAACTTTAAATGCTTGCTATTATGGCAGTATTGCCGATAACAGTCCCATAACATAAGCATATGATATAACTCACGGATCCGTCGCAGTTGAGTGCCCTGTACACCTCTGCCAGGAGGAGGGCCGGCGTGAGCTGGAGGGGGGAGAGGGGGGAGGAGCAGAGACGGGAGACAGGAACAGAGCTCGAGAGGAGGGTAGAGAAGTCGAGAGAAGATTCGTCCGGCGAAGGGAAATTCTGGAAACGAAGCTCGGTTTCAAGCTGGTCCAATCTCTTTCTGAGAACCGGGATTTGTCTGTTCTCCAATTCTAACTTCTTAACCTGCCACGGATCAATCATAAACACGGATTCATAAAACACAAACAACAATAAAGTGAGGAATAGTACCTTGTCTCGAGTAATTTCCAGATTTCGTTTGACCTCTTTGAGTATTCTCACTTGTAGCGGATGCAAGGCAGGGAGACCCTCGAGGGAAAACGGTTTTGTCGAAGTTAGCGAGGAACTGGATTCAGTTCCTTGGGAAGATTCGCTTTTCATAGATTCTGTTTTTGTGATAGAATTTAGTGTAACGGTTTCGGTGCTCGTTTCTGAGAGAGTAATTGAATTGCGAAGTTGCAAAGTTCGTGAATTATCAAAAAAATAATTTTGAGGGATTGCTGTAAACTCAGGAAATTCTTTCGTAGAAAAATCTGAAATTAGAGTGCTGTTTTTGGGCTCAAGCGTATTAGAAATTGTATAATTCAATAGTAAAATGTTTTCAACTGGAGACTCACTACTATTTATACTTGATGGGAGAAAAGTGGCCATGTATTGTACTAGAGTTGTAAGTGTTGAAATAATACAAAACAAAACTCAAACAAAATTATATTGTTTTGTCTAGATAACCGGTGTATTTATCTTGAGTAGTTGCACATCGAAATAATAGGTTATAAAGTGATCTGTAAAAGGTAAGTTTATATAAATTCATGCAAATTACAAGAAAAATGTAGAATTTGATTAGAAAATATCAAAGAAATCATTATATATTTTCGCAACAATTGGATTATAATCATCATACACACTACAAACAATTGAGACTAAATTACTTAGTAATCAATAATGTTGTACCTCTGGCTTTTTTGCTTAGACTCAAAGTCTAGACAAATAATGAAAATTATTGCAATAATCAAGTACGAATATACGTACTTATTTAATAAATTACAATATACTTATGTACGTATTTAATAAATTACATTAGTTGCAATATTATTCTATTTCATTCAAATTATTTTTGTAAACCAGCAATAGAAATATTTATATTCAAAAATTAATTGAATTTATTTCGATAATTTCCATGGTTTTCCTCAAATCCCTCAACTATTAAAACAAATAGATAAACAACAACAACAACAACAGTATTAATAATAATAATAAATCAATTTGTCAGAAATCAGATGGAATAAGCAGCAGATACAAACTGAGTTGAACATTCACAAAAATATAAAAATATATCTACTGCAAACAGAATGGGATTTTTAAATAAAAGTTACATCAACCAAAATAATACCAACAACAACACACAAACTCTCACAAGCTAATATCTATACCTGACAGCGGGTGTGGAAGGATGGAATTAGGGCTGAATTTAACTACTTTTTCTGTTGGTTTTGCTTCCGCATTCGTTTTAACTTCCGAATACGTTTCCTTTGATCGTAGGTTAAACTGGGGTCTGTTTCCTGTAGAGTTAGGAGATACTCGTCAGAGTCTAAATTAGGACTGTCACCCGGTTTCGTGGACACAGGAGTTATTGTATCGTTTGAGTTGAGAGGAGAGACAATCGGGGAGTCAGAGAGGGCCAGGGATAAGTCAATGCAGAGTTTTGGTTCCGGTTTGGAAACAGGTTCCTGTTCTAATTTAGGTGTTAGTTCCACTTTGGGAGGAGAATCAGGAGATACTGTTGTTGCCGTGTCATTAGTGCCGAGTTGTTTCTGTGGAGATTTAGTAACAGCTGATTTATAAGACTCAGTTCTAGGTTCCACAGACTTTTCGGGAGTGACTATAGGTTCTAGAATATTCTCTTTATAATCAGGTTTCTGTGTTGTATCCGAGGTAGGTTGTTGTGCGGAATATTTCTTTGGAGAAGTGCAAGGAGCTCTGCCACGGGAACTGGTGTCTTTATTGCAATTCTCCTCAGTTAAAGTGTCCGATTTGGACAGTTTGAAGTCTGATGACTTTGTGAACACGACTTCTCTGTGTAGCCTAACTGTGCTGGGAGAAGAAGAACCGTTAGGAACAGACTCCAATCGGGTCGGGACTCCAGAGCTCATTTGCCGTGTCACGGGGTCTCCCTTGTTCTTCTCGAAGGAAGCGGCGAGTCCCTTTACGTCCGAGCTCTGCTTGCCTCGGGACACCGGTTTTATTTCTGGTTTATCCCTTACGTCAGGCGGGAGATCGGAACTAACTCTACGTACCTTTAGCCCAGAGCTGTTGCTACGAACAGTGCTCTCTTGGATCGGAGTGCTCCTTTTAGTCGGCACGTCGATAGGCCTATAAATGCAATTAATAAGCCAATGGAATTAGTGAGATAATGAATAGCAAATGTGAATAGTTGGGATAATCTATAGCAAATGTTAGACAGAGAATAGTTGTCTCGAATAATATATTGCCAAGTATATACCTCTTGCTATCAATCTTCCTCTCACTGTTGTTTGCGGTCGCCTTGCCCGAGACAGGCAGAGGGGCGTCAGAGCTGGCATCAGAGCTGGCGTCGGTGGGAATGTCTATTTGGAGTTGCTCGAATAGGAAGGAGGGCTGCGTGAAGTATGATGACGGCATCTCTTCCATGCCCCCGAGGTCTATAGCTCTAGCCTAGTGGTGAAGCTAGTTAACTACCTGACAACAGATAAGGGCATATGGAATGTGGATATATTTATAGTAGATTGGAACATGGATAATAAGTAATAATTAGAAGCGTCTTGCTTATATAATAACGGTTTCGTAAAATAATCTTTGATGGGTAAGATTGCCTGAAAACTTTTTTTATGTCAAGAATGGCCTTTCGATTGCCTGAAAATTACATTTTCTTTGTTCAAACGTTACGTAACGCTTCCAAGGGATAACTTATATAAATTATTAATTAACCAATGTGTGACAAACAATCCTTTAAATATTGCAAACAAGTCATAAAAGAGTGACATAAGGAGGGTGTATAATTTCCCTGGAATTTTGCACTGCCCCAAAGGTGTTGTCTGATAAATAAGTCATACATATTTCTAATTACAAACCTGTAGAAACTTTAGTAGGATCTTATGAATGGTGTCCGGATCATGATGTATGATCTTAAGAACGTCCTCATCGGTTATGTGGCAGCCAATTGCTCTAGCAGACTCCACGGCTAAAGTCATGTTCTCCTCAACCGCTATCTTTATCTGCACATCGCTAGCCGTATCTGAATAAGGGAATAAGTAAATACAGTATAGTACATATAACCTAGTTAGTAAGAACATGGGTATACGAACACTATTTCAGTCCCTTCAAATAATCCTCAAAACAAATGATATTGGTTTTAACTTTTAATCCGTATAAGGCGAACACATTTTTACGGTCACCTGGTGTTCGTACTAACGAAATTCTACTGTATATAGAGTTTCAAATACAGTAGATGTCGGATATAAGCAAAAACGGTTGCCATATACCCTATATAATTTATGTCGGTTATAAGAACTTTAAGTGCAGTTCCCGACGATGTTCTTATAACCGGCATCCACTGTACCAGATTGCAACTGATACCAGAATTAAGAATTATCCAAATGGTTAGTCCTATAGAGCTGTGCGATTATAACTCACCACTGATTTCTGTCAGACAACGCATGTCTATTGTATTCTTCTTAGACACATTAACTAAGCGACTGTTGGGGAGAGAGGAATATTAAAATGTAGTCACCAAATACAGTGAACTCACGTTATAACGAAGTAGGATATAACGAAATAACTGCTTATAACGAAATGGAGATTTCCCCCCAGAGCATAAATGCATTAACTATTATCCGCTTAAGACTAATATCCGGATATAACGAAGGAATTTACAGGTCCCAAGCACTTCGTTATAACGAGAGTTCACTGTAGTTTGTAGTTTGTAACTAAGAATGGTTAACTAATGACTCGTTAACTAAGAATGGTTAACTAATAACGTACCATAATATTCTGGGGTCGGCACACACGAGATAGAGACTCTCTCCAGTGGGTACAATCTTCCGTTTGGGTTTCAGTTCTCTGTTCAGGTACTGAGTGAGACAGAACTGTATTTGCTGCTTGGACAGAGTTCGTATCGCTAATCAGAACACACAATAATAACCAGTGGAATTCTATATATCGGCCAACACCTTATATAACGTAAATTCTTGGACAAACAAACTAATTTTACATAAAATTCAACTTTGTAAACCTGGGGTTTTGATTGAAAAGTTACTTGACGATATACTATAAGTAAGCCTTAATAATACAATACACACATAACTATCTCCCTTATTGGTAGCTAAGCTGTACTTACTTATCGCCTCAGGTCCGGTGTCGCTGCTGAGAACTGATTCTATCGTCCTAGACCTCCCACGGGTCTCTCTACACACAAATATAAATATAAATACATAAATACCTACAGTAGAGACTGTTAATAGGAACACCAGGGGACCATAAATTTTTATAAATTATAATTTAAAAAAAAGTTTTTTGTTAGTATTCATGAATTCGTATTAACCGGAATCACTTGCATGCATTTGTATAGGCTAGGGGAATTAAATTTTGTACTCCTTAACCGATATTTCCCTTATCCGTATTCCTATTCAACAGTCTACTCTACTTAACAACAACAACAAATTGCCAGTTCGCTTACAGAGCTTCATACGTCTCTTTCCTTCTAACGGGCGGAGTCTTGGAAGTAGAAATGTTACCGCGATTAGCCAGAGTGGTCGGCTGGTAAGAGTGTCTCTTGGGAGTCTGGAGAAGCAACAGTAAACAACAACAACAACAACAACAGTAAACAACAACAACAAAAACAACAACAAGTAAATAGGTACAGTCGACAACCGTTGATTGAACTTTGACAAATTCGAACAAAATTATTTTTACCTTGCAAGCCCCTCCCATACAATATCTGTTCGATAATTCGAAATTCGCTAAAATCAAATTTATTTTGCCTTGAGTGTTCGAACTAACGGATGCTGACTGTATGTATATAGCAAGGAATTACCCAGGAATTATCTAGGAGCGCATTTACAAATGTCTGTATAATACACTGGCATATAAGCTAAACTCACAAATGAATTTCCGTTATTTCTGTCAGTGGAGAGATTATCCGTAGAATTAGTTGAGAACTGAGAGGGTTTGGAGCCTCTAATCTGATTGGGCATTGAGCCCTCCTCCAGAGATCTCCTGTTGTCAACAGAACTGTTATTTCCGAAACCGTTTGTTATAACTGCTGACTTAGGTCGCATCGTCTGGGAACAGTAATAGTATTAGTAATTAGCAGTAGATTGCAATAAAGTTCTGTAAAATCAAATTAAGTGTAAGCTTGAAATTGTCTACAGTAAAACCTCGTTAGTCGAACACGGTTAATACGAAATTCCGGTTATTACGAACACTATTTCAGTCCCCTTCAAAGCCTTTTGAATACAAACTACACTGGTTAATACGAATTCCGGATAAGGCGAACGTATTTTGACGGTCCCTTGGAGTAATAACCTAATAACGAGGTTCTAATCACTTGTGTAGTATAAATTTAAGCCAAATGAAATGTTAGTATTCGTATAAGTTTATTGTATATTCAGGAATTTATATGCGGAATCTCTAATGTGTTATCATTTGTATGAAATAAAATTGTTCTTACCACTCGTACTAAAACACTTTTAGTTCTCTTCATAATTAATGAATTTCAAATATTAATAAAATTAAGTTATCCTGTGTGTATTTATAACAATTGACGGGGGGAATTCCTTACAGGAGAGTTCGCATGTATTATCTATAAAAACAAGATTCCACCTTTCACGAAACAGACAAACATAGGTTATCTGAGATAACAGAGCACAGTTCGATTAGTTAACTCGCTTTCTGACACCAGAAGCCAATTCGACATACAAACCTACCTTTGTCACTGACATTATCATAATTCGACTCAACAAAAGTTCGGTATGCCATCTATGCTAATAATGATCTCATTAATACTGGATAATATGATTGATTCAAGAAAACAGGTAAATGCGAAAAACATAAATCAATTTTTTATCTAAATTCAATTATTAACAAGGATTATGACAAAATACGTAAAACATTCATGTTTCTTTTATCATGAACATTCAAGGGAGCAAAAGGTTTTGTTCATAATAGGAGACTACAATATAATTAGCGAACTCAACTTTATACAAACCCTATGTAGATTGTTTTAATAAAAAGTTTTCATATTAAGCAGACAGAAAATTATTCACAAAAAGCAAACCTAATACATGTAACAATGGAATTCGCAAAATGTTATTGTACATAAAACGGTTTAATTAACTGATTAGCGAATAAGATAATATATGTAAACTATTATCTGTACATTACAAATAAATGAGATCAGTATTATTCCAGTTCCGCCGAAATCATATTGTTATGAATCTGAATATATTCATTAGAAAAAGCGATTAAATCCACAAAGAAAGAAGGATAAGGAAATACCAAATTAAAATAAACCAATAAACACAATTGAGCAATTATTCATTTTTTGATACTTCAAATTTGGAAAGTGTTACACAGTACTTAGCTCACTGCAGTTATTATGTACAATATATTTATGTGGTCGCAACTTCTGTAAAAGCAGTAGATTATTATAATCACTTCCATATAATCTAACCACTACACGAATATTCTCAATATAACAGAACTCTAAAGAATATTCCATCTGCTCCAATTACAGAAAACACGTGCGTTATAATCGACTACAAATGTGTATTTATTGAGGGAGTGGTTAGAAATATCTAAAATGTAAAGAGCTTCTAATTAATATGTGATTATCTGACATAATTGAGCTAACCATTAGATGCATTATGCTGAGAAATATTAATATAATTTTAACTTTTTGCATTTGCTCCAAATAACCAAAAGATCCAGAATGCTCCAATCAAATTGAACTCTGCTAAATCGAATAAATGAGAGGAAAAGGAAAGTGTATGCATTGAAAGTTACACTGTAATATCAAATTAAGATTATTTATAGCAGAGGTTCCCAACCTGGGGTCCACAATATATTATAATTTGTATTACGGTCAATGGGAGGGGTCCATATAATGTGTAATATTTCTATAGGGGGTCCACGGTTTAAAAAGGTTGGGAATCGCTGAATTATAGTTAGATCTGAAGAAAATATTATTTTCAGAATGATGACTTAATTTGAGAGATACTGCTCGTCGATTGAAAGATAGTATTATCCGTTGAACCAAACTATTTTAACACAATCTCAAAGGGATTACTTCTTCATTAAAAGCACAGTAAATTCACAATATTTAATCTCACAAAACAACCGATAATTTAATCAAGTTCATCAAATATCAGTTACGTAGTAGCAAACTTGCCTTTTCAAGAAAAGTCAAAGTTTACTCAAACAATTCAAAAACAGTTCTAATGACCGGGCTTCCCTATAGATAGATACGGCAATAACATAGTAATCCTTGTTCCATGATAGAAACATTGATAAGTTAGGAATTTGAAATATTTGTGTATAAATTTGTACATTAAACTCTCGTTATAACGAAGTTCGAGTCAAACTTAATTCGTTATAAGCGAGTTCGTTATAAGCAGATAAAACCAATTACTTTATCTGTTTGGGGAATATACAGTAGACTCTTGTAATACGAACACCAGGGGACCGTCGATATTTGTTCGTATTATCCGGAATTCGTATTAACCGGAGTCACTTGCATGCATTTGTATAGGCTAGGGGAATTAAACCTTGTACTCCTTAACAGATATTTCACCTTATCCATGTACGTACTAAAGAGATTCTACTTAACTATATATAACTCCGTTATAAGCGGGTAGTTTTACAGAATTATTGAGAATTAATTAATATCAGTTAACTCACGGTCTCAGTTTCTATTTTCTTCAGCTGTGAAGCGGAAACATTTACATTTGTACTTCCTCCCTTCTTCAGAACTCTAAGTTTAGTTCGGATTGCGCTGCGCTCTTTATACGACACGGCCTTTGTTAACTAAATAACACAACTATAAATAGACTATACAACTATGCTTATAACCTATAATCTTAGAGTTGAGATAAATAAGGGCCATTCAAACGTTACGTAACTCAAAGACAAGGACTATTAGACACCCCTTTCCTATAACATAGAAGCGATACGTAACGTTTGAGTGTCCCTTAAATGAATCGAGAGACAACAAAAGCAAGCTCCTTACCTCCTCTTCCAACAGCTTAATCTCTGCATTGTCCATCTGAATGCTAGCAATAATCAGTGTAGAATAATACTATATTAGTCAGTTATAGTTTGCATTCGAGTCTGCTATATATACTCCAGAAAATGTGGTCAATGGCTCAGTTTCAAATTCGATGAAATTAACACATAACCGGCAACATGTGATGAGGTGGTTAATAACTTAATTCGATAATAACTAAGTGGCATATACGTATATCTAGTTTGCATATTAATCATGTAGAAATTAACCATCATTATTAACTATCGGAAGTACAAATTACTAATAATTTGAGTGGTTTCAAACAAGTGTAATAGTAAAAACATTTTGTCTGGTTTTAATTTAATTAACAATAGAAGTCAGTATAGTAGGAAGATAGGTTAAATATACAAGTCATTACATTGTCATAAACCCAAATTGTCCACATACTATAGAAAATGTTGTTTACAACATAAATTCAATTAATTAATTATTCCTTATAGGATTATGCTTTAATCTCGGTTTACTAGATATCTAGCTATCCAGTAAACTATACGTAAAATGTATATCACTCTATAAGAATATATTACGTATAAAGGAATATTATATTACATGTACGTATAAGAATATTTCCCCATTTCAAAATTACTTCAAAACCATACCCTATAAGAATATACACTTACAGTAGAACCTCGTTAGTACGAACACGGTTAATAATTATCCAGTAAATACGAACACTTTCAGTCTCCTTCAAAGCCTTTTCAATACAAATGAAATTGGTTAAAAAGGAATTCGGGATAAGGCGAACGCGTTTTGACGGTCCCCTGGTGTTCGTACTAACGAGGTTCTACTGTATATAGTGTCTATATTGGACACACATAAATATCAACTTTTCTATTCGATCAAGTATATTACCTAGGATTGTTTAATTAATTTGCAATCAGTAAATATTCAATAGTTATAGATAAGAGGAGAAATAATATAAAATAATGAATTGAAAGCCAAATATATTATAAATAAATAAAGAATAAATCTGCACTACAAGCTAGCTACATAGTAGCCGACTATTCCTAATGAGTTTGTTTCATTTTCCGTCCATTCCGCTCCACAAACGCAACGCGATTTTCAACAATCCTCGCCATCAACACAGTAGAAGTTAGAGTAGAACCGGATGATATTATTTCCAGCAGCCCGCGATCTCTCGCCAATTGGTAAGGGTCCTTGCCTAGGAAATCTTGTGACAGGTTTACCCCATGCACTACTACATCCGGTTTGAAGAAATCCAGTATCTTATCATTCAGTTTGTACGGTACGTACACAATTGCAGCGTTCACGTAGCGACAAGCCACCAAGCTGCGTAACCTCTCCGCTATACTCAGAATAGGATAGCTGCCGCCCTTATACGAATTAACTGTTTGGTCGTCCAATATACCGACTATAACGTACTCCCCATGTTGATGCGCTTTCTTTAGGAACTGTACATGTCCATGGTGAAACAAATCGAAAGACCCGTAGGTATAGCAAACTTTCTGCCCCGGTTTAGGCCCTACTCCGCTTATAACTTTCTTAACCCCAGAAGACAGATAGTAGAAAACCTCCACACACGGGTCCACGGCATTACTGTCCGTACACAACTCTGGCACCCATTTCCACCCGCTTATATCTGCCTCTTCCTGCGGGGTGGGCATATGGTGGTCCCTGCTCTCGCGGAGGAGACGCTCTACTAAGTCAGTGGTAGACACCCCCTCTGTCCTCTCCACCTCTCTGTAGCGCTCTGCGCTCTTAACAATAGCGTAGCAGTCAGCGCCGCCCGCCAGAGGCGAAATATCGTTCCCGTGAGCCGTGAAGTCGCATTTTATCTGGTCGAGTACATCGGGGGTTATTTGGTAGGGCGACCGTTCCATGACCTCGTCGACCCAGCGCACCGCTCTCAGCTGATCGAACCGCTCCACCTCCTTCGAGAGGGGCGGGCCCTTGTGGAATTTAATCTGCTCCTCTGAGTGAGCGCCGGATATTAGGTAGTTTCCCAGTTTCTTTGCCTGTCTGAGAGAGTTGGCGTGTCCGTAATGGACCAGGTCATAACAACCGTCTGTGTACACACGAATGTGAGGGGAATCCACTCGCGGCGACTCGCCTAATCCAGCAGCCATTCTCTGATTAATTATTTGTGTTTAGATAGAGTTTGAGTTATTTAATTTATTTAATTTGTACAAACTATTGGACTATATATCTGATATGGAAAGACCTTGAGGTTAATCATATGGACATGGAATGGTATTTGTGTGTAGTATAATTTGATGACCGAATAAGCAGCATTAGTGATATCGGAATACACGATGCGTTATGTTAGTGATTCAGTTAATTATCTAATTAATTAAACCTAAATAGTATACCGTATCACAGAACATAATACGTACCAAATGACTGCCCTTTGTATTTCTCAGTTCAACTCATTGTCATTTTGAAATTCTACCCTTTTTATAAGAATTATATTTAGTTTTGGTAATTGATGGTTATCAATAAAGAAAAAAGTATAGTATTCCTATCGCAAAATATAAAAAAGTAAAAGTAATATATAAAAATATATAAACAATATATAAACTATATAAAAAAGTAAAAGTAATAAACTGCATAAATAAATTGCAATAATTAATAAGAGCTGTGTTGCCTACAAATAATTAATAATTAATTCTAACACTACAAAATATAAGTATCTTTGGTAGAAAATAAACTCTTTAGTTGGGGAGTTAAGTAACTTCCTCCACTCCATTATTACCACAGTTGATAACCGTATCGAAACCGGATCTCTTTTTGGATAATAAAGTTGGGTCTGTTGAAGTGGGCTGACTAGTTTGTGCTACTTTAGTTTTAACGTTATATGAAGGTAGATCTTTGTATTTTTTATTACATTTTCTTAATAAAGAATAAATAGAATAAGAATAAATAGATTAGCAGAAATATTAGCAGAAATAACTCTTTTTGGTCAACTTTTTTTGGTGAATCACATGGTAAATAAGTTGTTGGTGTTAAAGATTCACATGTTGTTGTTGTTGTTGTTGTTGTTGTTATTGTTGTTGTTGTTGTTGGAGTTGTTGTTGTTGGTGGTGTATTTTGTACTTCTGAAAGATTAAGTGTCAGAATAAATAATGTACCGTTCTCCAATTCTTGTAGACAAGTAAATGATATTTTGAAGTCAGATTCTTTTAAATAGAGAATAGTAATATCACCGCGTAGTTTTGTGGTATTATAATCTGGTATATGGTAGCCGTTAAATCTCGTATCGTGTAAATGTTGCGCAATCGTGTTGAATGAAAAAGGTGTCATACTATCACCTGTTGTAAGCTCAGGGACAGTAACTTTAAACGTCGCCCCTTCTGGAGCCGTGAGGGTGCACTTGAGTATAACGGAATCTCCGATATTTGGGTTATCAGGTATGGAATAGAAAGTTGAAAGTGCGAGAATTATTTGAAGATGTAGAATACAAATAGATATGGTAGAAAACATGTCTAGGAACGGCATTGAGATGCTATTCAGAGCTGTGCTAATAAATAGTTAAATATCAATATATACTGAGATCAACTATAAATGTTGGTAGTCGGTTTTACTTCAGTTCACTTTCCTATGGTTTACATACACAATTGCACAACACGACTCAAAATGCGAGTATATTTTTTGAAATAAAGAAAGCATATTAATGTCGCAATTGTAAAAAAGGAATAGTAATACAAACTGCATTAATAAATTGCATTAATTAATAAGAGCTGTGTTGCCTACAAATAATAAATAAATAATTCTAAATGCTACAAAATATATCTATCTTTGGTAGAAAATAATCTCTTTCGTTGGGGAGTAAGTAACTTCCTCCACTCCGTTATTACCACAGTCGATAATCGAATCAGAATCAACATGGGATCTCTTTTTGGATAAATTTGGGTTAAAATTCCCGTGAATTGGTACACACTCGATAATGTTAGGATCTGTATCGGGAGTGTTTTGAACATTGTATTTTGAACTTCTTTTAATTTTCAACCTGTATAACATATACAACCCAACGAAAACTAAAATAATTAATCCGATACTTAGGCAGATGCAAACACCACACGTTGTTATTGCTACCTCTAAATTAGAATTAATATTTACTTGTTGAGTTGTATTTAAGCATGGCGGACACACTGATTGATTAGTGGTGTCAAAAGGGATCGTAATATTATTTAGTGGGTATTCGCATAACGACCAATTTGTCGTTCGATTGAGTAGCATAAGTGTTGATTCAATAAATGTCCCATTATCCAGTTGTTGTAAACAAGTAAATGATATTTTGAAGTCAGATTCTTTTAAATAGAGAATAGTAACATCACCCCGTAGTTTTGTGAGATTATAATCTGGTATATGGTAGCCGTTAAATCTCGTGTCATGTAAATGTTGCGCAACCGTGTTGAATGAAAAAGGTGTCATAATATCACCTGTTGTCAGCTCAGGGACAGTAACTTTAAATGTCGCCCCTTCTGGAGCCGTGAGGGTACACTTGAGTATAACGGAATCTCCAATATTTGGGTTATCCGGTATGGAATAGAAAGTTGAAAGTGCGAGAATTATTTGAAGATGGAGAATGAAAATAGATATGGTATAAACCATATTTAAGAATGGGATTGAGATCTATTCAGAGTTGTGCTAATAAATACTTATAATAGTTAATAATCAATATTTACTGAGATCAACTATAAATTGGTAGTCAGTTTTACTCAGTTCAGTTCACTTCCTATTCTTTATATACACGACTCAAATGCGAGTATATCTTTTGAAATAGAGAAAGCATATTCCTATTGCAATTGTAAAAAAGGAATAGTAATACAATCTGCATTAATAAATCGCATTAATAAATCGCATTAATTAATAAGAGCTGTGTTGCCTACAAATAATAAATAATAAATTCTAAATGCTACAAATATATCTATCTTTGGTAGAAAATATACTTTCGTTGGGGAGTTAAGTAACTTCCTCCACTCCGTTATTACCACAGTCGATAATCGTATCAGAATCAAAACCGGATCTCTTTTTGGATCGTAAAGTTGGGCCTGTTGAAGTGGTTTGTGTTTCATTATTTCTAACGTTATATGAATGTCGATCATTGTATTTTTTATAGAAATATATGGATAGCAGTATGCAAAGTGGTAAAAAGACTGAAAATAATGATATTAGCAGAAATAACAATGATGAGGAAGTTATTCCTAATGCTTTCCAAATTGTACAATCTACAAAAGTTTGGTTGAAACAAGGTGGATCACTGGTTTTTAGTGACTCACAAGGTAAACAAGTTGGTGGTGTTAAAGATTCACAAGTTGGGGGGAATGCCTGTGTTGTTGTTGTCGTTTGATTAAGTAGCATAAGTGTTGATGCAATAAATGTCCCATTATCCAGTTGTTGTGAACAAGTGAAGTTTATTTTAAAGTCGGATTCTTCCAAAAATAGGATTATAAGAGCTGCTTTCAGGTTTGTCCGAGTCTCATCTGGGATATGGAAACCGTTGTATCTTGACTCTAATTCCTCTTCGACCCTGTCGAAAGTGATCGGATTGGTATTTTCATTTGTAAATAATAGTGGAACTATCGATTTAAACTGAGTCCCGTTAGGTGCCAAGAGTCGACACAATAATATTACTGAATCACCGATTGTGCGACTCTCAGGATAAGAAAAAAATTTGCCATTAATTAAGGGCAAAATTAGAAAGAGTAATAAATAATTCCAATTCATGTCATGGGCTTGTGAATAATCTAATACAAATAGAAATAATGGAATTATTTTAAAATGTTAAATGTTTTGTAAGTTGCTGGAAGTTTTCCTAAAAGGGAGAATAAATCACACAAATATTTACCTTAAAATATGAACTATGTAATAATAAAAACACTAAGCGACTTCAGTCAGTTACAAAAATATTAGAGTTCTAAACAAACAATGAAATTCTAAAAAAACAAATTTAATCTTCAAGCCCTTCATCTTCTTTTTAAAGTCTGCGTTTACGTTTCTTCCTAGACCTATTAACAACACTTCTACGAGGCATTTCAATAGGACTTGGAAGAGACGCATAATTCCTTGAAATAATCACTCCATCAGGTATTTCACATCCATAAGTATTATCTGGTATGTGGCCCTTTCGTGTGAAGTGAACATTTCTTAATATATCTGGGTTATTTGTTGAGTACGATAGATTTTTATACCGATTATATATGAAAATAGCACAAACAATAGCAACAATAGCAACAGTTCCGATACTCCCGATTAAGAGGGATGTACCACTGAACCAAAAAAGAGCTTTCCAAACCGTGCATTCTTCACAAGTATTATTATTTGGTGAGGTATAGTTACATGGGATCTGCTCATTAGAGCTCGTGTTAATTGAAGTATTAATTGAAGTATTAATTGAAGGGGTAAGAGAGGTGTTAAGAGAAAGTGTGAATTGGATGAAAGTACCATTATCTAACTCCTGTAGGCAAGTGAAATTGATTTTGAAGTCAGATTGTTCGAGAAATAAGATAGAAAGGTCTCCTATAAGATTCCTGCGATGTAAATCCGGAACATGAAGCCCGTTGAATCTCCAATCAAAGATATCTCTAATTTTGTCAAAAGTGATTGGGTTGCTAATCTCATCTGTAATTAGCTCGGGAACTGTAGACACGAATTGAGTACCGTTTGGCGCTCTGAGACGACACATTAAAATGACAGAATTACCAACTGTGTGGTTAGCTGGTATTGCAATGAATTCTCCAAAAATAACCGGGATAAATAATCCGAGAATTGTAAGAAAGAAGTGGTTGAAATTCCGCATTAAAGTACTGTAAAATTAGCTAATATTTCAAAATATTTTGCAGTAGTATAAACTGTTTAAATACAATGAAAGTTTCTAAGCAATAATGTCGGAATTCAATAGATGTGATTTATATTCTGTCCGACTAAAATAGGGCACCCCGAGATGAAAACTAGGTATAATAAATAATATAATTACTGCAAATGTAAACAAAGTAATAAGAAATATTCTGCGCTCAAAATAAATATCTATTTTTCTAGAATAAGAGATATGTGTGCTCTTGCATGTACAATTCTCACACATTATCTCATTTCTTTACCATAATAGCTCAGAAAGAAAAGTTTGTTTGTTCAACTGATGTTTCACAGGTTCTTTTCTTGACACCACATAACACATATTTATACTTCTAATGGTTGTAACGAAAAAAAAAAAAAAAAAAAAAGTAGAAAGAAATATACAACTAAGTTTAAACTGTTGAATCGAAAGTCTGAGGATTTTCCTCTTGTCCCCTCTCAGGCGAAGAGAGGGCCTGGAGCTCAATAGAACTTTCTAGAAGGTTATCGTCAATCGCCTCTTTCTTAAATTTAGGATGAAAATTAGGAATTTCTGGGTCGACAACAGGGTACTGAGGGTGGCGAGAAGAAAGGCTGCGACAGAGTAAGTATAAGCCAAACGAAAATGGTGTAAACAGACAACAGCACAAAAGGAATGATAAGGCGCATGCCAATACAATCACAATTTCCCGAGAACCCATGTCAACTGGTGGAGAGTCAGTATGCTCTTGGGTGACATCAGTAGACTTAGTAGTGACAAAGGATTTATGAGTTAGAGGTGCGAGAGTGGTTATGACAAGTGTAGAAGTTCTAAAACTCGTAGTTTGGAAAGTAGAATAAGTAGAGCTAACTGCCAGGGTTAGATCGTATCCTATAATGGTATAGTTATCAAGTTCTTGATAACAAGTGAACGTAATTCCTAGATCTGATTCTTTAAGAAAGAATATACTAATGTCACAACTAAGATTAGTGAGTAGATTATCAGGAATATGCGCCCCGTGAAACCTGGCATTTCCCATTACTTCGGAAATCATTTCACAAGTGAATGGAGATCCAGCATTAACTTTGATTTCTGGTGCCGTATATAGAAACTTGTGATTAGCAGGTGCATTAAGCCGACACTTTAGGAATATCGATTCTCCAACTTTCGGATTATCGGGATAGAAAACGAACTGGCAAAATATCACTGGAATGAATAATAATAATGTTTGCGATAAAAGATACATGCCTAGGTGCGTAGTTGATTTGAGTGATTTCTGCTAATTCAAAGAGATACAATAGAAAATAGTTAAACATATTAAAATAAGACATAATTAACGTGTCAGTATTCATATAGAGCTGCTATTTACTATTTCTGTATACCGGAAATGATAATAATATACACCATGCAACAAACCATACTGCAAGCATTCAATCAGGTCAATACGTCGTTAACAAATGCCCTATAGTCCCCCCCAGCCTCATTCGAATCGCTTCTTTGCAGAAGTTCCTCGTAAGTTGAGCTCTTAAGTTGGTACACATGTTTTCTGCCCCCAGGGCTGTCGGAAAGACTCGCGCTGAGTTCGCTCAGCTGACCGCTCGGGTCCAGGGCCTCGCGAATGTCTGTGAAATTAATGGCCTCTTCTGTGGGTGTGTTAGAAGCCAGGGCAGGGTACGCCTGGAAACCGGTGTCCACACTCTCGTGCTGAGTTATATTCCGCTGGACCCTCCGAGGCTTCGCCACCCGCTCCGCTCCGATGCCAAGTCGGACGGAACTCAGCAGGAGGGCGGCCGGGAGAGAGGACGGGAGAGACGGACGGTTTGGGGAGGGGGCTGCGGCCCGGAAGTTGCTCTCCGGGAGCAGGAAGGGGGCCTGGTCCCACCGAGCGGATATGAGCTCCCTCACGTGCTCCATGAGCCCCGGGTCAGCTGAGAGGCGAGAGTAGAAGTGGAGGGTTAGGATAACCAGGCAGTGGAGGCATATCCTACAGTCCGTACCTAGAGAGGAGACGTAGTTATATGATCCTATACCAGATATGTAAACCATGGTACACTATAATGAATATTAGAGCGGTTTATAACCAATCAAATTCTGGTCTATAGAGAAAGTATAACAAACCATTGAAACCAAGGCAGTTATTTCAATACTGGAACCTTAGATGGCAGCTACAAAAAGTGGATTATTTGAAAAATCTTTGATATTTTGCTCTAAAATTTGTACTGGAGTTATAAAAGAACTTATACACTCCAAAAATGCCATAAAAGCTAACTGTATTATATTCATTTCATAGTATTATAGGATTCGATAACCTCGTTATAAGCGGCATTAAAGCGGGTATTATGATATAATCGGTTTATAACAGAGTTTACTGTATATGTACGTACTTAGAGTTGTGTCCTCCTGCGCCAGGTCCTGTACGGACACCAGGAAGTGGTACACGCCCTCCTGCACCACTTCACACCCCAAGCTGAGTCCCAAGACACACAAACTCCTGTGCACCTCTGGTAACAGCTGGAGAGGCTGCTGGTTAGTCCGACACAGCTCGTACAGGTTCCAGTAGAGCAGTTCCTTCAGACGTCTGTACACCTGGATCTCCTGTTTGGTAGCTCTGTTCGCTTTGAGGCCTAGCTCAGTTAAGGTGTTCCAGTTAGTGTCTAGTCGTATGTCGTTTGAGTCCTGTTGAGGGTCCAGGAATATCTGGAATAGTTTCTGTAGTCCAGTTTGTACGCCGACAGGAGGGTGAGGGAACTGAGTTATTAAGCTCTCCAGGAGGTTGCTGGATAGACTGTTAGACCTAAGGAGTATGTACACTGCTTATATAGTGTGTGGAGTGATGTTCTAGAATATTCCAGGAAATTTTTGAGAGAGAGAATAAAGTCCATTATATAGTGTGGAGTGAGATTCTAGAATATTCTAGGAATTTTGGGAGACAATAGAGTCCAAAAATGGATTTATTAGTCAAATAGTCTAGTTCTAGAATATTCTTGAAGAGTTGGGAAATTTCGATTTGTGACATAAAAGTGGTGATAATAAATGGTGAAGTTATACTGTGACTGCACAGGAATTTCGAATTCATATCGCGAGTAATAAATCTGGTTTGGCATGCGAATTTGGAAGCACATAAATTGCATGCGAAAATAAATAAGATGAGAGAGAATTTACAATTTTAATTTTAAAGAGCTTATTATTTCCAATACATAGGGCATTGAGAAAAGTCAGTTTTTTACAGGCTATAAAATAGCCTTTACTTTTACAATTAGAAATACTGAGCTCTATATAAGTACTATTCTCTTAAAATACGGTCAGGTCTCCTTATTATGAACAAGATTTCGTCTGCTTAATATGAAGATTTTTATTATGAACAAACCCTACGGTCCCAATTTAACAACTTACATAGGGTTTGTATTAAGTTGAGTTCGCTTATTATGAGTCTCTCTATTATGAACACAATTTTTGGTCCCTTGAATGTTCATAATAAAAGAACCTGACAGTAATAACAACACCAACCTTCCTATATTTCTACAGACGGCTGCCATCTTCAAGAGACACTCCGTAAGCGCGAGCTGGAATTCCTCGTTACCCGCGTTATCCGGGAGTTTGTGCACCACGTACACAACCGTCTCTTTCTTCTGATAGTCCGCCACACAACTACACAGCTTCTCGAGAACGCTAACGATCATAGACTGCAGTAGACATTCGTTACTGCCCTCATTTGAGGCCGCTAGGCTCTCCTTTCTGAGGAGACACACTCGAGACACGGAGTGCTTTAGGAGAGATATAACCGAGTCCTGAATCTCCCACACACACGGGACCAGGGATGCCGCGTCTGCAACGTTAAGCGCAGTGTGCAGCAGTCGGATCTATAAATAGAAAATAGAAAAAAAGTCATAAACCCTTAGAAAATAAAATTAATTAAAACTGTTATAAACCCTTATAAAAATAAAACAGTCATAAATCCTTAGAAAATATAAGTTAAACCGTTATAAATCCTTAAAAAATATAATTAAACAGTTATATACCCTAGAAATGTATGTTTCGACGTACAAATCAATAAATTATTGTATGAATTATGTACAAATAAAACTAATAAATATATGAATAGGTTATAAGTGCGATTAGGTGAGCATCCTTACGAGCTCCAGCAGAGTTATATCTAGGTCAGACACAACACACTCTATTGTCTCAGTTAGTTTGTTTCTCAGCTCATGGACCACGGATTTACTGATGCGCGATGGATCGAACCTGAATCCCCCGATTAGAGAGTCCTTACTCTCCCAGACTATCATTTCGAGTCCGCATCTCTCCGCGCCGCGCCCACTGAGCGGTGACAGCTGACACACGGGCCCCAGCTGTTCCTGTGCCCCTGGTCCAGGGAACAGCAGATCTGGAGAGGAGATCTGCTGGATCTCATTTCGGTGCAGAAACGAGAATTGTACCTCGGGCGGCTTCGTGTCCAGCGTATCCATGACGCGGGAGATCGGAATGTGGCTGTAGGCAGCTGAGAAGGTGTGAGATTTCGCGACGGACAACAGGAAGTCGTAGAAGGTGTGACAGTCCGAGAGGTCCACTCGGAAGTAGGAGAGGTAGGTCAGGGGGGCGACCAGACCGCAGAGCGGGGGCGAGACGGGCCGACAGGAGTTTGAGAGACCGATCGTGAAAATACAGGCTTCTGACCGGGCACGCGAATCGCGCTTTTTAGCAGACTTTATTTGCATCTTTTCGTGGTTGAATAGCAGAGCGCTTTGTTGCGGGATTCTCTGAGATTTCCTCGCGAAAGAGACCCCCTCTCTAACCACAACGCCAGCAGTTAGCGTGTGCTCGCTCACTCCGCGGAAATACACCGCGAGGAGGAGCCCATACGCGGCCAGAGAGAGGAGGAACAGCTGATCCCGCTCGGGCACCCCGTGTGTCCCGCGCACCTGCATCAGCCCCAGGTACGATGACGTCATAACCGCACCCACCTCCAGAAACAGGAAGTCCTCCCTCTTCCCGCGGGCGCCGCTCTTCCTTAGTGCGCTTCTTAGCCGCGGCTTTGCGACTGCGCTCTTTCCCGCCTCGGAGAAGGAGTGCGGCACCCGGACCAGGGACACGAGACGCTGAGAGCCCGGGAGGAGTAGGTGGCGACGCCAGGCCAAGAGGGAGTCAGGGAGAGAAGTCAGCTTAAGGAGACTCGTCTCGCGGACACTTATCTGCGAAAAGGAGAGTCTTACAGAGGGCACTGGGTCCGGGATGGGTCTCCGTTTAAGCTCGGATTGCGGGGTGCGATATTCCGCGGGGCCCCTAGCCGGTTTGGCTGTCTTAACCAGCTGTGCGTATACGCAGCAGAACTGACGGGTTATAAGGGATAGCGAGTAGAGGTCGCATACCACCGCTGGAGACGATATAACCATTATATGCTCATTAGCGCCGAATGAGCATAGCCAGGCCTTCAAGAGAGGGTGTGAGGTGTCGCTGTGTGAGAATAGCAGGTGTGAGAAGTCGGCTGATAAGCCTAACTCCAGGAGCTCTTCTCTGTTGCCCACGCTCCTATGCTCTAGTCTAAGCGGACCCCTGGTCTCTGTCGGACCCAGCTTAAAGGAGGGCGGGTCCCCAGCTGAGAATGTAGCGTACAACAACCCGTGTCTGGATATAACGGAGTCTAATGCGGTCTCTAGACAAGGCAGGGACACAGGGCCTGTTAGGGAGTAGGCACGCACCGTGTTGGGACAGGAGTCAGCTGAGAGAAGAGAGCTCTGGTGGAGGGTGCAGGGGTGCCAAACCGGTCTCTCTTCTGAGGGCGGGAACTCCGGGGTTCGTACGCTGTCTAGAGACAGAGCGGTGAGAATGGAATGTGGCTTATAGGGCTGTGGCTCCAATCGGTTGGGGGATGACTGGCTCTTTGAAGAAAAGGCGGGGAAACAGCAGAACTTAATTCTCTGAGAAATATCCGTCTCAAGAGCAGAGGCCGCAGAGCTGAAACAGAGCGGTTTGAATGGATTAGAGGTGTCCGGAAGTGGCACGAGGTGTCGCCTCGGGAGCAGGGTGGGGGAGGGGGTACAGGGGGGAGGGAGACAGGGGAACGTGCCCCTGGAGGGGAGCATCTTAATCCTGGGCTTCAGCTCGGAAGGGAGGAAGGGCATGCTCTCCTGGGGCTTGCTTCTGTAGCGTGACGTCATCGTGCTGTGCGCCATTCCTAAGCGCCTAGCTGCTACCATAGCACACACAATAGTCAATAGAATGCTTATTATGTGTAATAGGAGTAAGTATAGTGTAGGTAGTGTGAGAGCTCGAGTGTATTGATTCACACACGAGCTAGAGTTGCATGGTGATAGTAAAGGTAGATAGGAATGTATTTAAAGGGACTGTTGAACGACACAATATATGTGCAATTGTTGGGAAATTTCGAGTGATAATAAAAACGAAACAACAACACTACCAAAACATTGCCAAAATGCATTTGCCTTATTCAAATTCGTATTAACCAACAAAATTTGTATTGAAAAGGCTTTGAATGGGACTGAAATACTATTCGTATTAACCGTGTTCCTACTAATGAGGTTCTACTGTATATAGCAATGTACCTGTAAGAGCTGTAGTGGCACTGCCTTGGCAGGGGAGATGGCCTTGAGGTATGTCTTAATCACGAGATACCGGAAGGGGTCCTTAACAGAAGATACGAAGAATGAGAATATGGGCTCCAGGTCAGCTGCCACAGCCTCCAGGTCGGTATGGCAGGAGGGACCGCATCCGTCTAAGTACTCATTGAAGCAGGCAGCGCACAGCTCTAGGGAGGGCTGATGAGCGGAGTCTAACAGCTCCTGGAGTCCCGTCTGCGCGAGGGAGAAGGAGAGCGTGGAGTAGCCGGTCTCTGTCGGCTCTGTTATCAGGAGAGACAGGTTCAGGGACCGTCTATAGGGCATAGGGGCATAAATGTAGTAAACTCCCGTTATAACCAAGTCGGATATAACGTAATAAACGCTTATAACGAAATGGATATTTTCCCCCAGAGCACTAAATGCATTAATTATTACCTGCTTATAACAGATATCCGGAAATAACGAGGATTTATCCCAAGCATTTGGCTATAACGAGAGTTGACTGTATTTATATTCTAAGTTTCCGTAGTGTAGTGGTTATCACGTGAGTCTAACACACTCAAGGTCCCCGGTTCGAGCCCGGGCGGAAACATCTTTTTGGACAAAATCTCAGTTATATACCATGGATACAAATTGTTTTGAAAAATAACAACCTTTTTACCTCGAATTAGGAATTTAGACCATCACTAATTAGCACCCCCAAATAACTTAAGAGTGTAACTTGTCAATTGTTTGGCCTGTTTGAGGCATCGCCAATATAGTGCCTCCAAAGAAAATGCTGTCGGCACAGCTGTAATTTTAGATTTTTGTTGTTGTTTCGCTAGGCCAGAGCTGTATATAATAATCACTCAATCGCCAAATATAGTGCCTCCAAAAGAAAATGCTTTCGGCACAGCTCTAATTTTAGATTTTTGTTGTTGTTTCGCTAGGCCAGAGCTGTATATAATTATCACTCAATCGCCAAATATAGTGCCTCCAAAAGAAAATGCTTTCGGCACAGCTCTAATTTTAGATTTTTCTCTAGCCCTGAGCTGTATGTACTACCTATCTAACTCGCCTGTGCAGACTGAGCCTCCTGGTGCGGCCCTGTCCGCTGTCCGCCGCCGCGGAGTGGGACTGGGAGAGATTCAGAAGGAAGGCGTTCAGGAGGTGAGAGAGGAACAGCTGTTGCCACAGCAGAGGCTGCAGGTCCGTCTGAGAGGTTTTCTTTATGATCCCCCTCAGGGCCTGGAGGCCGGACACGACGCGTGTCTCGTCTCCGCTGAGCGCGAGACTCCCGAACCGCTCCACCAGGAACTGGTAGCCCCTGTGGAGGGAGGGCGCGGGCTCCTCTCGCACCGCGTAGTGCAGGAACAGCTGAGTGGCAGCCAGCTGGTGGCGCACCTCCGGGGACTCCAGCAGAACCTAACCGGGCGGAACAGGGGTAATTATAGCAACAGTACAGTAGATGCTGGTTATAAGAACACCGGTTATAAGAACATTATATGCAGCTCCCGACGATGTCTTATAATCAGCATCCACTTGTATACTGTCAGTTCTTATTATGGATAATCAACAAAATTTTGTAATAATAGAGACTTCAAAATAAGCGAACCAAATTTTAATATGTAAGTCGTTAAATTGGGACAATAGGGCTTGTTCATTATAAACTATAACATGATGCGACCTGACAGTGCTATTCTCACCTGCAGCATCTGCATGAGAGAGTCCAGCAGCGACCCCAGCTGTGGAGGGTCCACTCTGTCCACGAGACAGATCGAGACCCGCAGAGTTATGTCCACCTTCCTCTCGCGGCCCTTCTGCAGCTTGCGTCTCAGTCGGGCCGCCAGGTAGTCAGCTGACTCCTCCAGATGTGTCTGGTTTGTGGTTGCGAAGAAGAGGAACTGCTCCAGGCTGTTGGGCGGTATTTCCGCTAGCGGCTCTGCTGGGTAGAGCGCGCGCACCAACTGGATGTGTCGAGCGGACCTGTGGAAGCAGCACGCCATATAGCCGCTACCTAGCATATTAACAGGATCTCAAACGTTATGTAGGCAGGTATAGGACAAGAGACATGTCCAGAAGAGACATGTCTATAAGAGACATGTCCAGAAGAGACATGTCCAGAAGAGACATGTCCAGAAGAGACATGTCTAGAAGAGACATGTCCAGAAGAGACATGTCCAGAAGAGACATGTCTAGAAGAGACATGTCCAGAAGAGACATGTCCAGAAGAGACATGTCCAGAAGAGACATGTCCAGAAGAGACATGTCCAGAAGAGACATGTCCAGAAGAGACATGTCCAGAAGAGACATGTCCAGAAGAGACATGTCTAGAAGAGACATGTCCAGAAGAGACATGTCTAGAAGAGACATGTCTAGAAGAGACATGTCTATAAGAGACATGTCTATAAGAGACATGTCCAGAAGAGACATGTCTAGAAGAGACATGTCCAGAAGAGACATGTCCAGAAGAGACATGTCTAGAAGAGACATGTCTAGAAGAGACATGTCCAGAAGAGACATGTCTAGAAGAGACATGTCCAGAAGAGACATGTCCAGAAGAGACATGTCCAGAAGAGACATGTCCAGAAGAGACATGTCCAGAAGAGACATGTCTAGAAGAGACATGTCCAGAAGAGACATGTCTAGAAGAGACATGTCTAGAAGAGACATGTCTATAAGAGACATGTCTATAAGAGACATGTCCAGAAGAGACATGTCTAGAAGAGACATGTCCAGAAGAGACATGTCCAGAAGAGACATGTCTAGAAGAGACATGTCCAGAAGAGACATGTCCAGAAGAGACATGTCCAGAAGAGACATGTCTAGAAGAGACATGTCCAGAAGAGACATGTCTAGAAGAGACATGTCCAGAAGAGACATGTCTAGAAGAGACATGTCCAGAAGAGACATGTCCAGAAGAGACATGTCTATAAGAGACATGTCTAGAAGAGACATGTCCAGAAGAGACATGTCTAGAAGAGACATGTCCAGAAGAGACATGTCCAGAAGAGACATGTCCAGAAGAGACATGTCTAGAAGAGACATGTCCAGAAGAGACATGTCCAGAAGAGACATGTCCAGAAGAGACATGTCTAGAAGAGACATGTCCAGAAGAGACATGTCCAGAAGAGACATGTCTAGAAGAGACATGTCCAGAAGAGACATGTCTAGAAGAGACATGTCCAGAAGAGACATGTCCAGAAGAGACATGTCTAGAAGAGACATGTCTAGAAGAGACATGTCCAGAAGAGACATGTCTAGAAGAGACATGTCTAGAAGAGACATGTCCAGAAGAGACATGTCCAGAAGAGACATGTCCAGAAGAGACATGTCTAGAAGAGACATGTCCAGAAGAGACATGTCCAGAAGAGACATGTCCAGAAGAGACATGTCTAGAAGAGACATGTCCAGAAGAGACATGTCCAGAAGAGACATGTCCAGAAGAGACATGTCCAGAAGAGACATGTCCATAAGAGACATGTCCAGAAGAGACATGTCCAGAAGAGACATGTCTAGAAGAGACATGTCCAGAAGAGACATGTCCAGAAGAGACATTTGTTTGTAAATCGCTAGATTAGGTATTAGGATATAATCGCATATAATATCTACTCGGGTTTAGGAATATTGTTCATACAGGTGTCAAATAATCTTCTTTCCTTCACACAGTTCTTGTACTCCATATTTCCATTATCCAAACACTGGAAAAAGGGAACAAAACTATCTTCACAGTTCGCTTTGACAACGCGAAAGAATTCGTTACCACACTTAGCAACATCTTTGCCCTCAGGAATGCATTTGCGTGGATCTTTCTTCCAATAGCGACACTTTATAAACATGTCATTTATTTCCTTGCAGTAGGCCTGGTAGTGAAATGCCGCCGCTTGCAAAGGAGCGGTCGTAACCTCAACCTCGTCCGTGTACAAGTCTGCTCTGTTTACTTCTCTGACAGAGGACATTAGATCATAGGGCTTATGCGCAACAAACAAACAATTTGTATAATTTAGTAGTAATATTAGCTAATTAGTTAATTAGCCCCACGTACTATAGAACTCTAAATGGCATTTATAAGTATGATAGTATAACCTCGTTAGTAGGAACACGGGTAATACGAACATTATTTCAGTCCCCTTCAAAGCCTTCAATACAAATGACGGTCCCCTGGTGTTCGTACTTAATTAATTAATTTTAATTAACCTGCAAATACTATCTAATCTTGGCACAATCTAAGTTAATGCCAGAGCTATATCGTGTTACAAACTGTGTACATATGTATAAATTGTACGTTACTCTTAAACAAATGCTATAGACATGATATAAACTAAATATTACTAACAATTATCACGACACAAACACATCCACACAACCCCTTATAGGTCATTATGTGGTTTAACACTTGTAAAGTCAAGTTAGTAATAATTTATAATATTATTATAACATAATTAGATTAATTAATTAACTGCTCATTCTAAAAGTATCGGTAGTATATGCACTTGAATATAAATAGTTGAAAACTGTACAAGTGAATGTGAAGTGATTTTCTTGTGTCTTATAAATAATGATTTTCTTTAGCTGAAGAAATTTATAAATAGGGAGATTGTGTAAATCTTATTATCTTAATTAACATTCAAACATTACCAATTTAATATTACTCTAGATGTCATCGGTGGAACAATTGCGGAGACAAATACGACAACTTGTGAGCTTAGCTCAATGTGAGTTCATTCATTAGATTTACTAATATTGTATACGTAATTCAATGTACATAATACATTTAGTTGGATACTAAAATGGGAAGTGCTCGTGGAATATTCTAATTTGGCCCCCAGGCTGGCCTGCGGAAATACAATTTCAAAACCCAAATAAACTGAGAAAGGGTCAGCTGATCTAAATAATTGAGTCTATGAATGAAGGTACGTTTATCACATTTAATAAATTCAAATTTGTTGTTGTTTATCTCATCATAGATAACTTAACATGTTTTTTCTATCTTATAGCTCAAAAGGTAAAGCAAATTAAATTGGAGAACCCGTTTTAATGTATTTTATTTTGGTGTGTCAAAACTCTTAATCACCTTATGTATATTTTATGTAAATATTTAATGATTTAATTAATTCCAAGTCCATATATTTTCAATTCCCACATAATTCAATTGAAAACTATTACAGCTAGTATAACTAATAAACAAACTTGTAAACAAACAAACAATAAAATAATATAGTTTGTATAATCACAATCTATGCGATTAACATAAGATAATATACAAATATTGATAAATATAAATTACAATTTATTATCAATAAAAATATCAGCACTGACGCTTTTCTGAATCCTTGGGGCTCGTCTCTCCACTTTATACATCAAGAGGTTAGATTTCTCGATCTGCGGAAATATAGAAATATTTCCCGAGGGTTGTCTCCAGGGTTCGCCGTCTACTTGAACCGGAAATGAAGTCTTTGTGCTTATTTTAAGCTGCGACCCCTGAGCTAGTCTAATAGCATGTCCCAGCCCCTTTTGTATCTGCACCATATGCAGTGAGCCCGTTACACCCGCTATCTCTAGCTTACCGTCGCCAACTTCTTGCGGCTTGAAAACAGGGTCCGGATACGCCCCCCAGGCGTCCCCCCCTGCCCCCCAACTGTTTATGTTGAGAACTATAATCCCAACCAGGTTATTAGGGAACTCTACGTCCTGTCCGTCAACCTGTAGAGACAAATCCCTCTGTAGATTATAAGTTTGGTTCTCAATCATTAGCTCAGCGCCCAGCTTGGCGTACTGAAACTTGTTGTATATCCTGCTACTGAATTTCTCCGGGTGTCTCTCTCTCGCCTCATGGAATGCGAGGGAAATCTCAGCGTCGCAACCGATCCCGAAATAGTTGTTCATAACAATAAGTTTGTTCTGCTCCATAACGGGTAGGCTGGAGAGGCTGCTGGATATGCTGCTGGTTGGATTCTTCCTACAGTCGAACACCATGGTCCATCTATCGAATTGCATTCGGTAGGAACTGTCGATCTTACATAGCACCTCCACCGCTTTCTCTCCCGCGTACCCCGCGCCCCAATTGAACGCCCGCGCCAAGTCATTACCGGTCCCGAGCGGGAGAAGCGCGCAGTCCGGTTTGGCGCACTTTCTCCAGCACTGAGTCTCGTCCAGTGCTTGCAGCACCCAACCATAGGTCCCGTCGCCGCCGCAGATTAGAACGCGGAAAGATTCAAAGTTCTTGAAGGTGAATATCCCGGGGTAGGGCCCCCCGTGGGTGAGGTCGAATATCTGGTGTGGATTGAGGTGTCGCCTCAGACCGGAAATGAGCTCCTTGCCCTGCCCCCCTCCGCTCCTGCTGTTCACAAACACCAGAAGCGGACTCAGCGACGCATCTACCGACTCACTATGGAGCGTAGGAAGCACTAAGGTACACGGTCTGTGACCCTCAAAGCTGGCGATTCTCAGCTCAACACAGAGATCATCTACCGTCTTATCGCCCGCGCAGTTTAGTATTACCACACCATGGATATCCACCATGGCTAGGAACTTGACTTTATCCTCGAGATGCTTTGAGATTAGCATGGCTTTATACTCCTCCTCTGTTTTGTTTGCAGGCAGCTTCGTGACGGCCACACAGAAATCTTCCTTCATTTGTTTCTTGAGAAAGTAGCGCGTGAATCGCGACCGAGACAAAACGTGTCTTTTGTCCTCCGCGATGACTGTCCATATATCCTCCTGTGGCTGTAGGCGCTCTAAGTGGAACACGGCCCCATGGCACAGGTACTTGTCAATGTAGCACTCCCCTAGCGAAATGGTACCGGTCAGGACATGGAAATCCTTCACGGCATGTTTGATAACAGTCTCCACTGTCATCCCTGGTTTTACGTCCACTGTTACTGTCTCGGAGTCGGCTAGCTTAATCTTTGTGTGTATTTTAAGCGCAAATGTTTCGCCATCACTTTTCTTGAACTTGAGATGTATGTTCAGCAAATCCTTTCTAGAGTGAATACTGAATATTGGGATTTCCGGAGAAAGCACTTCGTCCTCGGGGACTTGGTCTTCAGGGCTGGCAGGTATAACTAAATAGAATTTAGAGGGGTAACCGAAAATGCGGAATTTCTTGAGTACTATGGTCAGGACATCAGCTGCTGTTTGGTTTTCAAACACTTTAACTGTTTTGAATATTTTAGCAGAACCCTTGGAATCCTCTTGAGTGTAGTCCCAAACTTTTATAAGTTTGTTCGGCAGAGCTGCGTCTTCGAAAGCGCCCGACATTTCGAATGTTTCCAGCTCGTCAAGGTGCGGTGTATCGTACCCGTCGAATGGAATTATAAGCGGAGGCGGCTCTGACGTGGGGCAGAATCTGAGTTCGGTTTTGGTTCCCTGTATAGGCGTAACCGCATCGTCTCCTCTACGCATTACAGTCACAATAGTCGGAGACAGAAATACGCTCTTCAGCAGACCTATGTTGCACACCGGCTTAACTTTAGGCAGACAGGACGTGTGTGCCAGTATTCCACACCTCACGCACCTTATATCCATTAAGCAGTCGGCACTGCCACACGATCTCTCACACATTATACACCTGGAGTTAGCAGGGAGGTTGCCCTCAACCCAGTGGTGCGAATTAAGGTTATAATCCAACATGGATCCGTAGTACTCGTTGTACGTGGAAGAGTCGAGACAGTCGGAAACAGCACAATGCATACAACCGCTATGTACGTAGTACTTGCAAACCTCACAGCGAAGACAAGTGCCGGATATCCGGTGACGACACACATTGCAGTAGACCTTCTTGTTGCTAGTTATCTCCTTGAACCAGTGGCTGTTGGGTTTTCTGAGTGCGGACAGCTTCATAATGAGACACGGGACAACAACTGACTCCCTGCACCGCTCGTGGCACCTCAGGTTACAGTCCATACAGTTGAAACCTTGTTTGTGTATCCCCCATATCATGTCAGCACAATGCTGGCAATAGGTGGGCTTATAGAAAGTAGTCTTTATGAACTTGTGTTGTCGCCAGGCCTCGTCCTGATGATGTAATCTGTAATTCGAAGCTACTATGAGGAGATCTCCGATCACGACATTGCTGGAAAGAGTAGCAGAGCGTGTGTTGATACCCGGACTAACCGGACTATCCGGTGATTGTATAGGGCTTAGAAGTTCCACTTCGTCCGGGTTGATAGGAAATTCTGCATCCCAAGTAGCCATTCTTATCTGTGACTAGCAAACTCTGTTTATATACTGTATTTCTGTCTAGTAGCACTGTAGTACAGTATAAGGAGTCTATATTTATTCAATAGATATCGTGAGCTGATTCGTATGCAACTATGAGATATCTAATAAATTGAGCTACAGGTGCTAATCAATGCCAATGTACAGTATCTGTTGTTAGGGTAAATTCAGGATACTTCTAATATTTTAATGATTTTTGTAAATCAAATGCAACATGTACTAATCGTGATTACAAATATTAATTTAAAATTTATTAATTAAATAGAATCGCGTATACCTATTCGGGAATGTAACTTAAACTGCCGTATAAAATTACTAATTATAAGTGATCAGATTATTTGCTAGAAGAAGAAAGGCATTTATAGAAATGAGTGAGAGTCTCCATTTCGGAGGGGGGTTGGCCTGTTCCATTCTCCCCGAGTTTAGCTTGGTACAAACTAGCAGCCGCATTTACACAGCTAGTTACCACTGAACTGGAATACTTCATTGTTCGGACGGCTAATTCCCGGCCTTCGTCCGAACAGGCAAATACGTCAGAAGATTTTCTACACTTTCTATAGCGGTCAAATGAATCCCTGCAGTTTTTCTTTGAAAATAGAAATCCCATTGTAGAGCACGATGCCTGAATTGAATCGAGATTCAAAGGAGAATTATCAAGTGGCGACTCCAGATGGGAACTTGTAGAGTATTCTATAAAACACAATTGTAAGATTCCTGATTATAACGCTTTTGTTACAACCAAGTTACCTTTGATACTAACAGCATTTAGACAGTTATCAAAACTGTTTATAAATTCTGTTTTAAACTGTCCCGATTCATCGGTGGCGTCTCTATCGACATTAGACAAACACTCAGAGCCTATTGTTCGCCAGAAAAGAGAAAAACAGTTGGAAGAATTGCTCCCTTCTTTCTCGCATTTCGCAGGACTGTCATGCTTCCTGAGACAAGATTCGTATTTGTCAAATTCTCTGCTGCAGAATTTGGATAAATAATACGGGAAAAGAGCAACTGGGCTCTTGCCAATTCCCTCCATTTGATTTGGATCAAAATCCATTCTATTTATCTACAAATGTTTGTATTTATAACTTAATAAATTAACTGTGAATGATAATTGCTACAAAACCCTGAAGGATTTCTAAAAATATATGGTACAAGAACGTAAATAACTGAAATTTAATTAATGTGATAATCAAACAAAACAAATTAGAATACAAGTCTATTAAAATATTTACCTTACTTATATACAATCGGTATTAGTAATTAGCTAGCTAAATAAAGTCACTCAAATCTAAACACAATATAAAATAAAAATTAACAAACTATTAGTATTTACAGTAAATAAACCTTGTATTAAACTTTAAACTCGATTTTCTGATGAATATCACAAAAAATCTTAAATGAGAGGAAGGGGTAAGTAATTAGTTAATAATTAAATTAAAGTTGAGTTGATTTGTTAGTCGACCCAAGTTGTAATTTAGCCTCGACATGGGTTGTATCAGGAATATCGATTTCCCGTTGAGTAGCATACGTCAGAAGTTTCTTATGGAGATGTTGGTTCTTTCGCTTAGCTTTTTCGTAAGCAGTTACGAGTGCCACGTTAGCTTTCTTCAAATCTCGCACGAATGATAGCAGCTGATCGTTTCTATCCTGTGTCCGGTTAATGTACATATCAAACGTGCTAGTCAACTCGTAGTACTTCTGTCGCATCCACTTTTCCCTGTCAATAGCTTCCTTCAGTTCCAACACACGCTCATGCATTCCCGAATCAGGGTGTAGAGGGATATACATTCCCTGTTTCTGTTCCTTGAAAGTCTTAAGCTCTTTATGTAGCTTCTTACGTTTCCTAGTCTGTTCGCATAACTCGTGTTTCAACAGATCTAAGTGCTGTTTGGCTGCCATCTCCTGGTCTTTAGCGGCAGAGAGCTTATGCTCTACTATTCGCATTTCCTGCTCGAGTAGGTACGCCTGTGATTGAAGCTTCGCTTTCTCCTCTTTAACCGCAGACAGCTCCTGGAGGTGAATCGCGGTTTCCAAGTCGGTCCACTGCTCACAGCTCTTCGTGTCCTGTCGCACCTCGGGGGACTTTACTCGCAAATCGAATTTATTTCTCTGATCGAACAGAGCGGAGTTAACAGACACCATTTGGTTACAGACTTTCTTCTTGAGTCTATGTAGCACCTCTATGTACTGTCGCATGCGCTTAATGTCTTCTGGTGCCAGCTCGTTATCCAGTCCCTCGTTGTACTGGCTGCTGAGCGAAAGCATAGATCCGTGACCGGAAGTGAGAGAGGATTCCTTACTCGTGTTGCCAGCCCTACTCGAGTTTCCGGGACTAGAGGAGCCGAGGGAGCGTCGCTTCTTCTGTCCCGCGGCCCTCCCCTGAGACGAGCTGTGGGACAGCGGGACCGGCATATACCTCTGTATGTCCGGTAGAGACTCGTACAGGGATATGACCTGTCGTATGTTCTGCTCTATCTTCTGTCGGGTGTCGTAGAGTTGTTTCATGGTCAGATCCAGACTCTGATCTGAGCCTACCAACAGGTCCGCTATGGCCTGCGAGGAAATAAACAATCCATAGTCCAGAGGCTCGTGACCCGCCAGGCGCTGGTTAATCGAGATAATGGAATGCTCGTTGTCATAGAGACACAGCAATGCACAGTTAACCTCCAGCGTTTGGTCCGCGTACCGAATGGCTCTGGTTAGCAATTCATTATTGCATTCGTATTTCTTAGCTGATATGTATAGCTCGTTCGCCAGGTCCTTGCTCTCACGTAGGGAGTGGGAGAGATAGCGAGTCTCGGCCCTAAGGTTGTCCAGCTGGGCGGACAGATACTGGTTTTCCCCGCGGAGAATGTCGTGTGACTCGCTGCTAGGCGCGTACCCAAACGTAAATATGGTCTGGATCAGCTCCTGGACAGAGCCGCACTGACTAAGCCCGTGCATCAGCTGTTTCTTCAGCTCGGGGGGCAGCGAGAGCGGGAATATAGACGGGTCTATTTCGGACCCCAGCACCACGTGGCTGGAGCCCCCCTTGCTCTCGTATTTATACATCCCCGGGAGGGACACCAGGTTGCCCTCGGAGCTCTCAGACTTGAGATGATCGGACCGCTGGGACCGAGGGGCCTTCTCCCCCGTCCTCTCCTCTGTGTGTCCCCCCCCTGTCCCTTCCTGTCGCTCCTTCTGAAGCTGCGCCAAACGCTGGGAGTCCTGTACGAACTCGAACACGCGGTCGCTACTGCTCCGCTCAACTAGGTTAGCAGCCTTGCCCTGAGACCCCGTGACAGGCGTTACTCTATGCAGACTCTGGTTGGAGCCCTTTCTACTGGGGAGCTCGGGGGGAATGACGTCATCAGGCTTCCTCTGGGCCGGGGTTGTGTTGTACCTATTGCTGCTGCTTATACCCACCTGCGTGTGGCCCTGCGAAGACCTGTCGGAGAGATGGAGAGTGGGGTGGGCAGAAGTAGTTAGGTTGGCTAGCGAACTGCTCTTAGCGATCTGTACCGACATGTCATGGTTGTCGTTAAGAGTTTTGCTAAGCTGCATTTGGTAGTTACCCAGTTTAATGCATAGTTCGTCGTATTTGGATTCTAAGTGGGAGGTGTAGGCCTCCGCGTTGTGTAGGTTCCGCTGCACAGTCTCGTTCTCCTGGCGCAGCAGCTGGAGGTCCTTGTTGAGGGGCGCGTCCGACTCAGACACCTCTGTCAGGGGGTACCTGGACACATAAGAAGGGGGTAAATTGGGTAATCTGTTCGTTTTGTTCATTGTGAGTATGTACAACAGTAATTCCTCCAGTAGTATATTGATATAGATAGTAATAGTATAATTGAGTTGTACTGTAGTGTTCGCCTAATAGCAATATTTTTACAATAGCAAGTAATTATCAGCCCCCAAGCGAGCATTGAATGTTAATTATGTTCCTATAATAGAAATTTTCCTATAATTAACAAGCAAATTATTAACTTGGTTAAAAATAGTAGTACGTACTAACCCAGGTTCCTTATAACCGAGTTCTACTCTACTGTATTATAATTGAGTTGTATTGGTGGACTCCTACACCGTAACATTAATTTGTGATTTAGGCGTATTAAAATTGGATCTGACCAGGATTAGGAGCGTATTTACAAATGGCTGCATAATACACTGGGAATTTGGTAAGCATATAAAGAGCACTCACTTTTCTCTCATTTCGGTGTATCTGAACTCGAGCTCATCCCTGGATCGCTTAACCTCCCCCAGTTCCTTTCTGAGAGCCTCCAGTTCCTGTGTCCGTCTGTCCCTCTCCTCCCTCTCACTCCAGGCCAGGATATCCGTCTGCGCCTGTGTTAACTTCTTAAGCGTATCTTCCATTTCATCGCCAGGCGAGAAGCTGGGAGAGGTGGTATGTGGGGAGATGGGGGCGTGCACGGGTGTCTGGTTAGTGGCCTCTAGATACATCAGCTGCAGACAGGAATGCAGCAGCTGTGTTACTACCAGATCTGTGGTGTCTTGTGTGTCAACAACCTGTAAACAAATATAAGTATAAACACATATCTATCAACAACCTGATAAACAAATACAAATATAAACACATATCTATCAACAACCTGATAAACAAATACAAATATAAACAAATACAGTAAAACCTCCAAAAGTGAACACCTTCAAGAAAATGAACAACTCCAAAATATGAACACTTTTTCATGGTCCCAAAATTTCTCCATTGCTTTAGACACACGTAATGATAAATCATGAAACACCTCCCAAAAGTGAGCATTTTGGCTGGTCCCCAGGGTGTTCACTTTCTGAAGGTTTCACTGTGTCTATCAAATATAAACTAATATCTATCACTAATCTTGTACCTTGTCTCCTCTCGACTTGAATATCTTAGGCTTGGGAACTTTTATTTTTGAGGAGAATCGTTTCTTGTTCTTCCTCTCCAGCGTTCCAGTGGGCGTGTCCGGTTGCGGGATCGCGGCTAGTCCCAGTCTCTGCATCAGCTGTTCGGGCGCGGGACATTCCTGAGCGGGCACTCCGTTGTACAGGAGACACCTCTGCAGCTCCCGCCCGCTCAGTCGCCCCTCCAGGAGGATCCCGTCCTTTAAGCTCCGCAGAGACTCGTTATAGCTGCCGTTGTAATCCGACAGGTGCCGGGGGGTGAGCGTATCTGCATTCGAAGTCATTACATGCTCTTATCTAATTCCTAGTTACAGCGAACTCCCGTTATAACGAAGTCGAATAGTATAACGAAATGAATATTTCCCCCCTGAACACTAAATGCATTAATTATTATCCGCTTATAATATAAGTAGACTCCAAGTAATATATGGCCAGTTTCTATTGGCCCATTTTTTGCCCCCTGCAGGGGTTGGATTTACGACGTTTTGTTCTATCCCGACAAGAATATACCATAGAATCTTCCAGAGTAAATTCTGAATGACTTTTTATGGACTTCCAGTCAAGTCCATTAAAAAATTGGAGTGTTCTGAATAACTTTGTAGAGACATACAATAGAAACTGGCCATATATTACTTTGTGTCTCCTTATATATATAACGAAGGAGTTTACAGGTCCTAACCACTTCGTTATACCGAGAGTTCACTTTATTTATAACCAGTGCTTCAGGCCCAAAATTGAATAAATAAATTAAATTTTTTAAAGATTCCTTGGAGTTATCCAAAAATTTATCAATTTAGAAGACTATAAAATCTTAATTATAAGTTATACTTCTTATACATCAAAATTGCAGATTCGACTGTTTTAGACGAGCTATATTTATCAGGCTGTTAGTATTTTAAACTAATTTAGAACTAGATACTGTAGTAATAAAGTGGGAATAAATCTGTCACGAAGTGCCAAGACCAAATGGTTCGTATCTTACAATTACATCTCATGGACATGAGCACTCTACTACATACAGATTAGTTAGTGATCTATTGCACCTCTTCCGTTTTTACTCCAATTAGATTATTCATTATTAGAGTTTTACTCTTTATTATATTTCTGCAAATGTCAACAAACATTATTTACCAAAAAACCAGATTATAATTCCGCCAAATTAACAGTTTGAAATAATATAGACTCTAGTTTAATTAAAATTGATTATTAGGCAGAAAAGATATTCAAATTACAGTACGTATATTTACAAAATGTCTATAGATTCATAACTATCATACAAGTAACTTTGTGTAGTAACAATCCCAAAATAACAAATGTCTTCTAAATCAAAAGTTTACGACGTACACGAGCCTAAGCCTGACTGCGAGGCTGGCATGACTTACCTGGCCGATAAAAGCAAAATAGAGGAACCGTACAGTCAAATGATTTCCCTCATTTGGGCCGCAGTGCTAATTGCCGTATTCTTCTACTCGCTGCATATCTATTTGAGATATAGACGGAAGGCTCTAGGTTTGTCGGTGCTGACTCGTTTCAAGGCTTTGTCTGTTAGTCCCGTTGTCTTCTCGGAGGGTGAGAAAAAGCGCAGATTATTCTTGATAGGATTAGATCAAGGGAACGCATGGTGTAGTGAGTGTATCTCCTCTATTATTGATAAGTTGGGTGAGGAGAGTTTGAAGTGTGAAGTTATTGTTGTCGGGCGTCGCATTCCTCCTGCCACTCAGCATCACCAAGGAGTGACTCGCTACATTTCAGCGGACCTAAGCGAGCCTTCACACCTCTATAAACTTCTCCCGAATGAAGACTCAGATTTTGAGGATTCAATTGTGTACTTTGCGTCTCCAACTCACCTCAAGGACTGGATCGACTCGGACACAGAAAAGCGCGTATCTTGGGACGCTCCTGTAAACACCATCACTCACGCACTCAAAGACGGATCCAACGTAAAACGGATTATATTAGTGAGTAGCGCATTTGTTCTCTGCGATAGCACCATAGGCCGCAAGCCCAGGCTCCCTACAAAGGGCACTGCGGATGGCACTCCCACAAAGACTAGTGTGAATAACTACTTTTCACACCTCAGATCCGTCGAGAATCTCCTAATAAACAAAGCCAGCAAGAAAGTAGATACATTCATTCTGAGAACTTTCGAAACCCAAGTTCTCATTTCTAACTCTCCCTACGGACACTATCTCCGTAAGCTAACTTGTCTTCGCGACCAGAAATGCTTTGTCACTCCAGCCCCGCTCCTAGCTGTCCGCATAACTAAGCTCCTGACTGGTAACCATGCCCCGGCGCGTGACATCACGAGTGTGGGAGAGGAGACAGACGGACAGGACTTCCTCATGAAATGCACCCCGATGCAGCCCTGCAACTTGATATACTTCATACACACGGGCCTCCACAGGCCGCTTATACGCCTCAACCAACTCTGTTATTGGTACTTCGGCCGAACTCCTTTCGGGGCACACTTCAACTACTCTACGTACGCGCTTTTCAACAAGTTTATAGCTCTACCGACTTCGTAGTGATAGCTATCTTATAAGATTCGTTAGATTTGAGATTTGAAGTAGATTTATTTATATGTTTGGTAATTTTTTGTTCTGGAATTATTCTTAGGTTCTTTATTACAGAGCACTGCATATTTATGTTTATTATTTTATTCAATATATTTTGAAACATAGCACTTTATGCGCATTACCTTACACAGTATAATCGCACTACTGTCTCCTATCCTCCTAACTATTCCCTATACCCTTTCTCCCCGAATCTCTCTATCCCTGTTCCTCTCTCAGATGGCAGTGGCAGCCCCTGTAGCGCACTCAGAGCTCCCCGCGACCCACAGCAAGGCCAGGGGCCCCGTGTACCCGGGGCGGTCAGCTGACGACCCCACTCGGACCCCGGTCCCGGACGATAAAGTCAGCTGGGCGGTGGAGTGGTCCGACTATAAACCGATTCAGTACACGGCTGCTTCTGTCCTGAAGGGGCCCGTCTGGGCAGACCCGGACCTCGCAGCTGATGACTCAGCTAAGATACACACGTTCAACAAGATAGACGGAAAGGTAAGGACTATGCATTTAGTGTATTACATTTATTGCTTATACTTATTATTCAGCGATTCACAACCTTTTCTAACCATGGATAGCAAATATTATACATTCTGTGGACCCCTCCCATTGACCGAAATATAAATTTTGAGATCTTGTAGACAGGAACCACTGTATTAATCCATACCTGAAATGTAATTCATAAAGGTTTGTTTGTCAGTTTGAATATTAGTCGGATCTAATGTTACGACTCTACCAACACAGATTATATCGAGACTCTATAACAAACTACCTAAACCTGTTTAAATGCCGTATAACTCGTTTCGTATCAAGAACAGCCCCAGTGGCACTGGACCTAGAGAGGTTCACTCCTGACCGGATTCGGAACTTCTGCATAATAGCACACGTGGACCACGGCAAGAGTACCCTGGCGGACCGTCTCTTGGAGCTCACACGCACCATTCCCACTGGAGCCGACAACAAACAGGTCCTGGACACACTCAAGGTGGAGCGAGACCGGGGCATAACTGTAAAGGCGCAGACCGCTTCCATGCTGCATTCCATTGGTGACAAGGAGTATCTATTGAACCTAATAGACACCCCAGGGCACGTGGACTTCTCGTATGAGGTCAGCAGAGCTCTGGCTGCATGCCAAGGCGCCCTATTGGTTGTCGACGCGCAACAAGGAATACAAGCCCAGACCGTAGCTAACTTTCTGCTCGCTCAAGAGTCGGGTATATCTGTGATTCCAGTTATTAATAAGACGGATTTGAAGTCAGCTGACATAGCGGGTTGTACCGAGGAGCTAATCAACATGCTGGGGGTAGCACCCGAGAGCATTCTACAGGTCTCTGCTAAGACCGGGACCGGCATAGATCAGCTGATCCCTGCTATCCTAGAACAGATCCCGGCCCCTACAGGGGACAGGGGGGCTCCGCTTAAGGCTATCCTCATAGACTCCTGGTTCGAGAGGTTGTCAGGGGTCGTGTGTCAGATCGCGGTTATAGACGGGTCTCTGGGAGAGGGGGAGGCGGTCTCGTTTCTGCAGACCGGTCGCCATTACGAGGTGCAGAGAGTGGGCGTGTTACGACCACACAGGGCGCTGGTGTCGCGACTGTTCGCGGGTCAGGTGGGCTACGTGAGTGTGGGGATGAGACAGGTTAAGGAGGCCAGGATGGGGGACACGCTTTGTCACACCTCTGACAAGGGGTCTGTTGTACCCATGCCAGGTTTCAGGCCCTCGCAACCGATGGTGTTCTGTGGAATGTACCCCGAGTCCCTGGATCAGCTGTTGGCGCTGGAGGCCGCGCTCGGAAAGTTGACACTTAACGACCCGAGTGTGTCTCTGGAATGCGAGCAGAGCGACGCCTTGGGGAGGGGGTGGAGAATCGGGTTTCTGGGTCGCCTGCATTTGGAGGTTTTCCTGCAGCGCCTGGAAGAAGAGTTCGACACCTCTGTAATCGTGACGTCACCCTCCGTCACCTACAGAGCTGTTGTTAAGCGCGGAAAGCGAACCGCGGAGATTCTCGTCACGCGACCCTCAGAGTTCCCCACCCCTCTCGATCTGATCTCGGTCTCAGAGCCCATGGTGCTCGCCACGCTTGTATTCCCTAGCGAGTGCATGGGGTCTCTCATAGCCCTCTGCCTGGAGAGGAGGGGCCAGCAGCGACACCTGTCCTTCCTCTCGGAGGAGAGAGCCATGCTCAAGTTCTCCCTCCCTCTGGCGGAGGTTATAACCGACTTCTTCGGACGCGTGAAGGCCCTGACTCGCGGCTACGGCACCTTCGACTACGAAGAGGCCGGGTACGCCGATAGCGAGATAGTCCGGCTGGATATTCTGCTTAACAAGAAGCCCGTGGACGCTATTAGCTCTCTGGAGCATAGGGCCCGGGCGGCGGAGAGAGGACGGGCTGTCTGTAAACAGCTGTTCGTGTCTCTCCCGAGACAGCTGTTCCAGATAGCCATACAGGCGGCGGTGAATGGGAGGGTGGTGGCCCGACAGAATATACCGGCCTACCGCAAGAACGTGACTGCCAAGTTGCACGCGGCAGACCCGAGTAGGCACAGGCGACTGCTGGTCAGACAGAGAGAGGGGAAGAGAGCTCTAAGGGAGATAGGGAACATTCCTGTGGGGAAGGAAGTGTTCGCTAATCTGCTTAAGATTAATATTAACTGAGTTATTAAATGCGATCTGATATGATTATTATACAGCCATTTGTAAATAGCTCTAATCTCATCCAATTTCCATACGCCATAATCACAAATTAATGTTACGGTATAGGAGAGGATACCAAATTTCTGCACTCCTGATTAATTTATTCTAATATACTCTTGGATATTTGCTTGGTTCTGATATGCTTATATAGTACGGGTATTATTGTTATTGTTGTTATTATCATTTGTGTGTAGATCGACCGACAGAGCCACGTTGGGCCGTACCAGGTGTCGGGGGGCCTCCCCCTTAACCCGGTGGGACGGACAGGGGTGCGGGGGAGGGGGCTGCTCGGACGGTGGGGCCCCAACCACGCGGCGGATCCAATCGTGACGAGGTGGAAGAGGTCTCCTACCGGGGAGAAGATGGTGCGCGGGGAAAAGGGTGTTCTGGAGTTTGTGGGCATAAAGCGGAAGGACAGCGGCGAGTGGGCCATACCCGGGGGCATGGTGGAGGCAGGCGACACCGTCTCTGCCACTCTCAAGAAGGAATTTGGAGAGGAAGCCATGAACTCTCTCGAGGCCACACCTGAGGAGAGGAAGAAGATAGAGCTACAGATAGGTACGTATGGAATGTAGTCAGTTGTTAAATAGTTATTCTTTAAATATCGACCATAAACCTGGATTTGATGAATTTTGATGTTAAAAAATATCTGAAATTTAATTTGAATAAGTGCTCAATATACAGTAAGTAGAACCTCGTTAATAAGTTAATTAATAAATAATAAGAGACTGTCAAACTTGTACTTATCCGAAATTCTTATTAACCGGTGCCATTTGTATTGAAATGGTATAAATATTAACTAGCAATTCGTATTTAACCGTGTTAATTAACGAGATTCTACAGCATAAGTAATAACTTATTTCTATTCCCAGGCGCTCTGTTCCGGGACCATGGACTGAACATATACGCGGGGTACGTGGACGACCCTCGCAACACGGACAACGCCTGGATGGAAACCGTGGCGGTTAACTTCCACGACGAAACCGGCGAGGCCTTCAGTCGCGTTAAGCTGCAAGCGGGCGATGACGCGGGGGCCGTAAAGTGGATAGAAATAAACAGTTCCATCGAGCTGTATGCGAGCCACAACGAGTTTATACGCTCCGTGGCCCTGAAGAGAGGGGCGGCCTTATAACTGTCTAGAGTAAGAGCTTATATCCATTTTGTACTTTGCGATATATCTATTTGTAGCTAGGAGATACTAATTGAATAGTTTATACAATAAGCAGACCTGACTGTACTGTCGAAACCGGGGTTTTATAACCAATTCTTTGCATGTGTTACGTACCTAAGTAACTAATAAATCAATATTGCTAGTAGATAATCTAATAATAATCTGCAGTTCAAAGATGTGTTCTGGCCTATTACTGGGAATTTATATAATCTCTATAATCAATGCCAGAAGTCAATTTCTACCTACTATGAATTAATTAACTATTATTTAGTTAAGAACTAACTCTGTAACACATGGAAATAAAGTAAGAAAAATCCGATAGTTAGAATAAATCGATTAAAAATATAACAAAATTGGAATTTCTTTCAGATTTAGAATAAATCGTTAGAATAAATAGTTAGTTAGAAAAACCCGGTTTCGACTGTACATATTCTGTTATCTTTTGGAGCCAATATTCACTATCCCGTTATACTAACGAGTAGCAATGAATACACAGACATACACCATGGATATCGGCGTAGACACGGGAGAGGTAGAGGATGTGTGTCTCTGTCTCTTACACACAATCCTGTTTCACCGCACCCAGGGCAAGTTCTCGTTCCTACAGCCCGAGGGGACCTTCTCTATCGGCACAGTCGGATACAGGGACACCGAGTGTCAGAGCCTGGACTTCGTGTTTGTGCAGAACGACAGTTCTGAGCTGGACCGACACGTCCGTAAGGAGATCTCCTCTCTGCTGCAGGAAATGCACCGCACACAGGGACTGCGGGCCCTGGAGCTCAATCTGGAGTTCTACGAGAAGAAGCGGGCTATCTGGCTGTTCGCCACCGAGCAAGTGAGTTATATACTAATTAACCATGGATATTCTGTTATTATAAACGTTACGTAATAGTATACAATTTCCGAAAATTAGGCACCACTCCTTATGTCACGTTTTTTAACCATTTTCACGTTTTTTAAAGATATTATTTATATAATACAAAACTATGGCCTGTCACACATTTGTTACGGTTTAGCGTCCCTAAGCATTATAATTATTACACAAGCACATTACAGTAGCATTATTAGATGGCGTTATATGAATCCATTCTCTCCCTGCTGCGACACGTGTCTCTGCAGCAGCATTGTGTTGCGTCGCTCCCTCAGGCCCTTTTCGCCCGTCTCTTCTCTTGGAGACAGATGGGGGCCATTGATATGCTGCAGGTTTCCTTCTAGAAAGTTCCTAAACGTGAGCTTACCGTTCTCATCCAATTTGTATAGATTGAAAATGCTGTGCACTTCTTGGCTCGGTTCTTTCAGGAAATACGCGAAATCCACAAGAGTTACGTAGCCTTTGTTCCTCCTGTCGATCTGGAAGAATCTGCTCAGTTCTTTCTCCGCTATTTCCAGCGTTAGAGTCTCGTACTCCTTCTTAAGTCCCATGAATTCAACCACGCCTGCGAGAGGGGGCAGCCCCAGGTCCCGTGCGTACCCCAGCAACTGGATGTCCTCCTTGGAATGCTCTGACGTGTACACCTGTAAGGAGTCGGCTAGTCTCTCCCGCACGCGAAAAGTGAACTCTCTGGCATTCTCTGTTCTCTCTTCGGGGTACACCACTTCCAGATATTCCACAGTTAGACTGTGTCTTAGGCGACACAGGATTCTCAGCATTAGAAGCACGCTGGCTGATTGGGTCACAGCTGTTCCGTTACTGCTGCTAGAGTACTTAACTATAATAGGCTGAACCGGCTTCATAATACGAAACTGGTCTGTCGGGAAGTGAATGAGTTGTCTCCCGTTGGTATACGCCTCTTCTGGGAATAGCATCACGGGCAGCCAGCCTGCCTCCCGACCTCTGCGGCTAATCTCACTTCCCACTTCCGCGGAATAACTGTCTCCCCTGTAGAACACAGCCGCCATGGCCCTGGTTACGGTACCGACCATAGGCATGCCTCTGACCCTCTCGCTGTACACGGGACTAACCTTAAGGAGGAGCGGCGTGAGGAGGTCTAGGAAGTTGCTTCGTGGCGCCGCTACGTATAGGGGGGCCACGTACGCTGGCGCGGGGGCGGGGCCCTTAACTCTAATGCGACAGAAACCGCAGATACACATTGCGACCCACGCGACACAGCTGATGCCTCTGACCGCGATGACCTTCCGCCAGCCGGTAATCGGCCGGGTGTCCGTGTGTCCGGGTGCGCTCAGTCCGATTACAGCGAATAAGTAGCAGCAAAGCAGTGCGATAGCGATTGTAGCGAGTCTTAACGGTAACAGCATAACCCCTAATAGGCAGGTTTGTATACAGCTGTGCTTACGCTTATTGTATGGAGAGAATGGATTCGTATGTTCAGGCATTATGCAGTGGAGTGAGGGACTCTCTTGTTCTGTGCTTATATAGTAGTTATGTTGTGTGGGAAGTGTAGTGTATTGTTTGCCACAAATAAACAGTGTCTCGTATTATCAGATTTGTATATTTGTTGTACACCCAATAAACTCCTGTCTCCTTCCTATAAAAGTGTAAATAATCTATTGGAGTCCTAAAGTGGTAATCTCACACACTCTATTAATTACTGCTTTCAATTAGAGACTTTAATTGGAACTTTCCTTTTAGACGTGTAGGCGGTCTCTTTACTCCATTTCTGAATTTATAATTTTATATCTCAGACTCTTGTGCTATGTTGCATACTGAGAAATAACCATGGTAATTGGGATCCAAAGCACCTCATTTAATCCATTTCGACATGAAACAGACTCTGTTAGTAGGAACACGGTTAAGGGGAATATCGGTTAAGGAGTACGTACAAGGTTATTTACCTAGCCTATACAAATGCATGTAAGTGATCCCTAATAATACGAATTTCCGGATAAGACGAACAAGTTTATAATTGGTGTTCGTACTAACGAGGTTCTACTGTATAATATACACAAACTATGTTCGTTAATTGAGGTCTGACGTCGCTTAGATCCCGTGGGAGCTGTGGAGCATAAAACTCCAGATTATATCCCTCCCCTCGGAAGCAGACCGTAGGTTGCACAAAGAATCGCTTTGCGAAGCCTTGAAGGAGCGCATTATCGAGGTGGGACAGATAATAAGCAGATTCCAGTACATCCCAAAGAACCCCAGGAGAGACGACCTCGCCTCTATCTTCGACACCAGCTACTCCACGCTACAGCCCTACCTGCACAAGATTACCTTCTCAATAGAGGGAAACCAGGATCCCACTGTCGGGACCGCGGTGATGAAACTACTCACCAACCTGGCGAACAGCTGATGAGTTGATACTTGTATTATTCACATTCCTGCGTTATTAACTGTATATTTGCCCCCATTTAACAATTTGCTTTAAGTTATGTATTTTGGAGAAACGAAGGATCTTCTTTAAAACTTAGATTTAAATTCTGTTTTGCTTAGCACAGCAATTATAATTGTATTAATGCACGCCAGTTTTACTAGACTAGGTTGCACGCATTTCACACGTGTACGTACTGAGTTAACCTGTAGACACTGATTATAGCCATGATGGCAATACGCAACAGATAGATAGTACGCCGTGACCACACTAATTATATTAAAGTCCGTTAGTATAATGTCATTTCTGAGACAGACTATCAAATACGCTCTCAAGCAGAATACCCTGATAACAGTTCGCCCAGTCAGCACTACTACAGTGCTATATAGCCATGGGGGCCTCGGGGTACATAGAGACACACCCAATAATAACCCGGACACCCCATTTGAGTTCTCTGCTGAGAACCTGAAGCGAATTGAGCTCATTCTTAAGAACTATCCAGAGGGACATAAATCGGCCGCTATTATTCCTGTGTTAGATATAGCGCAGAGACAGCACGGCTGGCTTCCACTATCCGCTATGCATAAATCAGCTGATTTACTAGACATGGCTAAAATGAGAGTTTATGAAGTCGCGACTTTCTACACCATGTTCTTTCGCAAGCCAGTAGGCAGACACCACATACAAGTGTGCACAACCACACCCTGCATGCTGCGAAACAGCGATGCCATAGTAGAATGCATTAAGAACAAACTCAACATTAAAATGGGAGGAAAGACAAAGGATGGCCTGTTCAGTCTCGGCGAGGTAGAGTGTCTCGCTGCATGCGTTAACGCCCCTATGGTGCAAATAGGAGATACATACTACGAGGATCTGACTACTGAGGATATGCAAGAGATTATAGACACCCTGGCAAAGGGAGGGGTTCCTAAAGCGGGGCCCAGGAATGGGAGGTACGCAGCTGAGCCGGTGACCGGACTCACAACACTAACCGAGCCGCCGAAAGGACCAGGGTATAAAATAAGGAGCGATCTGTAAGTTAATGGCGATTAAATAAAATGTATGTGCTGACCCTATATTATAATTAATCTCATAACTACAGTCAACTCCCGTTATAACGAAGTGCTCGGGACCGTAGTTTAATTTCATTGTAAACGGATTTAATTATAACCGGAGTAAAATCAATAGCTAGCTTAGAGGCAATATGGGAAATAAATGACTTCGTTATAAGCGGAATTTCGTTTTATCCATACGTTGTAAACGAAGTTTTAATAATGTAATAAGATAGAAGGATTTCCGGACCATTGAACGACTTCGTTATAAGCAGGTACTTGTTATATCCGACTTGGTTATAACGGGAGTTGACTGTAATTTGCTTATTCTGTTCTCTCAATTAGCTTATGAAAATACTCTATGGGAGAAAGCAACTCTTTTAGAAAATCATTTTACTGCATGTTTGCACTTATAGTTGTCTCTCTTGCATTCCTATTGCAGCTGTTGGTTGTCGGGCTGTTCTTTGCCTTGCCCTACTATTTGGACTGTGACAGATCTGCTTACACATCTCCTATTCAGGATTCCTCTTGCCAAACCAACTCCTCTAACGTGATTATATTTCCACCGACTTGTACTGATTACTCTCTCACAGTTCCCTATTGCTTCGACTCTCAGTGCTTTAAGCGGGTCTCTGTCTGCATTCCAAACGCCCGGTGCTGTTGCCGTGCTGTCCCTCAAACGAGAAGTATAGCCTGCACGAATGGTGGGTTGGAGGTGTCACTTAACGCGAGTTGTGTGTATGCAGTGTGTGACGTCACAGCTCACACGGTTCTGCTACAGTTATACGATGCCGCAGAACTCAACAGTACTTCTCGTACCGGAATACCCGGCTTGTATATACAATTCGGTTCCTATCTACCCGTATCTACTAATGCGAATGGAACGGTTACACTTAACCCGATATTAGAGGGTGAATACGCTATAACAGTACTAGCTAGTGACCTGACATCAATGTCAACTGAATATTTCCACGCGTCTACTCTATCTATTAACTTCTATTCCCCATCACAGATTGTCTACATTGTATTTGTTAAAAAGTTAAATAATACAAACACACCAACTATTCTCGACTGCAATGTCACTTCCAATCAAGTAATTCGCACTACTGCGTTTGAAAACACTCTTTCTGACCTAATTACGCTCCCAAATAATTTCATGTTTAACAACACTTTCTTTGCTCCTACTTTATTGGCATTAACTACTGCTACTCAGTCTGTTAGTATTAACATTAGTTGTGTGACTAACTACACTCTGTTCCATTATACGAGTGGAGGCAAATGGATAATCGGTAGTATCGGGAAAACGTTATTTTCGCTCTCTACTCCTATGAATGCATTGCTATGGTCTCTAGCTGTTGTCACGCACCAGACGGCTTATACGGTGTATATAAACCCGGGCAGGTCCCCTTTTATTCTCGACAGAGGATCTATGCTAGTGCTCACCAGTAACTGGTTTGTTTCCCGAGTGACGTCACACAATAGAACCACACTATCGGTTCCATTCATTAGCGCTTCTAATATACACATACGGTATACTACTTCAAGTTACTCACATATTATTCCTGATAGTCCTGTAGTAGATATAGGGAACCTGTCAACTCTCGATCTCACCAATAACTGTTCTTATAATGCTACGAACACACATTATATTGTTGATCCAACATTTGCAGTTCTTTCTGTTACAAATTCGCCAAATCTCGAAAGCAATTGTTACCATGCAATAAGTGTTGCACGGAACAACTCAATTCAGAATATAACATTTGCATTAACACTGCGTTCTACCAACAGTATAGTATACTTCTCGACGCTACAAACCAACTCGTATTATGCCTGTCTTCCATTCCCTTGTAAAATGGCTGATTATGTTTGTCAGATCTCTGCTAGCAAACAAGCATATACTATATTCCAAAGGAACTGTACAGTAACTAGCAACTACATGGGGTTATTGGAATGTAATATGCAACTACAAAATTTGAAGTCTCAAAGCTAATAATTGGGGTTTACAACTTAGTAGTGATCTGTAATCACGTTTGTAAATATTGGAGTGATATGTCCTTTCCCTGTTAAATATATATTAATTGTTTTATTATTTTCCCAACACTTTCTATCTTATTAGTGACCGCTTAAGATTTGTAAACAATTACAAGAAATAACTTAGTTATATTAGTGGCACCTGAATTTATGATTGGAGGATACGAATCAAGTCAAGACTGAAACTTTGGAGTTTGGAACATAAATATTTGTAGTAAAGCTCTACATTTAACTTTAGCGCCCGAATTTTCTGACTAGCTCAATGGATTAACATTGGCGCGCGTAACTTAATTTTGGCGCCAAAAATGAAAATAAGCGACAAAATTAAAAATTAGACCTGTGTCTAAAAAAACAATTATGCCATTATTACGACTAAATACGGTACAAAAGTCGGTTATTACTTTTAGTTTGCATTCGTTTGAAAATTGGCACATTCTTAGCATGTCGGGGAGAATAAGGAACCTAATTTGGGACCCTCGGATGAACACCTGTTCCAACTTGGTTACCTTACCGTCTCTAGCGGTACAGGTAATGGCTACCATTTGACAGTTCATGTTGTCCTCTGCTTCCAACAACTTGCCTCGATACACGACCCCTGTTATGGTCTCACAGGTGCAATGTGTCCCTCAGCCTCATGCAGGAGTTTTATAGGGACACCCAGCTGTGCCATCACCAATCAGATTACAGCTATTTACGGGAAGTAGGTATAATGAATTTCAAAGCAAAACTTCTACTTTTTTTAGTAATAAACACAATAAATTAGAAACAATGTAAAGTAAAATTAGGATTATCAGACACAACAAATATAGTTCCTAATTGAGAAATGGAAATACCATATGGGTCAATAAACACTCCTTTCTTCCCAATGGTATGGATGTGCTGTCCGTTTCTGGAGAATATCTGTATACCGAGTCTAGAGTCGCTAATGATGATATTCCCAGCTAGATCCAAACAGAAGAAGCGAGGGTTATATACCAAACAATCCTCTCCCTTAGAGATACAGGAACTGAGGAGGGATCCATTCCTTGAAAAGAAACGAACACAGTTGGGACTCGAGTCCAGCACCACGACACAGTCTTTAGTTAGTTTCACATCTACTGGGTAGTATAGTTGTTTAGTTCCGAGACACGTTTCGAATTGTAGTTCTTTGGAGTATCTTGATATTCTGTGATTGAAGCAATCTGCTACAAACACATCTCCATTTGTGTCGATAGCGAGGCCGCTTGGGTAATGTAGCTGTCCTTCTTCTCTCCCTTTAGTTCCAGTTCTGTCTTTTAGGTATTGCTTGCCGAACTGGAACAGAGAGTGGTGTGTTGTGTCCGTAACTAATATTTGTTCTTCGGTTACAGCTATGCCATATGGTCTCGTGAGTATTCCTTGCCCGAAGCTTGTTACGAAGTCCCCTTCAAACGACACCACTTGAATTCGGGAGTTGCCATAATCAGCTATGTAGATTAGTTTGTTTGGTTCATCAATGGAGAGACCAACTGCATCGAGTTCATTAACACCTTTCCCTTTCTTCCCAGCTGTTAGTGTCGGTTCCACTTTCTTAGAATAATCGGGTTCCTCCCAAACTGACAGCTCCCCGAATCCTGAGATTACACTCCGTAGCGTTTGGACAGTCGGACAGTCGAAGAGAGGGCACGGGAGTTTGGTAGGTGTCGACAGACCCTCTAGGCCCTGTTGGTACACCTCAGTGGCCTGTTGGTGAATAGGAATGTTCGTATTCACTTTGAGACTCATCAGCTGCAACTGTTGTCCCGTTAGTTCCAGTTCCTGAATGGCAGCCTTACGCGTGGTCTCCTTGATGGTGTAGTCCTCTCGGAGCTGGGACAGTTCGAGTAGGAGAGCGTCCCTCCTCGCGATCAGCTGTGCGATAAGAGGGTCAAAGGTTTGGGCTATCTCTATGGCAACAGCATCGAACTGTGCGAATGTGTTTAGTGGCACATTTGGTGGCAGATTAGTGGCCATTTGATTTGTTGTTTGAAGTTAGTTTGTTCAAATAGTTTATTTTAGTTTCTATGGACCCTATCTTATAGTTACTTTGTAATCTGAGCATACCATAGCTACTCAATTGTTGTTATGGTAATAACTGGAAATTTAGGGAATTTTTTTGGTTAGACGTGGCTAATTACATAACAACCATAATGTCTAATGGAATGGAAAAAAATTGCAACGTATCTTTTTTCAAGCGGATGTTATTGTAGCTAGATTTACGCGCCAATTTTGTCTAATCTCTTCGGCGCCAAAACTGAAATGACTAAAGCTCTAATTTATAATGCCGCTCAATTTTAAGCGCCAAAGATAATTATAATCAGTTATAATTCCATCAACCAGATGCCAACCGGTTCGTCAGTTATTCATGCAGATGATCCATTGCATGCTTAACATAGTATTTTAATCAAGTCTACTCAACTTATTATATTTGTGGCATGAGGCTGTTGCATATGATTCTGAAGAGGATAGGTTTCTCAAATTCCAAATCATTGATAAATGCATGATATCTGCCTATCGGCTTTAGAGCCCTCATGTATGCCACGAATATAATAAGTTGAGTAAACTTGATTAAAATACTATGTTAAGCATGCAATGGATCATCTGCATGAATAACTGACGAACCGATTGATATCTGGTTGGTGGAACTATAACTGATTATAATTATCATTGGCGCTTAAAATTGAGCGGCATTATAAATTAGAGCTTTAGTAATTTCAGTCTTGGCGCCAAAGATTAGACAAAATTGGCGCGTAAATCTAGCTACAATAACATTGTCTTGTAAAAAGGGATACGGTGCAATTTCTACATTCCAATAGACATTATGGTTGTCATGCAATTAGCTACGTCTAACAAAAAAAATTCCCTAACTTTCCAGTTATCCATGACAACAATTGAGTACCTATGGTATGCTCACTGCTCAGGTTACAAAGTAACTATAAGATAGGGTCCATAGAAACTAAAATAAACTATTTGAACAAACTAACTTCAAACAACAATAAAATGGCCACTAATCTGCCACCAAATGTGCCACTAAACACATTCGCACAGTTCGATGCTGTTGCCATAGAGATAGCCCAAACCTTTGACCCTCTTATCGCACAGCTGATCGCGAGGAGGGACGCTCTCCTACTCGAACTGTCCCAGCTCCGAGAGGACTACACCATCAAGGAGACCACGCGTGAGGCTGCCATTCAGGAACTGGAACTAACGAGACAACAGTTGCAGCTGATGAGTCTCAAAGTGAATACGAACATTTCTATTCACCAACAGGCCATTGAGGTGTACCAACAGGGCCTAGAGGGTCTGTCGACACCTACCAAACTCCCGTGCCCTCTCTTCGACTGTCCGACTCTCCAAACGCTACGGAGTGTAATCTCAGGATTCGGGAAGCTGTCAGTTTGGGAGGTACCCGACTATTCTAAGAAAGTGAAACCGACACTAACAGCTGGGAAGAAAGGGAAAGGTGCCAATGAACTCGGTGCAGCTGGTCTCTCCATCGATGAAGCAAACAAGCTAATCTACGTAGCTGATTTTGACAACTCCCGAATTCAAGTGGTGTCATTTGAAGGGAACTTCGTAACAAGCTTCGGGCAAGGAATACTCAATGGACCATGGGGCATAGCTGTAACCGAAGAAAACATATTAGTTACGGACACAACACACGACTCTCTGTTCCAGTTCGGCAAGCAAGATATGAAACTAAAGAACAGAACTGGAACTGAAGGGAATGAAGAAGGACAGCTAGATTACCCTCACGGCCTCGCTATCGACACAAATGGAGATGTGTTTGTAGCAGATAGCTTCAATAACAGAATATCAAGATACTCCAAAGAGCTACAATTCAAAACTTGTCTCGGAACTGAACAACTATACTTCCCAGAAGATGTGAAACTAACCAAGGAATATGTCGTGGTGCTGGACTCGAGTCCCAACTGTGTTAAGTTCCTTTCAAGGAATGGATCCCTCCTCAGTTCCTGTATCTCTCATGGAGAGGATTGTTTGGTGTATAACCCTAACTTCTTCTGTTTGGATCTAGCTGGGAATATCATCATTAGCGACTCTAGACACGCTATACAGATATTCTCCAGAAACGGACAACACATCCATACCATTGGGAAGAAAGGCGACAAGAATGGAGAGTTTATTAGACCATATGGTATTTCCATTTCTCAATTGGGTACTATATTTGTTTTGTCTGATAATCCTAATTATTCATTACAATGTTTTTAATTTATTGTGTTTTATTACTAAAAAAAAATTAAAGTTTTGCTTTGGACTTCATTAATTATATCTACATCCCATAAATAGCTGTACTCTGATTGGTGATGGCACAGCTGGGTGTCCCTATAAAACTCCTGCATGAGGCTGAGGGCCACATTGCACCTGTGAGACCATAACAGGGGTCGTGTATCGGGGCAAGTTGTTGGAAGCAGAGGACATGCGTAAAATGATTTTTTAGATTTGCCGCCTAATTTTTAATTTTGGCGCCTATTTTTATTTTTTGGCGCCAAAATTAAAATTTTGGCGCCAAATCTAATTAACACGCGCCAATGTTAATACATTGAGCTAGTCTCAAAATTCGGAAGCCAAAGTTGCCTATTTTTTGTGAATGTTTACAAATCTCAAACATAATTGTTTAAAATTTGGTGCCATTCATGAAATTTTCTCGTTGAGTCTCAATTCGGGCTCCAAACTTAAAATAAATAAATACGATTTATGATCAAATTTAAATTTCGTTGTTTTAATATGTTTGTACTGTATTTATTTGTCTTGGTTGACAGAAACTACTATAAACGTGTCAACAGTGTTCTACTACTAAATATATTTACAAATAACTAAGTTGTAACCGAATAGTAAATACTGTAGCTTCAAGCCAATAATATAATTCAGCTACACTTAGTGCATAAGTTATGAAATAGCGCTCGATTTCTTGCAATAAATCCAAAATGTCAAAAGCCAGTTGCGAGGAAGAGATCCAGATCGGCAATCTCCTATTCCACATTTTCAATCAGGACATAGAGGCGGATGTTAACCCCAACTACCCGACCACTCGACGCGTCACGCGGGACTACGAGGCCTTCAAGAACAAACTCGGAAAGCGGAAACAGCTCAACCTAGAGAACCTCCCCGACTACATAAACAGCTGTATGCAGTCCCTGCCCCTCCCAACCGGTCTCTTCCCAATCTTCATTCCAACCAACAACTCGAGTCCCACTGGTAGCGGCGAGCACGTCGCCCCCAGTGACGTCACGCCCCCCGGGGGACAGCACACGCGCCGCGGGCTGGGACAAGACCCGGACCGGGTTCTGCCGGAGGGCCGCATCGGGGCGGAACGCGTCTCTCTCTGCGTCTCTCCCTACTCCGGGAAACACAAGCTAGCTCACGAGTGCCAGCTCAGGGTATCCAGCCCTGACACGGTGCTGGCTAACTCCTGTGTGTTCCGAGGCAGGTGGATGTATGAGGTGAGACTATATAGCTGTGTTATGTCTCCGTATAATAGTACATGGGATAGAGCCCTCTATTAACCCATGGCATTGCTGTAGTCGGTTAGTATAGACTATGAATTTATAGTTCCAATTCAGTATTTTTCTCAAAAAGTCCACCAGTGGAACAAAGATCCCAGGCTTCATCTTTCAAATTTATGTGCGCCTACATTTAGAATAGGTTCCCATATAACAACCTGGAAATAACGGCCATTTTTCCCAGTCCCTTGAATGCCGTTATTAGCAGGTTGCACTACAGACTATATAGAATGACTGTACTGTATACTGTAGGTTACGCTATACTATACTGTATACTATAAGGCCGGATTACAATACTATATACTATACTGTAGGTTACGCTTTGCAGCAACGGTTCCAGCCTGCAGGTGGGCTGGTCCAACGCGGACTGCCAGTTTGACGGAGACACGGGGGTGGGGGAGTGTCTGGACTCCTACGCGTACGACGGACACAAGGTGCTCAAGTGGCACGCCAGTCTCGAGAAGTACGGAGAGGAGTGGTGCTTCGGTGACGTCATTGGCTGCGCACTGGACATGGACGACGGAGTCATAACTTTCTACAGAAACGGGAAGAGTCTAGGCGACGCATTTCGCGATATCCACCGGGGCCCGGGGTACGCCTACTACCCCTCCCTCACGATTGGGAAGGAGGAGGAGTGCGTGGTTAACTTCGGGCAGTTCCCATTACGGTACCCGGTTAAGGGGTACTACGCTCTTATGTCCCCGCCTACAGGGGAGCTGCAGAAGAGCAGATACCTTCTGCAGTGCCTCAAGAAACTGGTGCTCGTAACCTGCCACGCCAGACACGGGGTTAAGCAGTTCCTGCATTCCATTCCGCCACATAAGGTACCCTGGTAGCTACGGTAGAACCTCGCTAGTACGAACACGGTTAATAATACTTAGTACGAACACAGTTACATACGAACACGGTTAGTACGAACACGGTTAATACGAACACGGTAGTACGAACACGGTAGAACGAACACGATTAATACGAACACGGTTAATACGAACACGGTAGTACGAACACGGTAGAACGAACACGATTAATACGAACACGGTAGTACGAACACGGTAGAACGAACACGGTTAATACGACACTATTTCAGTCCCCTTCAAAGCCATTTCAATACAAATAGTTTATACTAATTCGGATAATGCGAACATATTAGATGGTCCCCTGGTGTTCGCACTAACGAGGTTCTACTGTCCCCTGTCCGCTATAATCAGTGCTCACTAGATAGACGTGCTGACGCTCATAATAGCGCACCAGATATTCGAGCACCTCCTCCCGGTCCTAACCCGCCGCGCCTCTTGGCAGTTCGTCCTCCTGGAAGAGTTCCTTCCCGTCTGTCTCAGCTTGTGTGAGTGGGTGACGGGGTCCGGCGCTAAGCCCGCCCCAGGGGACAGATCCCCCCTCCACACCCTTCTGGACACCATGCTCGCCGTGTTACAGGAACACGAGTCGGAGCAGGTCCTTAGGGAGACCTTCTGGCTGCTCTCCATCGTGGGGCTCAGCTGCTGTCCCCTGACGTCATCGCGGGATAAGACCGGGTGGATGCAGTTTGCTAAGAAGCTGCTCAGTCACGAGAGGACCCTCTCGCTCCTGGTCAGGGCACCGGACTTCCTGGAGCTCATATCATACGTTATACACGTCAGATACCCATCTCAGGTAGGCTGTAATAAAGTGGTACCCAACAGTGTATTATACAGACATTTGTAAATACGCTCCTAATCCTGGTCTGATCCAATTTTCATACACCTATATCACAAATCAATGTTACGGTATAGGAGAAGATTCCAAATTTTCGCGTCCTAAATTCAAATTTTTCCAAAAATCATGCTCCAAAAGGAGCTCGTGAATAATTCCTTGTTTCCCAAACTGGGGCCACAAGATCTCAGACTTGTATTATTTTTAACTGGATCGGTTGTGTGTGTGTAGGACGATCTCAACAAGGCTCTCCCTGACGTGTGGTGGGACCGAGCCCCGTTTGACATGAGCGATTCCCACAAACAAACCTCTAAGGAGCTTAATTCTATGCTGAGAGAGCTACAAATACTCCAACAAGATATAATGGACATAATACTGTTGAGCAGTAATGTAACGAAAGCAGTGCACTCGTTGGAAGATGAAACAACTGGTAACTCTAACAAATACCACTTTTCTCTCTCCCTGAGACACATGGTGGAACATAAACTAATTCGGTCCAAGAACGGAATAGAGGGATTCCACTCCACAGTATACTCTACCGTATTCTTCCTCTCTTCTCTCTCTCTAATTAAGCTCCTGTCGAGTCAGTTCGGGACATGCCAAGACGACAATAAGGTTGCTATGAAGATCATAATTGATGGAAATATATTTAGAGATATTAACTACACCTATGTGGACCAAGCAAGGTTGGTAAATATTGCTATTAATTTAAATAAATTAATTTAAATCAAATTCCATTAAAAAGGTTTTTGTCAACGTTAATTCTTGTAATTATTCTTTATTTCTCGGTTTATTTAGGTGTGGTGGCATATTCGCTTTCTTACAACGGTCAATTAAACAAGATTCCGAACAAGTAAACAACAACAACCGAAAGGAGCCCTCCTACCCCCTCCGCTCCTCTGCCCGGGTTAAGAAAATAAAACTGAGTCAGGAATCTACTCTTATGGATGTGGAGATTGGATCAGCCTCTCGCCCTAAGCTTATAATCCTACCTGAAAACCTAACTAGCATTATAGACAGTGTTGTGTTCCTGTATCATACAGCTGTGCACCACACACTGAGCATGTCCAGAGGGTACTTCTCTACTCTCAATCAGTTCTCCAAGTCTCTAGCGGACACACAGAGCAAACTGAATGCTATAGACTCTCTGCATACAGAAGTTATATCCGAACTCGAGACATCCAGACAGGTTGGTTCCATATTACACTATTTCCTTAATTACAAGTTAGTTACATATTACATTCCCTATTTACAAGTTAGTTCCATATTACACTTCCTTAATTACAAGTTAGTTCCTTATTACACTATCCCCTTAATTATAAGTTAGTTACATATTACAGTATCCCCTTAATTACAAGTTAGTTACATATTACATTCCCTATTTACAAGTTGGTTACATATTACACTATCCCTTGTTTACAAGTTGGTTCCTTGTCGAATTACAGTTCCATGTTACACTATCCTTGTTTATAGGTTTAGTTACTTATTACACTATTCCCCTATTTACAGGTTTAGTTCGTTATCGAATTACTTTGGTGCCCGTTATACTCATTAGTGGCACAATGGGTATATTGATATGTTTGTTGTTATAACTGCTATCAGATGAACTGAGCAAATACAAGTTACCATGGTGACTAGATATGCTATTTGGAATCCGTTTTAGGTGTTTGAGAAGAAGTGCTTCGAAACTGCACAGATGGTCACCTGGCTAAAAGGTCACACTTTCACAAAACAGAATTTCGAGGCTCTACTCTGGCTATTCAAGATAATCCTTGACACCATAGACCACGAGGAATCCCAGGGCCAGCTAATGACGTTCTTACCCGAGGTATACATTATATCCATGGTACATCTATACAGAGCTCTGCGGATGTATTTTATATCTTCCGACGCCGGGGCCGAGGGACAGCCGGAATTCACAGAGTGTTTGTTTAAGATGGCTTCTCTCCTCTGCCAGCTGTGTGGCGACAGCAGAATCCTAAGTCCGGACATTCAGGAGAAGCTCTTCGAAGCGCTACTCATGTTCCTCTGTTTCTCCGACACCATGAAGGCCCTGGAGGCGCAGTCAGCTGATCGCAGGAAGACTCTCCTCCTCACGCTCATGTCCAGCTTCAACAAGCGCAGCTGCATACACCCGATAGGCATCCTGGTCCGGTTCTGGAAGGGAGATGGATTCGTGTACAAGGGCAAGCAAACCGGCGCCCTTATTGACGACGCAATAGCTGTTCTCCCCGAGTACGATTTCCTGTTACCCAAGTTCCAACCCTCCTGTCCCTCCCAAGTATTCCAGAACCAGTTAGCTCAGATATGTCTACAGGATAACACGCCTAGAGCAGAGTTTATAAACGGAATTCTCAACCAGCTAAACTCCGTGTTCTCAGAAGTCATAGAAACCATACAGGAGCTGCAGCATAAAGTGGTTCAGCTAAACGAACAGACACTTAACCCTAAGGAACTCCGCATTTGCACTGCTTACTACCACCTAACCATAGGCCTACTCAGGATACTAGAAATGCTATCTTGCAAATGTCCTGGTATCTTCTTGGATCAGAAATCCAGCATAGCCGAGATCTCTCTCAAGCGGTTAATGGAGGTGTTGCTACAGGTGTGGAACAGAATCACTGCGCACCAAACCTTATTTGACAGCGCGGTCCGTCTGAGGCTGCCCGGGGTAGAAAGCATCGAGAAGATGGCTGTATTGTATGCAGTAGCAGGGGTAATACTCGCCCTCTGCACCAAGGGGCCTAAGGAGAGGAACACATATGCTGTCAGGTGTCTCGTGACGGCCCCCGGGTTCTCAATGAAGAGTGTGGACCTGTTGCTAGCGTCCGCACAGGAAACTATGCAGATACACAACTCTGCTACTAACAGACTTGGATCTGCTAAGATTGGAGTCACGAGTGAAGAGGAGTTACAAGAGCTGGAGAGATTTGTAGCTCTGTTAAAGCAGCAGGATACTTCCCTCGTGAGCTCAACAGAAGTTAGCGTGCATTCTAGTGAGGATTCCTGTCCTATTTGTTGCGCGAAACCAATTTCTGTAGTGTTCAGTCCTTGTGGACATTCGACTTGCAAAGAGTGCATCACCAGACATCTACTGAACAGCAAGAATTGCTTCTTTTGCAACCAGAAAGTTGTTAAAGTGCAAGATTTGAAGAAGGGGAAAAATTGAACAACAACAACAACAACAAGCTCATTTGCATAGCAAATCTATCACCGATTCCTCCACTATTTTTGCGATGGGTAACTCAAAGACTCTCTGATAAGTCTGTGTTTGTATAAATGAAATTATTCAAATTTTAGCTTAATAATCTGGACTTCTACCATACTATAATTTCATTTACATTAATAAATAATTGCATCATAATATGGAGTCTGTTTATTGTCTGTACTGATCTGCTATTCGATTGCTTGTGACCAAATTATGGACTCAAATGCGACTAATTTGCTACATTATTATCTTAGAAACCTTCCAAACTAGAAAAGTTAAAGTTTTTTGTCTTTGCTCGTTGAAGCTAGCAAAGTTCTGAAACTAACTACTAATTACAGGCACGACTTGATGATGACCATTTTACCCTTACACCTCCATTAAAGTTTAACTAGTATATCTGTTTGCGATTTAATAAGTCATGCTGGTGTACATAATGACAGTTGTTTCAGCAAAGTGGTCTATTATATTATCGGTATTCTTTGCTTTAAATGGAAAGATGGTTATTGTATTTCTTGTAACAACCAAAATCAATTTGTAAGTACAAAGTATAATTATTTTTCCCAAATTGTGTAATTGCGACCGAATTCCTGAGAAATTCAATATTTTTTGTAGTTTAATGGTTGAGAAATAAAAGTCTACAACAACAACAACAACAACACAAAGAGTAATTATATAATCAATCAAAACCATTAATAAATGTACAAATACACACAAATTAACTATTTCAGGTGTTTTGGTTATAAATTAAACACAATTCTAATTGAATGCTAGACGCAAATGGCTGCAGAAAAGAGCACAGATAGTTTGGGTATTCCAGTGTGGATTTTAGAGCGTTTAAGCCTGCATGGAATTAGTATTGCTGTCAGTGAGAAGGGGAGAGGCCTGGTGGCAGACAGGGATTTCGAAGCGGGAGACATTATACTCCGATCCGTCCCATTCTGTACCGCAGTTGCTGCTAAACACATTCATGAGTTTTGTAATAAATGCGGGCAAAAGAAGGAACTTAAAAAATGTTCGAAATGCAACTTTGTCCGTTACTGCGGCAGAGACTGCCAAACGTACGCATGGCCAGTTCACAAACTGGAATGCGAATATATTAACTCGAAAATCGAAACTTTCACCAGACTACCGTTAAACTCGTTGCTACTGCTACGAACTCTCGAAATGAACGAAATCGAGAAAACAAAACAAGGTGTGAAAGACCGCGAGCTCTGCCCAGAATTAGAAATGTTAGAATCACATCGAGATAAATTCATGGCACTCAAACTGAGTGGCACTACAAAAACTACTTACGATATTATTCTGAACACTTATAAGCCGTTTCTCATCGACAGAAGGTATACCATTTCAGAGAAAACTCTTTTCGATATTCATTGCAAACTAGCCGTTAATGCAAACGCATTCCAAGGGGACTCTACGGTAACTGTGAGCTCCGGGATGTTCCCCGAACAGACCCTACTGAACCACTCGTGTCGTCCTAACTGCCTTAATTGCTACCGCGGCCTTGAGGTGTTGCTAGTCGCGAACAGAGACATTAAGTGCGGGGAAGAGCTTACCATAAACTATATCGATTTAATAAAACCCGTTTGGGAAAGGAGGGCTTTGCTGGAAGAGAGATCCCAGTTCATTTGTGGCTGTGACAGGTGCGTCGGAGAATCTGCGTTATCCGATGCCAATAAGGACAAATGGCCGATACTAGACAGAATATATGAAGCGAATATGGAAGGAAATTGGGAGGAGGTTTTGAGTCTATCTTCTCAAGTTATGAACTTAGAATTTACAGATTTAAAGTTCGACGTTCTTGAAATCTTAGTTCTTAGGATAATATTTGAAGCATACACAGCTCTCAAAGATGACCAAAAAGCCCTGAAAACTCTCAAACAACTCATCGACGTTTCAAAAAAGTTCCTGACAATATATTCTCATGACCTGAGTACTCTCTACGTTCGGCTAGCGGAATTGATGGCTCGACTCAACTTGAGTGAAGAATCCAGCGAAATTAGACAGACCGCTCTGAGACCGATTGAAGTCGTATATGGGAAAGAACATTTTTGGTATAAACAACTAATGTAGAATATAAACAGTATAGTTTTAGTTCATAGTTTACAAATATTGTATCTATATTTTTTTAAACTCTATTGTTGTGTGTTTATTTGTGTTTTTTTTTTGTTTTTTTGGGAATAGTAACCGCAATTTGATTGAGATGGAGACTAACTTTCAAATATTATAATAAGTAAATAAGTATTCTAAACACGAATTTCGTTATTATAAATTTTCAATACATGTATGAATATAATATTGTTGTCTTTATGGTTAGCCAACTATCTTTCCAATATAATTATCTACTTGACAAATTTGATAATTTTTCTGTAATTATTGGAATTATGATCTACTCTAAATGGAATTATGATTTACACTATGGAATTATGATTTCTACCATACTATCATTTCATTTACATTAAGAAATAATTGCATCATAATTTGGAGTCTGTTTATTGTCTGTGCTATTCGATTGCTTGTGACCAAATTATGGACTAAAATGCGACTAATTTGCTACATTATTATCTTAGAAACCTTCCAAACTACAAAAGTTAAAAGTTTTTTTACTTTGCTCGTTGAAGCTAGCAAAGTTCTAATTACAGGCACAACTTTATGTAAATCTGTTTGCGATTTAATAAGTCATTCTGGTGTAGATAATGACCGTTGTTTCAGCAAAGTGGTCGATTATTGGTATTATTTGCTTTAAATGGAAGGATAGTTTTTGTATTACTTGTGACAACCAAAAGTTCATTAACAAAAGTAATCTTAAAGATAATTATCACTGGTTAGTATTTAGCAATTCACTATGTCATGATACATTTATAATGAAGCCAATAAATCTTAATTTCAATACGCAAAAACTACCCCTTTTCTCTGACGTTATATAACAAGAGCACTTTTTGTACTAATTTCGGATTAAATTGCGTTGGTTATAAATTACAATTTTACCAATTTATTCTGTCAGCATGATTCAGCTATGATAAGTAGACCATTGTTCGTTGCCAAAGAGTATATATATAACCGACTAGTGCTCTAGTTCTTAAAGATTCGCCATATATACTTCATACAAAGGATTTAATACAGAAATGGTATTAACAGTTAGCACAATATTAACTCTATTATTTCTATTCTGTTTGTTGACATTGTATACAAACGGGATTTTGGGATGCAATACACGAACACCATCTCTTCTCTTGCAAAGACAAGCATTAATTCGCAAACAGTTTTTCATACAAGCTTCACTCTTAAATCGGGTGCTCTGTAGATAACAGATATATTGTACATATTAAATTTTGATCTAATTATTAATTATTCATATCACTTTAATGTTAATATATTTTTAGCTGATACATTGCAATTCTATGAGTTGTAAATATTATTTTATTAAATCGGAGTAATCTGTTCATATTTTCAATCTTTTATAAATTAAGTATTTTCAGATTAGGTACTTACCTAATTTTAGACAAATAATGTACAATTCTAATTGCAAATGGCTGTAATAAATGTGGGCAAAAAAATTAGACAGACCGATTGAAGTTGTATATGGGAATAACATTTCGGTATAAACAACTAATGTAAATAGAAACAGTAGAAGTATAGCTAACATACAAATAATATATACTAATATAAACTAATCGCGAATTTAGTTCGAGGCGGTTCATCAGCTAATCTTTCTTGGGTTTCTTCCTGTAACGGTCTACGAAATATTTAACAAACAACATCCAGTAAGTTAGATAAACGAAGCCTGTCATCAAAATCGAAGGTCCGGTCGAGTCGCACCCCCCTCCCGTCAACAGGTTGTAATAGATATAACAGTGCATAATGAATGCAAGGACCATCTGTAATACTTGTAGCGATGTAATTGCTATTGAAAACGAGGCCACTAATTTCTTAGCCGGTGTCAACATGATCGCGTAATATCCATACATTAGGAAATGGACTGAGAAATTCATGGTCCCACACCATAGCCCAGTGGATTGTGGGTTGGCATAGTTGTTCATGCTTACGATTACAACAGTCACGTGATGCCACCAATGCAAGAATATAGGTTCCCTGCCCCTCAAAAGAAGGATCACTGTATCCATAAGTTCCACCGGTTTTGACCATGAAAAGAAGTACGTAAACACAATTGAAGGCGATCTGAAAAAATAATCACACGAGCACACCGAATCGTAGAAAGACTTTTGACCGACTACGTATATTGCCTGTGCGATTAAACAAACCGCTCCGAAAAGACTGAAAAGACACATTCCTATGTTGTACGCGATAGAGGGGTAACGCAGGCTCATGCCCCTCCTGCCCTTGAAATATTTCGGGAAAAGAAGTATCATCATTAGGTATAAAACCAGTAGACCCGTTATAAAATCAACATTATTCCTGACATGCTCCTGTCCATCTCCTACTGTAAATTTGCTCGTTTCCCCCCATTGGAAGAGTATTTGAGAAGTGTTGTGTCCGTCTCGAGTCATCGCTGCTAATTCACTGCTATAATTCAGATATCCAGGTAAGAATAGATATTATAAGTTATGGTCTTTTAACTTATCTTGCTTTTGTTGAAGTAGGTATATGAATCATGCAATTGACTTCCTCTACAAAACATCAGGTGAGATGTTGTAGGTAATTGTATCTTTTGATACTCCCTATCTAATTACATTGTATCCTATTTCTATTATTATTCAATGGAGTAATAGTCTATAGTAAAACCTAGTTAGTAACGAGCACGATTAATACGAATTTCCGGTTAGTACGAACACAATTGTTGGACCTTCAAATGATTTTGGATACAAATTACACCGGTTAATAGGAATTTCGGTTATTACGAACACATTTTGGCGATTCTTAGTATAAATTTAAATACTGTATTTGTCATAAGGTATGGTATTAGTTATTGAATTTTGAAATTCCTCAAAACAAGCATAATTTGCTACTTTTGAAACGTATCTTACGTTTTAATTTAATACCTTTTGAAACGTAGTCTTACGTTTAATTGGTTACAATTATTGGTTGTTTGTTCCAATTGCTATATGCAAAGCCACAACAAATTTACTGAAAGTATATCTCACTGAATAGCATTTATTTAATTAATAAGAAGTTAATTAAATGCCACACGCTTGTTTGTCTCTCCTAATTAGTATGGTTGACTAGAACAAGTAATATGGCCTGTGTTATTGATAAAATCTCAAATTTACCTCAAAACCATGATGATATGGATTTGGGAGAAATGGATTATAAGCTGGATATGTTACGTACAGATGGTGAGCTACGTAAACTTGATATAACAAACCATTTTCGTACTCTCCATGAGGATTTGAATAATCGTGAACAGTGTCTGTTAGCAGAGATAGATGAAATCGTTCAGTCTACTTCTGCGAAGGTTTTATCGCAGAAAGAAAATCTAGAACGTTTTACAAAAGCTAAAAAAGACGCAAAGAATATTTTCGAAAGCAATCAACTGATTGATATTCTCAAGGAAACGATTGACAAGATTCAATCACAGATTGACAGTATTATAATCGATCAAGTCGTGGTTCCCGAAATAGAACTGAAATGGGAAATCAATCAAGCCCAAGAGTGTGTTGCTAATTTCTGCGAAATTCTACAGCTTAAGCATCCGTACAATTACCGCAGAATTTGTATTTGGGCCTCAGCTAAGGAGGGGGTCGAACAAGAAGATCTCAAGTCCCCTTTTGGTTTGACAATAGATCCACAAACAGACCTGATTTACGTGGCAGATTGCCATAATAGTCGCATACAAGTGTTCAGCCCTGAAGGGGAGTATACCAGGACTATAAACCTAATTACTCCACACCCTAGGTCCCTTGCTATCCATGGCCCACACTGTTATATCACCTGCGATCTTTGGATCCTGAAGGTGTTGATATCTGACGGAACTTTGGTTAGTACACTGAAAGTTAAAAACGAAATTAGAGGCTTTGATTTGTACAAGGAACAGTTATTTGTTTGTGAGTTGGAAGAGTATAATGTGAATGTGTTTGGGTTGGAATTAGTTTTGTTAAAAAAGATTAAATTAAAGTCTGAATTCCTAATTGCGGATAAGCATGGTTTGTATCACGCATACCAATTTGATATAAAGATTGTTGATAATATTATGTATATTCTGTTCGCGAATTCGAGTTTTCCACTTCAGTCCTTCTCAATGAATGGCGCGCTTATAAAAGCTATTATTTGCGAAGAGCTTATTCGAGAGAGCTACTTTTTCTGTATCGACAAAGACAAGAATTTCCTCTTAACAGACAGAATTTCGCATCAAATTAAAATATTCTCTCAAGAAGGACTTTGCCTTGGAAATGTAGGGCAAAAAGGAGTTTTAAAAGGGCAGCTCAAACTACCGATGGGATTAGCTCTCAACAAAGCAAACAGAATTGTTGTGTGCGACCTGAAAGTTGATAATATACTTCAGTGTTTTTAGTTTATTGCATATTATATTTTTCTACAGATTAGTACATGTTTCGTTTAGTGTGTATTTCGAAAAATATTACTCAATCTTTGTAACATTTACATTTTCAAGCTGTTGAAACTCATTTACCTTGCACTAATCATTCCTAGTTAACTATATTAGAATGTGGTTTAATTTATCTTTGTATCTTACATTATCTCAATTAATTATGGGCACGTGGCTTGCCAATATTCAGCTGAATTTTATTAATAAATTCCTTACATCATATTGCCTTGTTAAGTTTTAATCATTAATTAATTAATTAACTAATTATCCGTACAAATTACTTTGTAAACCTTTGATTACAGTTGCATTTATTCAATCACAAGATTTTCGTTAACTATCCACTAATTGCTCTAAATTAGTTTACTTTTTGAAGTTTATACTCCTTAATTGATTGATTTTAATAACTAATATGAAAACCTATAATTTTCAGCAACTAAACAAATGCACAGAATGCGCTTTGCAATTTTATTTCATCAGCAACTATTTAAATATTAACTTATCCGAAATTTAAATACTAATTCAGTAGAACCTCGTTAGTACGAACACGGTTAATACGAATTTCCAGATAAGACGAACAAACAGTTCCACAAAATCAGGTCCCTACAATGGCTATTCAATGGCTATTCAATGGGTATTACTCCGGTTAATACGATACGAACTCTGGATAAAGCGAACAAAATTTTGCCATCCGTTGGTATTTGTATTAACGAGGTTCTACTGTACATAGACTATTCCTAGTACAAGTGATATAAACCTATTGGAAACACACAGTTATTATGGCTGAGATGGATATGGACCAGGACGATCGTCCGCAATGCGAGCGTCGCATCTCCTTCATGAATCCTGGCGCCCACAACGCCTCCCACCACCAGTCTCCCAACACGCTAACGCCTCTCTCCCTGGCAACGACACCTTGTCAGTTCTTCACACAACAATCCAGCCACTCCTCCACCCCCGTCAGCTCAAGCTTCGAGTACCAATCAGGCACCATATGCTCCCAGGTAACCACTCACGTCAATTGGAATGTACAGGAGAACATAGTTAGATACCGGATATAAGAACATTATACTGGAAAACGGTTACCTATACCCCTATATAATTTATGCCGGTTATAAGAGCATTTATATGCAATGTTCTTAAAAAACCGACATCCACTGTATATGAACACGGTTAATATGAACACTATTTCAGTCCTATTCAAAGCCTTTCAATACAAATTCGAATAAGGAGTACACATTATGACGGTCCCCTGGTGCACGTACTAACGAGGCTATAGTATACGCCTATCTCAGGGTATTATACAGCCATTTTGTCCAATTTCGCACTCCTGGATAATTCCTTGGCCTATATATCACTGACTGTTTGTAGGCATTCGGGCGGCTTGACGATATGCGTCGGGACTCTCTCCTCTGTGACGTAGTGCTTAGGGTGGACCAACAGGACCTGCCGGCCCACAAGTGCGTGCTAGCAGCCACCAGTCCCTACTTCAGGGCCATGTTCACAGGGAATCTGTCCGAGAGCAGACAGAGCATCGTACAGCTACAGGTAATACACTGATAACCATGGATATACATGCATACTGTACTTGTTAGTAGGAACACCAGGACCCGGAGAATTTGTTCTTACGTATTATTGGTTAGAGGCCGTTCAAACGTAACGTAACACTCCAAAGGAGAGGGTAAACACTGACAGACTATCTTTTAGGTATTTACAAAAATGGTCAAAAATCGTGTCTAACTTTCGGGAATTTCGCGTTACGCTCACCTGCATTCATTTGTATAAGCTAGGGGAATTAATTAACTCCTTAACCGATATTTCCTCTAATCCGTGTTCCTATTAACGAGAGTCTACTGTAGTTCGAATATCTCAATATACCATGGATAACACGGTTTACTTAGGAGTTGGACTCCGGAGCAGTGGAGGCTCTAATACAGTTCGCGTACACCGGAAAGCTTGAGATCAGTCAGAACAACGTGCTCCTGCTTATAATGGCCTCGGGTCTGCTTCAGCTCCCCGAGGTACAGAATGCCTGCTGTCAGTATCTAGCTAAGCTGCTACATCCCTGCAACTGCCTTGGCATAGTGCACTTTTCGGAGCAACACGGGTGTAGCGAGCTGTATGAAGAGGCCTGTGGTTATGCTTGGCAGAACTTCTCTATGGTTGTTAAATCTGAAGAGTTTCTTAACCTGACGCACTCGCAGGTTATTTCTCTCATCGGTAGCAATGAGTTAGGCGTCTCTTCGGAAGAGGATGTGTTTGAAGCTGTTTGCTCCTGGGTCAGGCGTGATAGGTGAGTTCTTATATTCTGTGTTTGGTAACTCGTTTGTATTATCCATGGATAATGACCTAATCTTACGACGGACAAATTTTGCAAAAAATCGGGCTTTAATACCTCTGCTATTAACCGGTTTTTATATACAGTAATACGAACCCCAAGGGACAAGGAATTATCCAGGAGCGCGAGACGCTCCTTTTTGGAGTATGATTTTTGGAAAATTTTAATTTACGAGCGTGGTGATTTTGAATCTTCTCCTATGCCGTAACATTAATTTGTGATTTAGGCGTATGAAAATTGATTAGACCAGGATTAGGAGCGTATTTACAAATTGCTGTATAATACACACGTTTGATAACTCTTGTTGTGTGAATCCATGGTTAAAAACAGGTGTCTAATCTTTCGACGGACAAATATTGCAAAAAAATTCTGGCTTTAATACCTCTGCCATTCACCGGTTTTTATATACAGTAATACGAACACCAAGGGGACCGTCGAAATTTGTTCGTATTATCCGGAAATTCGTAATAACCGGAGTTATTTGTACGTATTTGTATAGGCTAGGGGAATTAACTGATTTTTAACGGATTAACGAAATTTAATTATTGTATGTTTGTCCATAGTGTGTAATGTTTATTTGCATACTTGGTTGATAGAATTCCCATTCATTCGCTTTGCAGATGCTCTAGTATTAAGTGACACTTAGCACTATCCTATTAGTCTTCTTGAGGTGCGAATTTCAGTGTGATTCTCCTTCCAATAATGTCAAATGTTATTCTTTACACTACGCCAGTTGCTATGTATTCCTGATTCTGCTTATTCGCTTAGCACCCATACTGTTCTATTGATCCGCACTACCTATTCATTCTGTACAGCGGCACTCTATAAATTCTTAAAATGAAATAAGACTCCAGCTTTAGTTTACGTTATAGGTCCTCTTGTGACGATGCTCTATATTACCTTATGATCGGGTTAGTTTACACCTTGTTATGAACAGAGTAATACGATATTCTTATAATTCTGTGTATACTGTATACTGTATGCATTCCCTGTCTCACTAAGTCTATTGGAGAATTTTAATCGTGCAACAGATATCATTTGGGCTTCAGTTATTGCCTTGTGTGCGATTGTATATATAATAGATTGAGCCAATATATACAATTTATTTACCTCTGAGCGAGTACTAAATGGACGGAACACAAATAAAGAAGAAAAGTGATATTTATTTAAGCTTCCAGAGGCCGGATGTTGGTACAGTTACCAAAATGTCTGTTGATGGAGAAAACGCGGAAACTAGCTTTTCTTGCGAAAATTCGTTACTTTTGCCCGACCAGAATTGGGAGGCCCCACCCCGACGACGGAAATTATCATTTTTTCCAAACTTACCCCGCAAAAGAGAGGATTTCCACACTCTATTCAGACTCACCCTTTCTACCTTTCTGTTTATGGTAATGCTGGGATGCGGGGTTCTACTAGTTGTCTTCCCAGAGGTAGAAAACGAGTCCTATATAATCGCGGTGCAAGGAGAAGACGCACAAGTTACGGAGATTAACGAGATTAGCAGCTACGGAAACTATTTCATGGCGGAACTAAACGGTCCCTTTCTCACTTCCGAAACTTGTAACTCCACAAAGACCGCTTCAGGTGTTCCCATTTATAACCAAACTGACGCACTTTATATGCGAGTGCTACAGAATGGGACCGATATTTCCACATTCTGTATCCGACTCGACACCAATCATAACCTATCATTCACAGTCGAAGATTCCACACAGAAAAATGTACGCAAATTCAATGCGCCAGTGAATAACACTGCAGAAGTCGCCTTTTATTCGACCAGCAAATACACGTTAGCCTTCAGTGCCAAACTCTCCGTTGTATTCTCGCCTAATCTAGAAGTTCTGTACGCCGCATTAGTGCTTGTATTCGTGTACTCTCTGATAATATTCGAGTTCGTACATCGCAGTGTAGCAGCTATGTTAGGTAGCACGCTCGCCATCTCCATTCTGGCTACTCTGGGCAAGCGACCTGAGTTGGACGTTATTATATCCTGGATAGATTACGAAACCGTTTGTCTGCTCTTCGGAATGATGATTATAGTCGGGGTTATTTCGGACACGGGGTTCTTTGATTATTTCGCGATTAAAGCCTACCGACTGTCGCGTGGTCGGGTGTGGCCTCTTATATTTATCCTGTGTATGTTCGCTGGTGTTGTCTCTGCTTTCCTTGACAACGTGACTACCATCTTGCTATTGACACCAGTTACGATCCGTCTCTGTCAGGTGCTCAATGTGGATCCGCGTCCGATTCTCATCGCGGAAGTGATGTTCTCGAATATCGGCGGAACGGCCACAGCCATCGGGGACCCGCCTAACGTTATTATCGTGTCTAACAAAGCGATTAAGAGCCACGGAATCGACTTTGTAAACTTCACAGTGCACATGGCGATTGGGATATTCTTCTGTATGATTGGAGCCTTCTTCTTTCTACGCCTGCTCTATTGCCGAAAGGTTTTCCAGAACAACGACACTCCTCACGTGGCTGAGCTAAAGCGCGAGAGGGACATTTGGCTGAGACAGGCCACGCGCATGGGTGACGTCACACTGGAGGAGAAACAGGTTAAGGAGGCGCTCCAGGGTAAAGCTAAAGAGGTGCAGGCGAGGATCAAAGAGGAGGCACTCGGGGCTAGCACAGCTGACAAGTGGAAAGACAACTTGAGACTCCTGGAAGACAAGTATCGGATCACTAACAAGGTGTTGTTGTTCAAGTGCGTTGTGGTGCTGTGCATCGTACTGTCGCTGTTCTTTCTTAGCGCATCGGAGAACGTACATATGGACCTAGGATGGACAAGTGTGTTGGGAGCTATACTGCTCATTGTGTGGGCGGATATTCGGGATTTCGAACACCTGTTGGAGAAAGTTGAATGGGGCACTCTTCTGTTTTTCGCGGCTCTTTTTATCCTTATGCGAGCCTTGGAGGAGATGGGTCTGATTGAGTTTATAGGCACACAAACGAAGCTCCTTATCGAACAGGTGGAGACTACGAATAGACTGTCAGTTGCTGTTATTCTAATTCTGTGGGTGTCGGCCATTGCCAGCTCGTTCATAGACAATATTCCGTTCACGACAGCAATGACGGGTGTCATTCTCAAAATGGCAGAGACGAGTGGCGATGGAGAAGAGCCACTGCCGATAAAACCGCTTATTTGGGCCCTGGCTTTCGGCGCTTGTCTCGGGGGAAACGGGACTTTAATCGGCGCCTCTGCTAACGTTGTGTGTGTGGGTATAGCTGAACAGAAAGGGTATAAAATCTCCTTCTTTCAATTCTTTAAAGTAGGGTTCCCTATGATGTTGTTCACAACAACAATTGCTATGATATACCTCGTTATATGCCACTCCATTCTCAAATGGAATTACTTTTAATTCCACTGCATAGGACGAATTGTTCTTTTGGAATTTTCCGATTTTACGGTAGTACAAATTATTCTACTTATTTTTATTTACATTGTTTACTTCTGAACATATATCTTACCTCAAGTTGGATTTTTTCTTGAGTTGTATATTTATTATTGAATGCATGTTTACAAATTGATTTATAATATTATTTGTTTGAATATATTTGCTTATTTACTTGCTGAGTTCAATTTGAAGCCAATTTCTCAGTTGACTCAATTAATTTAATTAATAAAGAAATTATTAAGTTACGTTCTTTCTTATAATTTCACATTTGTTAAGAAGTCCATCAAGTATCCTATAATTGTTATCACAGTCGAGTTCGTGTAATAACAAGTCGCATTTTACACGAAATTAGCTTGCTAATAGACTAACTTGCTATAAAGGAACAAAAGTAACATTAAATATTCACTTGAGGACTGAAATAAATTGCTAATAGAATATGAATTTACTTATCCACCGATCATAGAATATTATTGCTATTAGAGCAATATTATATTGTATTTGAACAGAATTACATTAAATGTTTGCTTGGGGACTTAAATAACTTGCTAATAGAATAATATTGCTATTAGAGGTACAGAATTACATTAAATGTTTGCTTGGGACTGAAATAACTTGCTATTAGAGCAATTGCTATTATGCGAACACTATAATCGCGTGCCATGCGATGGGTAGATTAATCGCGGTTGTGTGTAGAGAGCCGCGGGTGGACTTCTTCCCTTCTCTCCTGGAGCACGTGCGACTCCTGCTACTCAGCAAGGATTATCTGTTAGACCGAGTTGATGTAGAGGAGCTAATGCAGGTGAGCCCCACGTGCAAGGATTTCCTAATAGAAGCTATGAAGTACCACTTGTTGCCCACTCAAAGACGGAAAGAATTCGAGAGTCCGAGGTGTCTCCCGCGAAAGCGCACGGGGCCCCCCAAGGTGCTGCTGGTCGTCGGGGGACAGGCGCCTAAGGCCATTCGGAATGTGGAACTATACGACCTGAATGGTTCCGGTTCCCACCAGGTGGGAGAGCTAGCACAGAGACGCTGTCGATGCGGCGTAACTGTATGCAGAGACAATCTGTATATCGTGGGCGGGTTCGACGGGACCACGCGCATAAAGTCTATAGAGCGACTCCATATTCCTACCAGTAGGATAGAAACGCTAACTTCGATGGCGTCGCGTCGCTCCACGCTGGGGGTGGCCCTTATGGGTGGGTACATTTACGCGGTCGGGGGGTTCGACGGGACGAACGGGCTGGAGACTGTGGAGCGGTTTCACATCGAGACAGGCAAGTGGATGCAGATAGAGCCTATGACCACGAGACGGTCCAGTGTGGGCGTGGCGGTGCTAGGGGGGTATCTGTACGCTGTGGGGGGGTACGACGGGCACGCGAGACAGTGCCTCAATACTGTAGAGCGATATGACTCTACTAGTGACTCCTGGACACTCGTTGCTTGCATGGAGTGTAAGCGAAGCGGAGCCAGCGTGGCTGTGTTGGACGGAATGCTGTATGTAATCGGCGGACACGATGGTCCGGACATCCGGTGCTCTGTGGAGTGCTACGATCCGACCAGAGACAGCTGGCAAGCTACAACTTCAATGCACACCTGTAGGCGAAACGCCGCGGCTACGGTCGTGCACGGGTTCCTGTACGTAGTGGGAGGAGATGACGGTACCACCTCGCTGGACACGATTGAGATGTACGATTCGTTTCTGAGACAGTGGAAAGTATGCGATGAGCTTTTGAAGCAGGGCCGCAGTTATGCTGGGCTCGCTGTTATTGATAGGCCAACCGAGACTGCGTCACCGATATTCATTTAAGCACACACTCTCTCAGCTGTTAATTTCCTTGCTAATAATATGAAAATTATTTATTTCACACATATTTGTATTCCCTTTTGTTATTAATTAAACATACCTGGCTTCAGTTATTAATCTATACAACATTTAGCTTTATTTTGCAACTGATGTCGCTTCGTTCGTTACATATATAATTTGATCGTAATTCATTTTATTTGACAACAACAAATAATCTTATTTACAAGTTTAAGCTAATTTCTTTGTTTATATAGTTAGTCTCTCTTTATTATACACTCGGTTTTTATTCCTCTTTAATTTTATTACAATCAAAACAAACAACAAACACACACAAAGTCGAGTTTAATATAATTTTGATATTAACTTGACTTAAAATGCGAATTTCATTTGAATCTTTATAATACATAATTCAGGTAAAAGGTGGCCTGTAATTACCCAGCTATTGTCTATTTGGAACAATACTTTTGGGATAATTCCGCAACATTTATGTTATTAATCTAATCTTCTGAATTGCTAATTAGACATTATCTTTGTAATACTAAATTATTCAAACATTCTTTAATCTGAATTCAGCTTCAATTCACCCTCAGATTATTCATTAGCAGTTGCTACGATTACTATTTATCTTTGTAATCCTAGCAGAATCTCAGTTATTTCTTATAGGTTCTGACATAGGAAATATGTTTTGTGTTGTCTAAATACACCAACTTATGGCAAGGAAATCTTACGCCATCAAATCAGTCGAGTACCATCTGCCAGTGTTATTTTAAGTAGCTAGCATTATCATTGGCATCTCTAGAATAGGATTTATAGAGTTTAGTTAAAATACTTGTTTGTTACGACACTTTCTTGCATTTATTGTCTGCCATTACTTCTACTATATTGCCTTATCTGTTATTGAATCCAAAAAATCGGATATAAATTGTTATTATTAGTTTATTGTTGATTCCTTTTGTATTCTAACAAGATTTGAACTTTACAGCTTGTCAGTTTATTTGTAACAGTTGAGAATTTATTGGTACTATACAGCCTGATAAAATACTTAGAAATCGTTTAAGCGTTTGTCTCATAACTCTATCTTATTATTATTTGCATATCTGCCATTTATTTGTTGTTTACAAGGAATTTTACCCAAAAATGAGTAGACAGTTGCACCCTCCCATATCAGTATTATATTTCTCGAAACTCCGCATTTTTAGAAGAACTGAGATTGCATAATTCTTAAAAAAATGACCATATTTCGGTATTTTTAAATCCTGACAAATTAAGCCCTTACTCTTCAAGTAAGACTAGTTCTCATTAAAGAATTTCTATAATTGCAGATAAACAAATTGTTGCTCTGTTCGCATGCTAAACTTCCAATTACTTCACACTCCATAATATTTGTAAGTGTAACTGGGATATTAATTAAGTAGAGTAGAACCTCGTTAGTACAAACACGGTTAATACGAATTTCCGGATAAGACTGACAAACAGTTTTACAAAATCAGGTCCCTACAATGGCTATTCAATGGGTGTTACTCCGGTTAATACGAACTCCGGATAAAGCGAACACATTTTACAGTCCGTTGGTGTCCGTACTAACGAGGTTCCACAGTAGTTAGATGGAGGTTAGCACTGCTAACTCCGTTAAGGTTTATAACCTATCGAGTGGCAAGTCAGTCCCTGAATGGTTGAACGAGCGAAAACGCCGTCAGCTGTTAAAGAAGAATCCTGAAATGCAGCGGAGGGTACAGTTATTGCAGGATTTCGATATGCCGGTATCCAGCAGCCAGGTGTCAGTTTCCGCAGACGGAAACTACATAGTAGCCACTGGGCTTTATAAGCCGTGTGTTAAATGCTATGACGTAAACCAGTTGTCACTTAAGTTCGAGAGGGGATTAGATTCCGAAGTTGTTAAGTTTCGCATTCTCTCCGAGGACTATTCGAAGCTTGCATTTCTCCAGGCAGACCGGTATGTAGAGCTACACGTTAGGAGTGGGACTTACTTCCGAATTAGGGTCCCAAGTTTCGGAAGGGACATGGCATACCATCCGCCCTCCTGCGAGCTCTACGTGGCCGGAACAGGACCAGAGGTGTACCGGATAAATCTCGAGTTGGGTCACTTTATGTCACCTCTCCTAACCCAGTCCTCTTCGAATAATGTTTGCGCGTTTAATCCTAACCACTATCTGCTAGCCGTCGGTAACCAAGATGCTGTTGTGGAATGTTGGGACCCGAGGTCAAAGGTCAGAGCGGGTTCATTGCACTTAATGGATTCCGGGTTCGACTTTGGCTTTAGGCCGGCGGTCACTGCCCTATCGTACGATGGCCCCCTGACCCTAGGAGTAGGGACCAGTACAGGACAGATTCTGTTGTATGATATCCGATCTACAAAGCCATTGGTAGCTAAAGACCATAATTACGAACTCCCAATTAAGGGCATTGCATTCAATAGGGAAATGAACCTTGTACTCTCTGTTGATGCCAAGTGCCTTAAGATTTGGCACAGAGCCAGTGCGGCTCCCTACGCTTCCATTGAACCTCAGAATGACATCAGCAATCTCTGCTACCTCAACAGCTCTGGGTTGGTACTGATGGCTTGTCAGGATTCTAAGATGCTGGCTTACTACATCCCAAGCATTGGGAAGGCCCCTAAGTGGTGCTACTTTCTGGACAACCTGACTGAAGAGCTCGAAGAAGATGCCACTCCTTCGGTATACGACGATTATAAGTTCGTAACTGATCAAGAGCTGAACACGCTGGGGCTCTCACACCTCAAGGGCACCAACCTGTTGAGGGCTTACATGCACGGGTATTTCATAAACATCAGACTTTACAAACGAGCCAAATCCATAACGGAACCGTTCGCCTATAGCGAGTACCGTAAGAAGAGGATCGAGGAAAAGTTAGAGAAGGATCGCGCGACGAGAATCAAACAGAAGAAGCTGCCTAGAATAAACAAGCAGTTTGCAATAGAGCTCCTACAGAACAAGAAGAACAGACACAACGAGCTGGCTAATCCTTTGGGGGACGATAGGTTCGCTTCCATGTTCCAGGAGCCCGAGTTCGAAATGAACACCGAGAGCGAAGAGTACCAACTGTTGCACCCAATTATATCCTGTTTCCAAAAGAACGTGAAACGTAAACTGGAGAAGTTAAAACTTAAGAATCCGACTGGTAATGAGGATAATAACGATAGCGAGAGAGAAGGGGAAGTGAGTGACGATTCTTCTTTGGAAGATTACTTTATTCAGTCCTCTGGTGCTAATAGTGAGACTGAAGAAACAGGGATTATCGGGACAGCTACTGAAGATACGCCTATTTACAGAGAAGGCAGGGATGTGGAGTTTGTTCAGAAACATAAGGTTACTAAGGAAACGCTAGAATCTCGATTGAAGAAATTAGAAACTGAATCTGAAGAGACTCAGTTCAATGAAATGGCAGATATCAGATTCAAAATTCCAGACACAAAAGTAGAACCACAAATCCCAAAGAAGTTGGGACAAACGAGAGATAGGAAGGCCAGACGGCCCGCCAAATCCTATCTTCCTAAAATAAAACGTGTTGATTGGAATAAAAAGAGACGCTAATTTTATTAGTAATTTCGTAGATAATGTTATCAATAAAGAATCCATATTTTTAATAACTTCGTGAATATTTGATTTTCGTATCACATTATCTAAACAAGTTCACTATATTTAGAAGCAGAATTTATGCATTTTTGTAATTCTCGGCTTATATTTCAGCAATTGAAATTTACAGCTTCAATATCGATAGTATAGTACGTATTAATTCTAGGTATTTATTATAATTATTTCCAGCTATGCGATTACGTAGCAAGCGTCTCACACTCGACGAGCCTTACGAAGATGCCTTTTGTTCCGATCCCAGCTCAGATAATAATGGAGACGCCTCTAATAAGCTCGCTAGCTCAAACTCTATAAGCACACCCCGTAGATCGGCCCGTAACATATCGAATAGCATCACCGCTTCCCCCGCAACCCCCGTAATTCGTAAACTGGTAAACAAGCGTCTGAAGCTCTCTCCTTGCGAATCCCCGCTCCGCAAACACGTTCTCATTACGGACACGGTAGATAGCTCCTCAGATGAATCTGTGTCCGTTGCTGTCGCCACAGACCCGAGCTCAATGGAGGCGGCGCGCCGGTCTCTTCGCGTCTCCTCTGTCCCCGAGACGCTCCCCGGGCGAGAAGGCGAGTTCTCTAATATCTACAGCTTCCTGCGTGGCAAGCTGGGCACTCGGAGCGGCGGCTGTATGTACATAAGCGGAGTTCCGGGGACCGGCAAGACCGCCACTTCTCTCGGGGCTATTGCGAGACTCCAGAGAGAGGCAGGGGGCGTCAAGAAGATACCGGAGTTCATATTCTCGCATCTGAATGGAATGCAGCTGTCCCGACCCGAGCACTTGTACACCCGACTGGCTAGCGACGTGCTGGGAGAGAAGAGGAGAGTATCCTCCGATAAGTGCCTACAAATGCTGGATGCGTACTTCTCTGATGGAGACCAGGAGCCTGTGAGTTAGGTATAGCAATAGTAGCAATAGTAGCATGCCAATTGTGTCAGTTCGTAGTTAGGGAGCTCTGTTAACCTCAAGGAATATAGTGCAACTAACAAATTATCCACCAACACCTTTTCTAATGTAGTTTTAGGTATTTTTTAACATCAAAAATTCACTTTTTCTAAACCGGGTTTTTATATTTAAAAAGATGTTGTTCCCACATATAAGTAAGCCCAAATTAACATGTTACAAATCCCATTTGACAGATTGTAGCATAAGAAGAAGCTATTATAATACCACTTATACCAGAAGCTCTAACTAACTAGTTACAGAAGAGCTCTCTAGATTCCTTCCTGCTCTAGTTAATCAGCTGCTCACTGATTGATTCCTGTCTGTGTGTAGGTAGTGGTGTTACTGGATGAAGTGGACCTGCTCTGCACGCGTAAACAGACGCTTCTCTACAACCTGTTCGACTGGACAGCTCGCCCCGGCACCCGCCTGACCGTCCTGGCCATCGCTAACACCATGGATCTCCCGGAGCGGGCGTTCGCGGGCCGCGTGGCCAGTCGCATTGGACTCACGCGTACGATTTTCCAGCCGTACTCCTTCCGACAGCTGCAGGCCATAATACAGGCCAGACTTAGGGAGATACCCGCGTTCGACTCGGAGGCGATCGAACTGGTGTCGCGAAAGGTGGCTGCGGTTTCCGGCGACGCGCGGAGAGCTCTGGACATCTGTCGCAGAGCCACCGAGGTGTCGCGCGACCGGAAGTCGGATAAGATAGGCATTTCACACGTGGACAGAGCTCTTACGGAGATGTTCTCGTCTCTAAAGGTGAGTGATAAGTTGCCGTACAAACGTTATGTAGTGATTAACCATTGTGTGACATAACATCCTTTTGTACAGAACCTGCATAATCCGACCATCTATATCCGGAATTCAGCAGAACCGACACTTTTCCTTATCCAGTTGAGCGTAGGACTATGCATTAGTGCATAATCCGACAATTTGGCAATTCGACATTTTTCCTTATCCAAACGGGTGTCGGATTAGACAAGTTCTACTGTATTATAAATGTCCAGAAAATCGTGACATATGGGGGTGTGTATACTTTTGGAATTACTTTCGTGTCCCTAATGACTAACAGTTGTTGTTATAGTTCCTGTTTGTAGATAACAGCTGTTAAGAGCGCCTCTACATTGGAACAGCTGTTCCTGAGGTCAGTTCTCTCAGCTGTGAGGGAAAGCGAGTGTGAGGAGGTACCTGTACAGTCGGTTTTAAAGAACTTAAGTAGTCTAGCTCATTTCCAAGGCATTCCTACTCCCTCTCACATAGAGGCATTTCGCTGTTTCCGCTCATTAGTAGCTAGTAGACTTCTGTTAGAAACTGGGCCTTCAAATGCTGAATTGCTACAAAAGATAAGTCTAAACATAAGTACTGATGATCTCAGTTTTGCTTTGAAGTCTCTGCAGAATTAATTGACTGAAAGATTTTAATCACATTGACAGTAAACTAATTTTTTAGAAATTACTTTGATTCAACTTTTCTATTTGATGATCGCACAAGTCTTGTACACAAACCAACAATCCACAATTTCAATGAATGAATTATCTGTTATTTAACCGCTCTTAGCTTCTTTTAATTATGTTTAATGTTACGCAATACTAATTATCCGGCATAGGTATTGGTGTGTGCTTCTTAATTGGAATTACACACTTGGAATATGCAAAGGATTTGTACTTTGAAAGAATTAGTTTATTTATTAGAAATGTTGGAAACACCGGTGATTAGTAGAAATAACGACGCATGATTTATAAGATTGGAATTTGAAATATCATTATCGAAAGGTACGTATAGATTTAATTTAATTTGCAAGATAAAATTTGATCATTGAATGAAATATAGTTATCGAATTAATTGGTTATCGAACGCACGAATACGTACATTTAATTATAGTTTGAATCACAGCATACTTGCATGGACTCTATGGTTTCACCAGACAGGCTTACAACCGAGCTCAGAACTTCCCTAGCCGAGGAGCGGTTGGTATCAGAGACGCATCTCTCCTCCCTAGAGACCCTACGCACCGAGTACCTGTGTCTGCAACAAGCGCACGGAAAGCTTAGATCCGATAGCGAGGGTATAAAGTCCCGGCTATCCCACCTGCAGCAGACTGCCCGCGAGGCGCTGGCCCGCGGCGAGGCCGAGAGAGGGACCCTCCTGGAGGAGATACAGGCACTGCGGGCTAACCAACTGACACCCGAGCGAATCGAGATTCTCAAGACGGACATAGCGGAGGGGATAGAAGGGGCGGCGCTGGATAAACTGGATCGGGCGTCCGGCGAGTCGGATCAGCTGAGACAGGAGCTTAGCAAGATTAGGTAGCCAGCTGTGTTCTCTTAGCGCAGCTGTAGTAAGCGTAACTTGTGTGTAACCATTCAACTGATTTGTTAGAGCGGAATAAGCTGGAAATATTTACTCAGTAGTTGTGAAATTAAAGAATCCGTATTTGTAGATACAACTATTCGTTCCTGAAGAGCGAATACGAACACGAAGTCGGGCGCAGGAATGCCATTGTGGAGGAAACCGAGCGAAAGCACGCGATCGATATCTCCCGCCTTAAAAAGGAGCGCGACCAGCTGCTCGGCAGACTCAGCTCAGAAACGGAATTCGATTCTAAAGAAATGAGAGCGGTGGCCCGAGAGAACGCGCAGCTCAAACAGAAAGTGTCCTCCATTCAGGGAGAGCTGGACGGGATACGGGAACAAGGGGACGATAGGTTATTAGTGGACATTCGAATATAATACAGTAAACTCTAATTGATAGTCACCTCGGGACCAGGTTACTTTGACCCGATTAAGCGGAGAAATCAATCAAGCCAAACTGTCATTCCGTCTTATAAATCCTGTGAAATTTTGACCCCATTAAGCCGATAAATCTATTAACCGGTGGCTCTATTAAGCGGAATCGACTGTATAATACAGTAGACTCATTGATGCGAACGCTGTCGAAATTTGTTCGTATACGGTATCCGAAATTTGTATTAACCTGAGTCATTTGCATGCATTTGTATAGGCTAGGAGAATTAAACATTTAAACATTGTTCTCCTTATGTGTTCGTATTAATGAGAGTATACTGTAATAATAATAATATTTATTGAATATAGTCACGACTGCTATTATCTACAAAGTTACTTATTGTAATTATCCTACTTGGTCTGTTACAGACTACGGATCAATACAATACAATACACTCGGTGCTTTATAGAGTAGCTCATTAGAAGCCTGTGAGGTTGTGTTGCCATTTATGATTCAAAGTTTACAGCTAATTAATTTGAAAAGTTTGTATCTTTATTCCCAAAATTGGGCTTAATTGGAATACTGTATACATTAGGCTATCATTCTAAAGAACTGTCCTATATACAGTCAACTCCCGCGCCCGTTATAACGAAGTGCTCGGGACCGTAGTTTCATTTCGTTATAAGCGGAGTTTGTTATAAGCGGAATAAGATTGAAAGATTTCCGTACCATTGAACGACTTCGTTATAACTTATAAGCATGTACTTCGTTATATCCGACTTGGTTATAACTTATATATCCTATAACGGGGGTTGACTATAGGCTGATACAAACCGAAGACCTGACTCAGCATATAAAGTCCCAGCTCACGGACACTATGATCCACGTGAGTTCTCTCGAAGCGGAGAAGGCGACCCTGTCACTCCAGGTGGAGCGAACACAAGCAGAGCTCCTGCGGGCTCGCAAACAGCTGCAGGAGACTCTACGGGAGAGCGGGACCGTTAAGGGGGCCCTCAGCGAGGCGGGTAATCAGCTGGAAGAGATGACACACCGACACAAGATAGAAGTAACCGAAGTGAGGATGCAGAGCGAAATGAGAGTTGCGGAGATGGACGAGACCAACGGGAATCTGTCTGTAAAGGTTTGTAATACAGAACATATCGGATATAAGCACACCGGTTATAAGACATATCGGATATAAGCACACCGGTTATAAGACATATCGGATATAAGCACACCGGTTATAAGCACACCGGTTATAAGACATATCGGATATAAGCACACCGGTTATAAGAACATATCGGATATAAGCACACCGGTTATAAGAACATGTCGGATATAAGAACACTATGTTGGAAAACTGTTGCCATATACCCTATATAATTTATGTCAGTTATAAGAACATGCCGGTTATAAGAATATTAAGATCAGTTCCCGACGATGTGCTTATAACCGGCATCCACTGTATCTCTTAACATGATAAGCGGTTAATAGGAATATGTTTCTGTAGATCCGTGGTTTGAATGACCATATTTCTGACCTGAGCGAGCGTCTGTCTGTTAGCGAGAACAAGGGGAGGGAGCAGCAGCGAATAACCGGGGAGAAGATACAGTCCGTTAAGGAGTGCGAGTGGGCCAAACTGAGCGAGCTACAGGAGAACAGAGTTACCCTAGAGACACGCATAACCGAGCTAGAATCTCTGCTGAGTGGGAGGGAGACTGAGTTCTCTCTCCAGTTGGAACAGAGTCAGGACAGAGTCGGTTCTCTCGAAACAGAGTTAGCAGGCAGTCTAAGGAATAGAGAGCAACTTGAGGATCAGCTGAGAGAGGTAGGAATATTATAATTGAGTCTTTCACCTTAGTTGATTCTTTCAAAACATATTTGCATTTCCAGATGAAACACCAGGTTTCAGAACTGCACAAAGAACTGAGCCATCAGAAAGCTGCTCTTAAGAAGTTCGCGCAATTAAAGAATCAGTTCCAGAGCCTGGCGGCTTCTGAACAGGAATACAAACAAACTAACGAGCAACTGAACTCAAGGTCACCTTTGTTCTACACTTAGTATAATAAATAGCATGTCACTTTTCATGACATATCATAACGTGTGTCTAAAGCAATGGGGAAATTTGGGACCGAGAAAAAGTGTTCATATTTTGGAGTTGTTCTTTTCTTGGAGGTGTTCACTTTTGGAGGTTTTACTGTATATGTGATCAGCTGTTGGTAGGTGTCTGTTGGTGGAAGAGGAACTAAAGAGGTGTGAGTACAACCACGAACGGATTATATCAGAACTCCAGTCAGGGCATGACCGGGGCAGAGAGGAGATATGCGAAGAAATGAATAAACTGAATTTGGCAGCTCAAGAGCTCTCTGGGGAGAAAGATAATCTTAGAAAGAAACTGGATAAGATACTGCGCTCTGCTAGAAAGATGAAGATTAAGTATAAACAGAAGTTAGCACAGTTTCAAGAGTCTATAAACCTCAGTACAGCAGAGAGAGATAAGGTTTGTTAGTTACCTAACAGTATTATACAGGCATTAGTAAATAAGCTCATAATCCTGGTCTGATACAATTTTCATACGCCTAAATCATAATTATTGTCCTTCCTTGTTACCTACTCATTATTCTAGAATTTGACTATTTCTATGTATTGTAAACTAACTGCTGAATGGTGTAACTGGTTGTGTGATACAGTAAATACCGGATGTAAGAACATTATATTGGAAAACTGTTTCCATATACCCTGTATATTTTATGCCGGTTATAAGAACATGTCGGTTATAAGAACATGCCGGTTATAAGAACATGTCGGTTATAAGAACATGCCGGTTATAAGAACATGTCGGTTATAAGAACATGCCGGTTATAAGAACACTATATGCAGTTCCCGACGATGTTCTTATAGTAATAATAGTATCCACTGTATTATTACTGTCTCTCTCTAATCCATTGTATGAATACACTCGGGATTCAGTTAGTATTCATGTCAGCTGTCACTTGACGCACTCTATAGTCAGTAGTGTCTGGAGAGTGTATTGGCTTCTTGGAATGCACTTGTGTATATTAGCACCAGTTAACTGTTTTCTCACATTTTGTATATTCTCACTTTCAGATGGAGGCTTCCTTGGCAGCTCAGAAAGCCTCGCTTGAATTGGAAAACGCGCGTCTTTGCAAAAAGCTGGGAGAATTGCAGAGGAGACAGAACGAATTCAACTTTCTTATTCACACCCAAGAACACGCCATTTCCAGACGGATTCCGGATGACGTCATTTCTATAGCTGCCACTGACACCGACTCGAATGCGAGAGAAATCGAACTTTTGAACCGCAAGCTGGAAAACCTAACTACTCGCCACAGCCAAATGCTATCTAACCTTAAGGAGCATTCCATTCAACCATTCCCCGTTGCTAGCCTGGAGTCAGACAACGAGCATCCTTCAGACTACAGCGCTAAAGACTAGGTCTGTCGACACTATTTTATCACTTAACTGTAGGACAATATTCATATCCCAATTACCACACAACTTATTTATATCTCTATAGGATCTAACAATTATTGCTAGTTTATATACAGTAGAACCTGCATAATCCGGAATTCAGCAGAACCGACACTTTTTCCTTATCCCAATGAGCGTCGAATTATGCATTAGAGCCTGCATAATCCGACATTTCCCTATCCCAACGGTGTCGGATTAGACAGGTTCTACTGTTTTATTAATGTCCCCACATTCCATGCTAGCGTTTAGCTGCTATACAAATGGCGACTCTCTCCTCGGACCCCGAAAGAGTCAAGCGATGGGTGGCTATTAAGAACTGGCTCGTGGCCCTAGACCTGATCCCGCCTAACCCGGAGGCTCCTGAAGATTCCCTGGAAGTTCTCGGTCTTATAGAGGATCTGCGAAACGGTCAGATTCTGTGTCGCCTCGCGAATAGAATAAAACCCGGCAGCGTAGACTCAATACAGAACGAATCGCACACATTTTCCGCGGGAGAGCACAACGTGTTGAAATTCACTCTCGCCTGTGCGGCGCTAGAACTCACCCCGGAGCAGATATTCCGTCCGGACGACCTCTTGATGGGGGACGACATGTCAGCTGTGCTCGTTACCCTGGAGGCCCTCTACAGCCACGCCTCGGCCCTGGGGCTGGGCAAGCAGTTCACGAAGCACTCCCTCAGACGCAAGTCCAGTCGGAAGATGCTCAAGCCGGAGCTGCTGCTAACCGCGGCCTCGCAGGACCCCATTCAGGAGCACGTGGTGCGGGCGCTGTTCCCATTCGAGGGGACAGAGGAGGACGATCTCAGCTTCCAGCCTGGAGACAGGATAGTCGTTAGGAATGTCCTGGACGGGAAGTGGTGGGAGGGCGAGTGCAACGGGCGCGTGGGTTGGTTTCCTGGGAACTACGTCACGGACCTGACGTCATCGGAGGCGGCGCCTAACTCGCCCGAGACAGGCGACGCGAACAAAGACTCCAGCCAGAAGATATTCTACAATCTGGACATACAGGATCTGCTGGACGCGCTGAGAACGTACAGAGACGACTTGTTACACTTGCAGTCTAAGTTCTTAGAACCCCTCGCGAAATCTGACGCTATTTCCAAATCCCAATCCTCTGATCTGCAACTGAACGTGAAACAGCTGGTATCCTTTGAGACGCAGCAGTTTGCGAAGTTAGAGGAGATATGCAGTCGCCCCCCGGACGAACAGAATATCGGAGAGTTCCTAATAGAGACCATTCCACAAATAGAGTCTCTATACTTCCAGTACTCAGCCTGCCATCCTAAGGCCCTCTCCGTTATAACAGAGAACTCCGACGCTATTTCCAGCTTTGTGGAGAAGCAAGGCGGTCCCAGCCCTGGCATGATAACGCTCTCCCTCTACCTGGGCAAGCCGATGAAGATGCTGGACAAGTACGTCACGCAGCTAATGGAGCTCGAGAGACACATTCCAGAGACCCACTCGGATATCCATAGCATGAAGGCTGCGGCCGGGAAGTTCAAGCTGCTCTACGCCAGCGTGCAGGAAGTTCGCAAGCGGAAGGAAGTGGAGCTGGAGATGGTGACGTCACGAATAGACAACTGGGGGGGAAAGAATCTGGAGGAACTGGGCGACTGCTACTTCTCTACACAGGTGTATTTGAATATGGATTTCCAGCAAACTAACTTTGTGCTTGTATTTGGTGGCGCAATGGCCATTCTAGAGGTGGAGCAAAGCCTTAGTGGATACCGACTCAAGGAGTTATACGAACTCTGCTCAGTGGCCTTAACTGCTCCTCAGGATAATTCGTTCTACCCCATCGAGATTAGGAGTCCCGGCGCTAGTGATATGCTATACTGCGAGCACTCCACTGACAGAGACGGCATTCTGCAGTCAGTAGACATTTGTAGAGTTATGCCTATGAATAGACCGACCTTCATTGTCCCTCCTCCTCCGTCCCCAACTCCAGGTAAGGTGCATAGGAATTTGTTATAGTGTATCTTATATATCGGGTGACACCTGTTCCATTCTATACATAAACCCGGCTTCGCAAACGGGAATTTTGATGTTATTTTATTACAGTTCCTGGAAATTCATTAGAAAGGTGTTGACCATAAATACAGTAGAACCTCGTTAGTAGGAACACGGTTAATACGAATGTCCCCTTCAAAGCCTTTTCAATACAAATGACATTGGTAATACGAATTCCGGATAAGGCGAACTCATTTTGACCGCAAACAATAATGTTTGGAGAATTCTCTGAAAACCTGCAAATCGAATCAGTAATTTAGTTCTATAATAAAGTTTCAGGTATTTCGATAGAATTGTTGGTGTTCTGGCTGGTTAATTGGTTTACAGTATTTAGAAACATTTCAAGGCACCGTATCTGATTCTATATATTCTCAGACAACAGTTATGTATTGGTTGGCGTTTAGACGATACTTCCTACCAACTTGATTTACAATTGTTATTCGTTCTATAGAGCAACATGTTATAGTGTACAGTCAGGTCTGCTTATTGTGAACAAGATTTCGTCTGCTTAATATGAAGATTTCTTATTATGAACAAACCCTACGGTCCCAATTTAATAATTTACATAGGGTTTGTATTAAGTTAAGTTCGCATATTATGAAGCCTCTCTATTATGAACACAATTTTTGGTCCCTTGAATGTTCATAATAAAAGAACCTGACTGTATTTACAATTGTTATTCGTTCCATAGAGCAACCTGTCGACAGTGGTGTACCAGAAACTCCGAAGCGTCTGATACAGAGAAGTCGCTCAGACATACCAATGAGTCTCGTTGCTATCAACAGCACCAACTCCCAATCCGGGATATTCCAGCCCCAGCTCTCCTCCCGACAGATTCAGCTCTCTCAGCCAGGAGCGCCTCAGCCCAAGATAAACCGGCCGCTCTACTGGGGGTTCAAGTCCCTCCGGCCCCTCCCCCCCGCCAAGCCCCCCAGACAGGAACAGGAACAGAAAACCTTCTCAAAGAGAGGGTCGATGAGTGGGTACAAGAAGAAGCGAGCTCGACCTGCTTCCAGCGAATCAGCTGGCTATTCAGAGGCAGATAAGGTTAGTCATTTATTGAGCATTAATTATTTTATTTTATTGAGCATTTAATTATTTTAATTTATTGAGGATGTAATTATTTTATTTTTATTGAGCATTAATTGTTTTATTTTATTGATTATCTAAATAATGAGATCTTACAGTTACAAATTCCCTTTCCTTTCAGCAAAAAACAGAGAATGAAACTTGCGTTTTGAGGGTAATAGAGGGTTACAACGTTACAACTCGACAGAAGCTAATTCCCAGACAAACAATGCTAATACGATACAATTCGGTAGAAACCACAATTGATGAAGGGAACTATTCAATGCTAAACAAAATAGAAAAACAAATAAATAATCTAACTTCCGAAGTTTCAAGGCTCAGGAGTGACTTAGAGCTTGAGAAAAACGAAAGGAAGAAATTAGAAATTGCACTCGCCACTAATTCCCTAAACCCCAAAAGATCCCCCTTGTAATTCCGCTCTTCTTTTAGCTCTTTATAACAATGCCTTCCTTTCTGTACATACAATAATTTTGATGTAAATATACTTGGTTGGGAACTCATTGTTTGTATTAAATATTGCTGATTTGTTAATACAGAATCTTCAATACAATCTCACTAGAATAGAAGCAGAGGTCCCTAATAGGTATGTACTTTTTTAAGAGTTACAGTTGACTCCACTTAATAGAGCCACCAGTTAATAGATTTCTCCGCTTAATGGTGTCAAATTTCACAGGATTTATAGAACGGAATGACAGTTTTGCTTAAAATATTTCGGTTAATAGAATCGACTATTTAATTGCTAATAATTGAATTACTTAACTCCATTGGTTCGTTCATAAGATGGCCTCCAGTGCTCTTATCGACCTCTCCCCGGAGGCTCCGCATCTCGCTGACGACTTGGACGCCGCAACTCTCTCCCACATAGACTCGCTAGTCGGCTGGTTCCAAGAGGAACACGCCAACTACGCTCACTTCCCCGCCCGGCCTGACGAGACCACATTCAGTGAGATATACCATGCCCTCGTCAACAGCAACGCATTGGACACACTACTACAGCTGGAGCACACCAGTTCCATTGCAGTGGCGGAGCTCAACAGGTCCCGAGCCAACGCTATGGAACAGCTGATAGCCAAACATCGTATGCAGTTGGAGAATGCACTTAACATCCAGTCTAGCGACCAGAACATTAACTGCATCGCCCGGGACCACACACTGGAGCGAGAAGCCATGGAAGTGAGGTGGGACAGCGAGGTCTCACAGCTGATCGATTCACAGAAACGGGAATACAGAATGTTTGTACTTAACCTGCACGAAGCGATGCTACGGCAACAACTTAACACAGAGCACTCCCCCGCACACAGAGATGACGAGAGTATCGAGGTGGCTAGGTCTAAGAACGAGGCTCTGAGACACATATTGGCCCCCCCTCAGTTGGACACACCCCCTCTCATAGCAGAGGCAGTGAGCAGGCTGCAGGAGAGCTTCACTGTTAACTTAGGTCCGTCTTAACCTAGCTCATTAGAAACACACATAATTATTGTGTTAACCTAGCTCATTAGAAACACACATTAATATTGTGTTAACCTAGTTCATTACAAACACACATAATTATTGTGTTATATAGGCACACAAAGAAAGTCCACGCACAACATCAGGGTGCTTAAATGCGACCCCTTGGACCTCTGTCGGACCAGTTCTAACCCGGAGGGGACCTCCCCCTTGGTGCCCGCCCCCCTGCGGCCCTCTCCCGAGCGGCTGCAGACCGCCATTAGTCTGTACTCCACGCGACTCAGCGGACTCGTTCTCTTCGTGGACGGGTCTCTGAGCATATTCTCCTCTCCCACAGAGGAGTTTAACCGCATTTGCGGTCAGTCGATTGACTTCCACTTTCCTTCCCTAGACATGCAGCTACAGAATGTAGTGGAACTGCTGCCTGGTATTTCCGAGCACCGTATCCCGACCCCGATATTTGACACCCCTGCGAAAAAGACCGGTCCAACAGACCCCCGTACGCTCCACGAGGGTGACACGTATATAACACGACACTCGAACCTCTCAGAAGTACACGCCATATTCCATCTGGTGACAGGCGATGACGTAGCTAGTATTGACCTGCCTTCTCGACACTCGGTTATCGCCGGACTTCGGAACATATTGCATTTAGCTTTCCAGTACGATATATACGTGCTGAGTGTGCCGCTGCTGTTGGTTAACCAAATGCAGCCAGACATGACTGTAGCCTGGTGTGTGAGGCGAGCGGAGCTAGTGCTCAAGTGCTTTAAGGGGTTTATGCTCGAAAATTCACACCTAGCTTCTAACTACCCACGGACTATTCAATTTCTGGTTCCAGCGGAAATTTCTAGGGAAATGTTCGAACAATTCTCTGCAATGATTCCTGCAGTATTCCGTGTAAGTACCTCTATGACAATCAAATCTTAGCTCGTAATATTTCTATATTTCTATATATATATTTGTAATTAGAGCTCTGTGGATAATTTTACATGCAAACTATTGAATTTCAAAATATGCTCTTAATTACTTATAAATTAATTTCAACAATTGATTACTTGTTTCTAACTTGAAATGGCAGTTCGTTCCAATATTATTTTCCTTGCATTCGTTATTTCGGCTTTTCTCAGTCTCTCCTATGGCCTCACGCCGCCTACATTTACCATTAACTTAGACGATCCTCCCGAATCGCGTTGGAATGCAGTAACAAAGGTGTATGGGGCGGAAATACACAGTTTCCGTACCCAGATGATTAAGCTGTTCAAAATCCCAAAGGAAATCCTAGCTCTAATGGAGAGCGAAGCCTCGGCTCTACTCGCCTACCTCCCCAAGGAATATGCCGGCGAAATAGTCGGTATAGCCCATGGCATAGGGTTATCCGTAACAGACATGATATTCGTTAATATCCTCTATGACATAACCGCCGCTTGCACCAGTATAGTAGCCCAGACCATGGATAACAAGATAATACACGCACGCAATTTAGACTATAGCCTGCCAGATGAACTGCGGAATATAACAATAATAGTTAACGCAGTGCGGAACAACAAAACGGTGTTTACAGGGGTGACCTATGCAGGCATGGTGGGACTAGCCACAGGGCAGAAACCGAACTCTTTTACGATAAGTCTCAATCAGAGGAACAAAGGGTTTAGAATTGAGAATTTGTATCAAATCCTGTTGAACCGCGAGGCGCATTTCGTTACCTTTGAGATCAGACGCATGTTGGAGACTCCAGGTACAGATTACAGCTCTGTAGTTAGAGAGTTGCAGACCGTGGTTCTTATGGCCCCGTGCTATATAACCATAGGGGGCCTTACCGGGGGGGAGGGGGCTGTTATAACCAGGGGCAGGGAGAGCGAGTTGGATATTCGCTACATAGATACGCGTAAGGGAGCTTGGTATGTGCTGGAGACGAATTACGATTGGTGGGTGTCTCCCCCTTCAAATGATAACCGTAGATACCCGGCAGTTACACACATGAACTCGATAGGCCGGTCTAACATGTCTCTTGATGCGCTATACACCGTCCTGTCTACTGCTCCCGTTTGTAATACGGGCACTACGTACACGGCACTCATGTCTGCTGGCGATCCGGGAGCCATGAGAGCTGTGGTTAGAAAGGGGGACACTCCCTGTGAATAGTGTATATTCTTAGTGGCGTATTAATCGTATCTTAGGTCCCGTTAGTTTGTACTGATTCGTTATTAATATTATTTCTATGAGGTTAATGTTAGCATCTCTTTTATCACATTTAGTTAGATAAATAATAACAACAACATGTATATATAGTATACTCTCTAATATAATTATTTAATCGCACTTGGTGTCCCTCTCCCTTATAACCGCATTAAATGCTTGCGGTTTGGCTGCAGACATAATTGCAGTGAATATTGTTTCACTATTGCAAACCGGGGGCGTGGATAGAACTCCGTATAGTCTGTCACTCGTCATGTTTCCTCTTCCGACCGAGTTTAGTGCGGAAACTGCCGCTTCTCTGCGGTTGTCTCCGGGAGGATTCCACCAGTCAAAGTTTGTTTCTACCACATACCATACCTTATCATTCGTATCTATGAAGCGGGTGTTGACTTGCGCTTCTCTCCCGCGCGAAATAACCGCGCCTTCCCCAGGTTTCACACCTCCGAGTATTATGTAGCAGGGCGCTATGAGTTCTACCGTTTGCAATTCCTTTAGAGCATCCGTGTAACTAATGTTGTCGCTCTCCAATAAGCCTCTCATGACCAGCCCCACCAACTTCCCCTTTCTGTTAAGCAGGAGTTCTAGAATGTTCTCTAGCAGGTTCCCGCTGCTCCTGTCATTTGCACTCACGCTAAACTTGTTGTGTTTAACTCCAGTGAATATCCCAACATACCCTGCAAACGTAATGCCAGTGCACACCAGTTTGCCATTTCGCGTCACATCCACAATTATAACAGAATCTTTAAGTTTGTCTGTTAACCCAAAATCTAAATTCCTTCCATGCATAATAACTCCCTTATCGTCCTCCACTACAATGCTAGTGCAGTATGCAGTCAGTTCGTTAAGGAAGTTATACACCAAGAGTTCTCCCAACTGTATTCCTGTCGCCCTAGCCAGGCCCTGTATCTCTCTCGCTGTTTCTGTCGGCAGGAAATACTGTAGACTATCAGCTAGAATTGATACCAACTCGATGGACCTGTTTGACACGTGGAACATTCGAAATACGTCGTAAATAACTTCCTGCATTTGATATTTGTAATCGGCTGCTATTTGATCCCAGCGTTGCTCCGGTGCTTTATCCAGATTCAACTCGTAGCGTTTCGGTTTAACTGAAATCACAGGGAACATGCATAACCCTCCGATTAAGGCAAACAACAAAATCTTAATCTTTACGACCCTCATTCCTTCCTTATTTTATAGAATAATAAGAGCTTAATTAGCATCCTCTTTTTATACTAACTGTCTATTGTATTGGTTATTCCTATGACATTTAACGTCATTTCCCATATGATACGCTACAACATGATTGTCTTAAACGAAGAATATAAATTGGATAATAATTAATTAATTATATACTAATTATAGATATATTATCTTATGATTAAACCTCGTTGCACCGTAAATATCACATTTCATTCTGAGTCATAATTGGATACAAATTATTAATAGATTACATAATACATATGTAGCTTTAACATTATGATTAGCATGTTATGTTTATAGAAAATCAAAATCAACCTAGAAGTTAGCTTACAACGGGTATTATTGGTAGACAAGTTAAAACTATGTAAATGGTACAAAGGGATGTATATAATATAACATGCTCCATGGTAGAAAGGGTGAGGAGTAAGGCAGAGTGACCATTAACTTTGATGTGCGTAGCACCGATCCGTTGTAAATAGACCGATGGTTCGTCGCACCGTAATATTGCATTTCATTCTAAGTCAAACTTGAATACAAATAACTAATAGATAAATGGCTGGTCAAGAGGACCTGCCTCCTGACTGGGTGAAACACGTGTCTCGTAGCAACAACAACGAATACTATTTTAATACCAGAACGAAGGAGAGTAGATGGGAACGTCCGAAGGCTGAGAAAGTTCGCGCTTCGCATATTCTCGCGAAACACAACAAGTCGAGAAGACCCAGCTCCTGGAAGCAAACTAACATTACGCGAAGCAAGGGAGAAGCGGTTAGAATGATTCAGGAATTCCGTGAGAGGATTGTAAAAGGAGAGGATTTTGAAATGATCGCAAAGCTTGAAAGCGATTGTAGCAGTGCGAAAAATGGTGGAGATTTAGGTGAATTTGGTCGCGGGCAAATGCAGAAGCCGTTTGAAGATGCTACCTATTCTCTGTCAGTGGGGGAACTGAGTCAGCCAGTGGAAACCGACTCTGGAATTCATATTATTCTCAGAACAAAGTAAACGGATCCTATCCTACATCTATTTGTGTAGATACTAATTGACATTACGCCAACTCGAGATTTAATATACATAAAAGCAATGTATTATTATTTTGCTGTATTTTGTGTTTATTATATTAGGATTTAGGTATTATCTTGGGGACAGATAGGCCAGCTAACAGTTAATTTTACCAACAACATAATTTGCAATGTTTTGGATGTGTTTAAATCTAAACAAATACAGTAGTATACTAGAAAGCAATAACTTTATAAGCAAATAAAGTGGTTAAAATAGGAAAACTGTAAGAAAATGAAGATAATAGCATTCCCGATAAAAACGTGCACTATTCTATTTATAGATTAGATTATCTATCTGTGTGCTAAACAGGTGTAAATGAATTCCAGAGTTATCAGCGAGATGAAGAGTGTCCAACCGCGCCCTTTCGACGAGTGTTCCTATACCGAGACACCTCCCCCGGAGCTAGAAATTATAGAGGACGGTTGGTCTATGAAACAATACATGAAACATAAACCCCAGTCCCGTTTATCTGCCGTCAGACCGAACAGAAATTCCCTTAGAACCGCCCCAGAATTATTTGTCTGGGACACTTCTTTAAAACTGCAAGAAAACTCAAGATATTCTACTCTCCCTAATTCCCTCGATGCCAATGGACCCAATTTCTCACACGTATTTTCTGCTTTAGATTATTACCAACAAGTTACCCCTGGTCCAAGTCAAAGCAACAAGTTTGTAGCTACTTTTCCTCCTAAGAGAACACAAAAGTTATCACCCATAACAAAACCGATGGTGAGTATTATTCTTAATTTCTTACTTAACCATTTGCTAATTTTAATATCAAGTTGCAATCGTATTACTTTCTATATTAGCACTGTATTCAATACAATATGCATAGATTGCTAGCTAAGTTATAAATCTTCCACAAGTACAACTCAGGATAATAATAACTTCTCTAACAATATCAGTTCTATTACAAATCAAATAATATTTATTTCAAACATGACAAACCAGGACAGACTTCTACCACATGTCGATATACTATCACCGCTTTTCCGCGCGATGTATATTTCCAAACCGAACGACACCAGTGCGGTTACCCAAGCCCTCTCATCTGGCTCGGACCCGAATGAAATATACCAGAGACACGTATCTCTCCATTCTGCCATTCACAAGAAGAGTATTCCTATGATCGATGCACTCATAGATTCAGGAGCCTCTCCTTTCGTTCGTCCGTTCAACCATCTCAGTCCCTTCCAAATGGCTGTCTACCTAGAGATAGAGTCACCCAGCGAACTACACAATGCAATGTGGGACAAGCTAACTCGTACAATTTGGGAGCCTCACATCCACTCGATACCCATTGTCCCCATAGAGGGGCCCCCCGGCCCTAAGGTGTATACGCCCCCAACCCAGGGCAGTATTAGCTACCGAAACCATCTGTTGAACAACTGTGATTTCAAGGCGAGCGACATACTTGCATATTTACTCTTTGTTATGTTATTGGATAAAGAAGAAAATCAATTCGCTCAGAAAGCTCTGGTATTTAGAACTAAATTTGGTATGAATTTACCGGTTTATGACGTCAACTATTGCCTCAACAAACCTCGTAGCTTTTCACGTACTATGCTATATGAGAAACACATTCCATACTCCGATATTGGTCTCCTTAACCAGCCTATTGTAGGAAGATCTGACTGCTTAGCTGAACCATGGACTCTGCACCAAATACGAAATCTCGATGAGAATTTGAAAAAACTATACCACTTCGCCATTATAGACTGCATACTCGGATTCCCGAACATGTTTGTTGACGAACCATATTCCAAGATATTCTCGCTTCTGGTGACAGGACTCAAGGGCACTTTGGCGCCCAAACTTCGCGACGACAGTTCCGCGATTTCGCTCGGCGGGATCCTCTGTCACCTCTGGAAAGAAGTTTGTTTCGGTCATTTGTTCATGCGAGTTGTCACCATTATAACAATGCCTATTAACTCCGATGTATTCATTAACGAAGAGCTGCCTAATATCCGGAAGTGCTACAATCAATTGTTTGACTTTTTCAAAGAAAACATGCATGCAATGGACTTTATAATTCGCCAATACCTTTTCACGTACGAATCTCTATCGAAAGCTTTGAAGGAAAACTGTCCTGAAAACACAGACCCCCAGCGGCTCTACAAATTCCAACAATCGGTTTTCGGTCCAATTCGCGCCGCGGGTGTTGTGTTTATTTACAAATTCAATCAGCTGATCAACGAGTCCCAGATAGCTGAGAAGCATGCTTATCTGCTCTCCATTAACGACTCCCTATTCAGACTCCGCGCATTCGCCGACCGCTTCTCGCTGCTAACCGAGGTTATAACGCACAGCCCTGAGCTAATGGAGAACGTGGACAAGCGAGATTTGTTCTTCTACCTCGCGTCTGAGCTCAACCAGAAGCTCTTCTGCTACAGAGGCAAGCGCGGCCTGATATACACCGATCCCGAAACACCTCTGTTTATAGCCGCAAAGAAGAACGATATCCCGACCTGCGTTGAGCTCCTATCAGCCGGCGCCTACCCATTCACAGTTGACAACGAAGGGAAGATGTTCTTCAACCTGCTAGACGCCGCTGTACAAGAAGTTAAAGACTTCCTCGAAACCTGTCCGGCTATCCTTAAGCCGTACCCCCTCAAGACCCTGTGTGCCCAGCTGTACCTATCTGACAGAGGGCTGGAGGGACTGAGGCTCCTACGCGCTCAGAAGAACCTGTACGAATTTGTAATGTTGCACGTTAAGAGCTTCAAGGATGAAGACGAATACAGGGAATTCACTATGATTAAATAGAGGAATGTTGTAGTTTTCAATTAGGCGCTGTTGTTAGCTTCAACAGCACACATTAGTTATTTATGTTAAAAGGGCTAATTGGTAGAGTCCGTGTCATTTTGTATATGTGAGTGCGAAATTATTATTTTGTTTCCTATTCCTTACAGTTATTCTATGAATTAGTTCAGCTTTAAATTATCCGAACTTGTTTGCCTAACGAGTTCGGATAATCGCGGTTGCTCCGTAGTTTGATACAGGTATTGTCTGACAACCTAGTGACACATTGGCATTTCCTATTATTATACTAATACGAGTATTCCCTATTACTTAAGAGGTCTGACAGGACTTATAACTCTCTCCCTAGGTGTTGGGGGACTTCCACGGGCTCCCGGACATCCCCTACTACCCGCCCTCCCCCCCGCGACACTACACAGCCCCTCTCAGGAACACGGCGTCTCCGAGCCCCCCTCCCCCCAGCCGGACGCTCCCAAACCGAGAGTACACCCCTGTCTACGCCAGTGTGGGCGTTATCAAGCCGCTATACCCCATGGCGGTGAGAGCAAACACCTCTTGGGTCAAACGGTATCAACTTAAACTTAAGACGTCTAGTCATTTAACACAAGCAAGATTGGAGAGTTTGCTTGATCAGTAGCGAAACTCGTATTAATCTTATTCTTTTAACTCCTCTGATATCAACCTGTAACCCTCTCACTTCTATATATGTGTAACCTATTTATCCCATTATTATAATTTATGATTAATTGCCTGCTTCCTAAAATGGATACTATACCACACAACTTTATGACGTATATGACTGTTGCTTAAATTAACCAGATTATTGCAAACATCATAATTTGTAACTGATTAAAAAATATTTAAAGTTGTAATTCGAATAACGTAATTAACTGTTGTTGACTTTAGTTAATTATGGACACAAATATCCAGAAATTAGTAGTTAAATCACGAATAATTCGTTCCCACGCCATTTGTCTCTAAATATATATTTACATATTTATATACTTTTCTTTTGATTACTGTAATTCATTGTGTGTAGACACAATGGCACAGCGACATTGCTACGAATTCAAATTAATATATTATCCATTGAATCAATGCCTATAAATAACTGTAGTATTTAATGTGCATATTTGAGCAGAAATGAGTCGCTACGATAAGCTCGAGAAGATTGGCGAGGGGACTTATGGCACGGTCTACAAAGCACTCGATAACAAAACTATGTCCGTTGTCGCTCTGAAAAGAGTGCGACTAGATTTGGACGATGAGGGCGTCCCAAGTTCGGCTTTGCGAGAAATCTGTATTCTGAAAGAACTCAGACATCCGAATATTGTTCTTATAAAAGATGTCATCGTTACGGATGGCAAACTAACTATGGTATTCGAGTACTGCGACCAAGATCTGAAAAAGTATTTCGACACCCACAAGGGGTACATTGACCCACTAATCGTAAAATCGTTTATGCATCAGCTGCTGCTCGGGTTACACTTTTGCCACGCGAAACATATTTTCCACAGAGATCTGAAACCGCAGAATCTTCTCATCACAAAGAAAGGAGAGTTGAAGTTGGCAGATTTCGGTCTGGCGAGAAGTTTCGGAATTCCGGTTAAGCAATTCTCGGAGGAGGTCGTTACGTTATGGTACAGGCCCCCGGATATTCTGATGGGGACTAAAATATACAAAACGTCAGTCGACATATGGTCCGCTGGGTGCATTTTCGCAGAAATGGCCCAAGGGGGGCGTCCCCTATTCCCGGGAAACGACGTACAAGAACAGCTGAAGAGAATCTACAAAGTGGTCGGCACCTCCACCGAAGCAGACTGGCCGGACATCCGAAAGTGCCCCGACTACCTAGAGTTCCCAATCTACCCCGCTGCTAATCTAAAGACACACGTCACAAACCTAGACGACTCTGGGATAATTCTCCTAAAGAAGCATTTAACTTGCAATCCCTCGGGTCGGATATCAGCTGACGAGGCTCTCAAACACGTTTTCTTTACTGGCGGCCCCAGCGCCTGTAAGAAGAAAATATGAACGGTGTTTCGGGCAGATATGTATTTATATATATTGATCTCAAGTATGAGCCTCTATTGGGATTTGAATAATTATCCATTGATTTGACTACTGCCTTGATTGTATGTAATTATACCCTGACCATTTAGTCTGTATTCCTCATTTTATTATTTGAGTTGTAAATACTAATAATAATAGTCCGCAGAAACATATTTGCACTCTGAAAGAAGAAAAACATCTATTTTATCTAGTATCTGTCTCCAATTATTAGTTTAGATTATTAGAAATGACTTGAATAAAAATCTATATTTACCATTTATTAAGATTTCTATCAGGCTTTCCTTTCATCCAGGCAAAATTTTCTGCGCGCCTAGATTTAGTTTGAGCTCGCTCACATGTATTACGTCTGGGAGAATCTCTCGATTTTCGCGCGCCTAGAAAAGTTTCCTTTCAAAATTACGCGTCTGGATGAAGCCCTGATTTCTATAACTGTAAGGATCCAGGTAAATGCGCGTAAATTTGCAAAATAACTTTTCTAGGCGCGTGTGAGCGAGCTCAAACTAAATAACACGATATTTTGCCTGGATGAGATCTTGGACACATTACCAGAATTAATTCTTACCATTAAAACACATTTATTGATAAAATAAATTTACAGGAGTACTTAACTAAAATCACTAAGCAGTGTCCTAATTAACACAAGCTAGTTAGTATCGAGTTGAGACTATAGTAAGATCGCTAATGCGAGCAATAAAACAATCTTGTTGCTTACAATGCCAGCAGCAGATCCTCCGACAGGATCTGGAGTTTGCTGGAATGTTCTAGAAAACGAGACCCCCGTCCCCCCGACCTGTTCGTATATAACGTCCTGTGGATACATGTTGTTAGGCTCCCCGGAAATGTCCGTGCACCAGTACTCAAGGTTCCCAGTTGGCGCGCTTTGTATCACGCGGAATAAGAACGGGAAGCTCGAAGTCGAGCAGGATTGCTGACACGTAAAATAAATATACTGATTCGCCCCGCCGGTAACTGGACTAGCTGAGCACCTCTCTATTTGCCCACTCCCACAGCTGCTGTCCCCTGTCTCTATATCGATACACAGCTCTCCTTCTGTCTCCACCTGTATGAATATGTGGCTGTTCTCGGTTCCCGTGAGGTACACACAGGGGCTCTCCTCTTGTTCCTCGTAAGGTCGCCACGTCATCTCCTGGAAGCCTAGGATGGTCTCGCTAACCGCCGTGTCCGTGTTGTTGAAGAGGCTGCTCAGGTTTTGGTAGGCAGTGCAGAAGTTAGGATCCTTAACTATTGTCTGTCCCGACACTGTAAACGCAGCAGCTAGCAATAGCGCTAATTGCAGCAGTAGTCTGTCCATCTAACAGGGATCTGTATAATGAATACAAATAACTAATGAGCATCCTTATATGTAGACGGTCTATAAAGGCCCATACAAAATAAACAAAATTTGTAGACCGTCTATAAATTATATAGACCAAAGCCCCTGCCGTCTATGGGTAATAGTATTTAAGTAAAAAACCTGGTCTACATATAAGTTATTTCATACCTAATGTTGTATTATAATTGATGTACAGTAGAACCTATTAATAACGGTCATCTAAGGGATTGACCAAAAATGGCCGTTATGTACAGGTGTCCGCTATACACAGGTTGGTTATATGGGAAGTCATGTGGGGACTTAATTCTAGGTGGCCGTTATAAGCAGGTTCTACTGTAATTGTTATTTATTGCTCGCACAGATTTATATTTTTATATCAGATTGAATTCCATTACCTTAGGATAGGTAATGGATTCCAAAGCCTATCTTCGACTCATTGAGAGTAATACTTATCAGTAATATAATATCTCTGTTACAACGGAGAAATGCCTTCTCCGAATAGAGTAATTCCTTATCTGTTCTATGAACTACTTTTTGGATAACTTGGAAATATAGTATATTGGCTATTTCTACACAAATTCGTAGTGGATGCCTGTACAGTACAAGTAATATTTTTGGGAATTTTATGAACATAATACATACTTCAACTACTACAGTAGAACTCGGTTATAACGTTAGTACGTAACCCTCGAGAGAATAATTAGTACGTATTATCCTAGTGTACTAACCGAGTTGAGTCAGTTGACACTATACATATACATATAAATTGACAAACTTTGTTATAGCTGTTATACTCCTATGCCCCCGTACACCCCCGACGAAATAGGGTTCATACGTCTGTTGGAGCGGTGCGAAGCCATGCTGCTCTCCGCTCGCGGAGGGGCCTCCTCTCTGGGGGAAGACCTCGCGCTTAAAATACCGGTTTTCGTAAAGTACTTACTCTCATTCATTGAGAGTAGAGAGAGGGACGGTATTGGTGTCTGCGAATTTGTTCAGAGACACAAACCGCGAGTCGAGGTTCTAAACAATTCTCTCAGAAGATTGGAGTCAGCTCAGATAAAGGGGCCAGAAGGAGACCCCCCTCCCGAGAGTACGTTGTAATTGTTCCATAACAACAACATGTACCATTGGTATGCTATCAGCTCGAACACATTGGAAACGAAGTTATATCTTGAATCTTCTACATTTATCGACGAATACTCTTGGAAATAAAGTGTCTTGTCATATATATTAGATATATAGATATATCTTGTCTCTGCTTGCAATGCTGTATCCTATCTCACTTTTGGCGCCCTATTGTCTCCCAATATCTTACACAGAACAATAGAGCTGAGACCGCAACATGAATTCATTCTAAGTTCTAACCATTATTGAGTATAATTTAGTTTGTACAATCCTAATAACTTCTGCTTTCTATTCTGTAGCTTTACAATAGCAAGCATACGAAAGTTTGCCAATGCCAAATCGTTTTTCTTGATCGTTTAATCGTTTGTCGTTAATTTATATAATTTAATGGTAATGTGTCTTATGTGCTTTGTTGTCTGAACTAATTTTCCAATGTCCGGCCTGTTATATCTTCGCTACGGTCCCCTTACCTTGGTATATGTGTAGCTAGTAATGTCTGGACACAGCGAGCAAGAGCTCCCGAACTCTCCTCTGAACAAGCGGGAGTCGGATGACCGGCGTAGCGAGAAGCGGTCCCGCGACCCCACGGGCCCCTCCCCCTCCAAGCGGCGTCACAGCGACCCGCGACTCGAGGTGACCCTCTCCAGCAAGATCCGTCTGCTCATCAAACAGCTGGACGTGGGGCTGATCATAGGCCGCTCCGGCGAGAACATAAACAATCTCCGCAAGAAGTACGACTGCACTATCGATATTCCCAACGTGAATGTGAAGTCGTCAGAACGGATCCTATGTTTCGAGCCGCACCTCACGGCTGAGGCGGAGAGCATCCTGGCAGAGCTCCTCCCAAAGATGGGCGACAGGGACTCCCGAGACCGAGAGTCCACCGAGATTATCCTTCTGGTGCCTCAGGCTGACGTGGGGGCGGTGCTTGGGAAGGGCGGCGAGCACGTGAAGGATCTGCGGAAACTTACCGGCGCCAAGATCCGCATCGACAGAGACACACTGCCGAACTCAAACGAGCGACCCGTGTTTATAAAGGGGAAGTACGAAGAGGTGTGCGAAGCGTTTCGCTGCATTCTCGACGACATCGAGGAGAAGATAAAGGAGCGCGGAGAGGGAATTAACGACCGCCGAACCATCCTCTACGACCCGGCCAGCAACGTAGACGCGACCCCCCGACGCTACTACAATCAGCACAACTATCGGTCTTCCTTTGTGGACATTCTGGAGCCGTTTAGGCGTAAGGGCGAGCCGCTATTCATCCTGGACAGGTCCGGGCGTCTCATTCCTCTCGACAAGGACGATCAGATAATCCCCTACTCGGAGGCTGAGCGCATGGGACTGCTGGGACGAGACCTCGTAGACAGAGAGGACTCGCTCGTAGACCTCTATTTGGAGGATCGCCGCTCCCGACGCGAGCTGGAGAAGATCTACGCGGCGTCCCCGGAGCGAGACCGGGACCGAGAGGAGCGTCTCTACCGGAACCTCTCCCGGAGAGAAGATACCAGTTCCCGGTCCTACGGTCTCAGCGGGGAATACTCGCGTAGCTCCGATTCTATGACTACCTACAAGTCCCGTATCTGATCTCAGAATCTGTGTTAGCTCTATAAGCTCTATCCCTCCTATTACCTATCATTAGTTACTGATTTGTTGGACTCGTCTTTTTTCTTCTTCTTTCTATTTACTGTAGTAGTTCCTCAGTTATTCTTTCCTATAGTTTATCTGGGGGTTGCTAATCAACTATTCTTATGTTAGTATAACTCTCTAATTCTAATCTACACTAGGTCTGCTTGACTACTCAGTATTTGATCTTATATATTGTATACTTTCTATCAGCTAGTGATCGGATTCTTCTAATTTCTATCCTCTTACAAAAATCTAATTTCCTATCCGGTGTAAATTGAGAGTTCTTTTCTCACATTTCCCGCTATCAATTCTAAGTTTGTCAATCCCCTACGTTTGTTCTCTAGCATGTATTAACCGCACTAGTTTATAAGTTCTATATTTAGATACCGACCCCCCCTCCCCCACTCTAGCCACCAGGGGGAGTGTCGAGGGATATCAGACCGAACAAGACCGACTTACGGACGAACTGCAAGAGATGACTCGAGGCCTTAAGTCTATATCAGTGCATGCACGTAGGATAATACAAACCGACATCAGCAGACTGCACAAGGCTAATGACCTTACTGACCGTACAACTGCTAAACTTGGTAGCAGTAATACTAAACTGAAGAACTACAGTAGAGAGTGGCATTGTACGTGTCAGCTCTGTTTAGTTGCGTCTGTGTTCGCAGCTTTTGTCTGCATGATGCTGCTGATGAAAGTTATAGGGAAATCGGTTTGATAAGACTTCTTATTTTGTACTTTTGGTATACTATATAGACAATATATATGAATACATTTACTGCTGAAATTGTATACAGTCAGATCCCATGTTTTGGAGGTTAATTAGATGTCTCATAGGACCTAATAATTACATTGGTTTTAGGCTTAATTCTATAGTTATATAATTGGTTATCATCTTTTACTTTCCTTATTTTAGCTCAAAATGTGTAGTCGGACTAAATATTTGTATTAAATTAGTTGTACTGAGATTGTGGAAATGATTACAGACGTCCAACTCGCGGTGTTCGCCAATGTCCTGGGCGTGACGGTATTCCTTCTGGTCCTACTCTACCATTTCATCGTAGCCTCTGCTCAGAAAAAGATATCTCAATAGAATTAGTGATTCATTAATTTATAATACATATACCTACTTAAATGCTAGTTTGTTAATTTATTAATTAGAATAATTACAACATGCACAGATGTTAATTTGTTATTATACTGAGACATGCATACACTCATAAGTTTAATTTCAGAGATTCAGTCTTTATTGCGCGTTATAAGGTAGCAAACTGTTTTCCTTATCTGCTTTTATCAATTGTTTCTGGCATCATTATTCAATTAGCATCAGGCTTCGCAATTACTCGTTTGTTCCATTCCTAATTAGCTTAACCTAAAGTCCTAAACCTACATTATATTATCCCACATGTAAATACTGGGTATAGTGATTCGAGTCCATTTAATTTTATTTCTGATCTGTGAATTTCACTTATAAAATCTTCTTCTAGTCATTCAATTACTAACTCTGGCAAGCAATTGGTTATGTCCATGGTTTATATTCCAAATCACTGTTTTACAGTCTAATTATTTGTAAATTTGTTGTATTTGAATAAAAAATCACAATTATAGGAAGTTTGCAACATATCTCTCTTCTTCTTCTACCTATAAATTGAATGAATAATTGTAATTCACAAGTTGTACAATCTGTTACATTCACTCACCACCATCGTTAAACTTCCTACATATAGTATAGCGCTTCTTGTTGCAACTCTAATAAATATAGGAAATTTCCTTTGTTTCCCTCTGCATTTTACATAACGCTTTTGACAGGGACATAATATAAGCCATAACTATTGAGTGCTCTTGAACTTGGGCATGACTTATACGCGTTCTAGCGATAATTATCAATCGTATAAATAAGAAATAACTAATAACTAATGAGTTTCTTATGACTGATTTATTCGTGTTGCCCCTCCAGAGAGGGAGCTCTTCCTTTATAATGATGGCAGCTTTCACAGTGGAGATGGGATCGAGAGAGATGGACTATACAAACCAGGTTCTCTCCGAAAAGGATACGAACATCCCTACTCTATCCTCACTACAGGTCACTGCATACGGCAATTCTACCAGCTATCCTAAGTCTATCTCTGCTCTCTCCATTCCCATCCCAGATCCGAATGACAACCTGGACACGAGTGGCTCCACTCTCATGAAGGACACCGGTCAGTACGGGACCAGTCCCTACGAGAACCTAACTTCTGCTATCCTGGAGAGGGACTACGGTCTCGTGTTCGAATCCGATTCCAACGGGTACAGGCCTAGGGAGCGCAGCTACTCAGTTGTCCAGGCCTCGATCGGATCCATCACGACACCAAACTCCCGCGAGAACACTCTCTACGCGAACGCCTACAGCTACCTGCCCGAGTATAACCCGGATCCCTATCTCTCCTGCTCCCTGACAGCCTTCGAGAGCCTAGGCCCCACTTTCCGGCCGGACCCGGTCACGAGACAGCCGGTCGCGGAGAAGCCGGATCCCGGTCTAGAGAATAACAGCTGTGCGGTCCGACCGAAGAGCAAGAAGAGCAAGCCGCTCAACAGGTCTCAGTCAATGTCTCTGGACCCGTCTCACTGGAAAACAGCTGTTATCACCTCTTGGTACAGCTTCAAGCACTGTGAGTTATGTCGGAACAGGGAACGTAATGCTTCCAAGGGGTAGGGGGGGGGGGTTAGTCAACGTGTGACAAACGATCATTTCTTGATTTTTAACAAAATGACCAAAAAGCAAAGCATGGGTAATATCTAACTTTCGGGATTTTTAGTTTACATAACGTTTTAACAGCCCCAATTTATTAATAACTCTATTCCTATAGCTATGCCCACCAAGCATAAAGCGCACTTCTCAGACCGACCCATCTGGCTTATGGGAGAGCACTACATGGACATAAACCCACCCATTAGTGAGTATACCTCCTTATATGGTTGTGTTATAATATGTCAAGTGGTATAGACTCTCGTTAATAGGAACACCAAGGGACCATCCAAATCTTAAGTTAACCGGAGTCACTTGTATGCCTTTGTATAGGCAAGGCGAATTAAACCTTATTCACCTTATCCATGTTCCTATTACGAAGTCCACTGTACACTTTATAGCTTCTTATATGGTTGTGTTATAACATGCTTAGTGAGTACAGTAGACTCTCGTTAATTTTATGGTTTTGTTATAATGAGTACAGTAGACTCGTTAACTATGTGGTTGTGTTATAATGGCTTTATAGAACACACGTGTCGACAGATCGGAGGCAAGCTCGACGACTCGGACATGCTGCCTAACCACCTGGTAGAGTTCGTACGAGACTTCCAGACCAGAATCTGGATAACCTATCGGAAGAACTTCGCTCCCCTCGACGGCTCAGTTCTCACGTCGGACTGTGGATGGGGCTGCATGATCCGAACCGGACAAATGATGCTGGCTAACGGACTCATGGCGCATTCCATGGGGCGGGACTGGCGCCTGGATACCACTGATGACAAAGGAATGCGGGAACACAACCAGATACTGAAGTGGTTCTTAGATATGCCGGGTAGCGAGTATCCGTTCTCGATACACAATCTGTGTAGAATAGGGAATGTTAGTGGAAAGAAACCGGGAGATTGGTATGGGCCCTCTCAAGTCTGTTTTGTTCTGAGGTTTGTTTATTTCTTTGTTTGTTGTTGTTGCATGTTGTTGTAGTTGTTGTTTACATGTTCCCTTTTAGAGATGCACTTTGTGAAGCGAAGCATTATCATCCCGAACGATTCGATAATATACAGATCTATATAGCCAGAGACTGCACTAGTAAGCGATCTTATATTATTATAGTACAGGAAACTCCCGTTATAACCAAGTACGTATACGCTTATAACAAAATAGAGATTTCCATCCAGAGCACTAAATGCCTTAATTATTATCCGCTTATAACGAATATCCGGATATAACGAAGGAATTTAAAGGTCCCAAGCACTTCGTTATAACAGTTAACTGTATTTACAAGTTTATTATAGCATTTAAGTAATGCTCTGTATTAGTTGTTTGAATTGTTTTGTTATTAGTATACAAGAACGAGGTGGCTGGACTTATGAATGTGAATGAGAATTGTCCGCAGGGGGATTCCCAAACTGGGATTATTATCTACATTCCAGTGCGATTAGGGAAGGAGAGTTTCAACTTAGAATATGCACACTGTGTCAAGGTACGTGTTTATTAACTTATTAATTAATTAATTAATTAAAGCCAAGAGACTGGCTTTTCTTAGATTATCTGGTAATGTGATTGGAATTTAATTTTATAAATCCCTAAATGTTGATCTGTTTGTTCTCTCACCAGAAATTGGATGTGATCATCCCATAAACCCTGGCTTCCATTACAAACTATTCTTCTCACATTTTCTCTTTTGTAGCAATTCTTAGCTCTGCCTTTCTCCCTCGGGATGATTGGAGGCAAACCGAAGCATTCTCTCTACTTCCTAGGATTTCAAGGTTTTATTTAATTATTAAATACGTAGCCAACTGTGTTGTTTTATGGAATTACATACTTATATATAGGCCAACACCTTTCTTATATAACCCGGCTTCGCAAATATAAATAAATAAATAAATGGCTTGCCATGCCTAAAAAAAAAATATTTTTTTGTCTGCAAAATTCCCAAATTTCTTCTATTTAAACAAATAAATAAAGAGACAGTTAGTTAAAATATTTTGAAAATATTTCAATTCAACTATCTTTAAACTATACTATCAAGGTATTGCTGTATATAATAAAATAAAATGTTTGCCATAACTAAAAAATGAATATTTTTTGTCTGTAAAATTCCGAAATTTCTTGGATTTATATTTCGTTTGTGTTTGTAGGGGATTCTCTGATATGTCTGGATCCCCATGTTTCCCAGACACTTGTGAAGAACATAAACAGAGAGTATCACGTAAGTACACAACAATCTATGTTATTCAAACTCCATTGGTGTTGTTTGTTTGTTTGTTTGTTCGTCCGTATTGTATTAAAGTGATGGGGGAATAAAAACCGCATTTATATTTGAGAAGAGACTAGCTTCCGAATGTTAGATAAGATATAAACTACAGTGCAACCTCCTACAGTTATTGCCTGCTGCGTGGGATAACTTATTACGTACTTCTATGTTAGACTTATCATTGTTCGACTCCTAAAAAGCTGGCCAGCTCAAAACTGGATCCCTCCTCAACCATCGGATTCTACTGCAGGAATTATCCTGAATTCCTAGACTTCTGTGAACAAGCTTATTCAGTGAGTTAGCAATAATTATTAGCTTCTGTTATTCTCATTAGTTATGGTATTACACCCTGTTAGTCTTTATACAGGAACACTAATAAATCCATTTTTATGAAAAGGAAACTATTGTAGAACCTCGTTAATACGAACACCAACGGACGGCAAAAATGTGTTCGCTTTATCCGGAGTTTGTATTAACTGTGTTCGTATTAATTAATTAATTAACGAGGTTCTACTGTATTTAGTTATCAAATATTGTGTCTTGTTTCTTGTTTACGATTTATACGTCAGATCCTGGGCACGGTCAAATCTCAGCTCTACCACATGTTCTCTATAATGGAGAAAGAAGAAAACAACAGACTATCCATGTCAATGCCAATAAGTCACATTGTGAGACTCGAAAGGAAAAATTCACAAAAGTCCAACAACAGTTCTTCCACCACTTCGCACCTCGTGACAGAGGACTTCTTTGAGAATCCAGATTTCCGTCCTTTAGATTCTGACTCAGTTCCAGAGGATGACGATTACGTTGTGGTTTCGTTTACTTAGTATTCACTGCTCTGAGCTGTGAGCATACATGCTATTTATAGTAATAGCTCTAATTGGCATTTTAATTATGAGTATTCGTCGATTTTCTAACGCGAATTGCTACTCTTGGAACTCTGTAGATATAATATGCTAGTTTATTGATTTGTAAATAAAAGCACTTCCATACTCCCTTTCTGTATCCCAGCTTATTTCTCAGTCTTATTTTTAGCTTTAGTTTGGACAGTAATGTATCGAAAAGGTAATAATATTCCGAATAAACGAATTAATGTACGATTAGCATTCACAATACAACAGGCATACTCACTAATAAGTTATTTAATTATGAACATAAGTTGATCGATAATTATGGGATACAAAATTATAATTTGTTATTCTATTCCTATAATATCAAAATATAAACGTACAATTTATTCCCAATAAGTCGTCCACACAGTTATAACAGTTCCCATTCATTATGTCCTACTCCATTGATTCCTACCTGCACCAGCTACGCACGGCATGGGACCAGAACAATGGGGACAAGTGTCGCGCGCTCCTCTCCATTGATGACGCGCACGCCCACTCTCGCGGCATTGTAGCGGACAACTACCGAGCCAAGTGTTCGCAGTACCTCGCGTCGCCTCTCAGCAACCTAACCGTTTGCCACCTGGACTGCCTACACGCGCTGTACGCTAAGAAGTACTACGAAGGTTTCGAGGCGCAGCTACAAATGCTGCAGCTGTACATCAAGCTGCATGAACAGGCGTCCGAAGCCTGGGCCCTCCCAATGATGCAGGGGATCGTACTTAATCTCAGAATTGTGTCGTATAAAGCCGATAAAATCCTGGCTGTCGAGAAGAAGACTAAACCCGGGTTGTTGCTGGAAAAAGTTATCGAACAGCTGAGAGAGTTGTTCCGCTCCTGCGTGCAATACTGTAGACAGGAGAGCGACACTAACCGGAAGAGTAGCATCCTGTTTCTGATCAATCAGCTGTTCAAGTTCTACTTTAAGATAAACCAGCTGCACTTGTGTGTGCCGCTAATACGCACTGTGGAGAAGTTCAGCATTGAGGATAAAGTTACGCGAGCTGACCACGTTACGTACCTATATTTCCTGGGCAGGAAGCGGATCCTAGATGGAGATTTTAAGAACGCAGTCGGATGCATGGACAAAGCATTTGTAGAGTGTGACAGGTCACAATTCAAGAACAAACAGCTGATCTTAATCTACCTTATTCCCCTCAAGATATTGAGTGGGGTAATGCCAGCCTCTAAGCTGCTAGAAAAGTATAAACTAACTCAGTTCAGTAGTTTGGTTGAGGCTGTGACAACTGGCAATATAAAGCTGTTCTCACACACTACTCACCAACAGCAAATATTCTTTATCCGCTCGGGTATATTCCTGTTAGTTGAGAAGCTACGCTTGCTAGCTTACAGGAATCTGTTTAAGCGAGTGTGGCTATTGTTGGGCACCTCCATGATGCCGATAGACGCGTTTCTATCGGCGCTGAAGTTGGGAGAGACAGAGGGGGAGGAGGCCGATATAGACCTGGCGCACTGCGTGATTGCTAACCTCATTCAGGGCGACCTGGTCAGGGGGTACATATCACAGCAGCACCAGAAGGTAGTGGTTAGCAAGCAGAACCCGTTTCCAAACATTAGTTAGTGATTTAATTATTTATTAAAGTTCTCTCCACGCATGCAGTCAGGTTATTTTATTTTGGAACATTCAAGGGAATAAAGAGACTTCATAATAACGAACTCAACTTAATACAAATCCTATGTAAGTTGTTAAATTGGGAGGGCTTGTAAAAGTAATTTTCGTTCATTTAAGCAGACTAAAAATTGTTCACATAAGCAGACCTGACTGTATTAGTAAGTACGTATACTATATTAATTCTGTATAAAGTATCTTTGTATAAGAAACAATGAGTGATAAGAAAGACCAGCAGCCTACGCCAGGCAGTGCCCAGGCTAAGCCCACCCTCTCCGGTCCCAAGGTTAAGTCCCGCAAGCGGACCGAGGTGGTTAAGTACGACCGTAGCGGTTTCAAAGATGCCATTCTCCTGGGTTTGGGCTCAGCTGTAGACAACACTGCTATAGCCCAGTTCCTTATAGAGGCGGGGGGTAAACTAAACTATCGGACGTACTACGATGTGCTCCTGGACCTGCTTATAGTGGGGGGCGTGTTGGCCCAGGGGGGGTCCATTCAGCCGGGTACTACTGATAAGTGTGTGTTCGGACAGATCGATAACTTCGATTCCATAAAGGAGTTCAATAACGTGTTTGTACAGATTCTACGGAGATACAAGTATTTGGAGAAACTATGGCAAGAAGAAATGAAGAAAATTCTGAAGTTTATCAATCGGTTTGATGAGGAACAGCGGTCTAAACTTGCGAAAATAACCGCACTTTTCTTGTCTAACCACTTGCTAAGTGCTGGTATTCTTACCAACCTATATACCACGGAAATCCTAGTGAAGGAGGGACTCTCTCTCGACTTCATAACTCAAGTATTCAAGTACAAATTTGTTGCTTAATATCCATGGTATATTTAACGGTTTGACGCTAATTCCTTCTGCAGGAGTTGGTTGCTAGAGAAGGACATTTCGCAGGTGAGCATGGTTCTACGGAGATCTCAGCTGGACGATAAACTGGACAGATTCTTCCCGCAATCCAAATGCTCTCCGAAAGAATTCCAGAAACACTTTCTAGAGCACCAGTTGCAGCCACTAGCTGACTTCCAACGGATACAGGTACGTACGTATAACAGTGGAAACCGGTTATTTCTAACCAATTCTTTGCATGGAAATAAGTAAGAAAAATCCGATAGTTAGAATAAACCGATAGAAAATAGGGCAAAATTGGATTTTTTTAGAAATAAATAGTTAGTTAGAAAAAAACCCCGGTTTCAACTGTAACAGTAACAATTAATTATCTACAAGTTCATATAGAGCATATACATAGTATACATAGTATACCTCGTTAGTAGGAACACCAGAGACCGTCAAAATGCATCGCTTTATCCGGAATTCATATTAACCAATATCATTTGTAGTATTGAAAAGGCTTTGAGGGGTACTGAAATAGTGTTTGTATTAACCGTGTTCGTACTACTGTAGTTGGTTAATATACACTATCGTTTAACAACTCTTAACAGGTAACGAATATCCACAAGAAGGAGCTCAAAGCTAAGCTGGATGAGCTAATGAGTCACGACACACCCAGCGTGGACGAGCTCGAGGAGGTGTCAAGAGACGCACAGAAGAACCTCACCGACTACGATATATGTTGGACGCTCTGGCGGGTGATTGTCCCCGCTCGTGAATGGAACTGGCCAGAAGACCAAGTGGCAGAATACGTATTGTCTCAGCTGGAAATATACGCGTGCATTCTACAGAAATTCACTCTAACGGGCGAATCTCAACTGGTGTTCCTTATAAAGCTACAAGACTACTGTTATGAGAATGTTGACTTCATGCAGTTGTTCCATAAGATCGTATTGCTGCTATATTTGCATGACGTCATCATAGAAGAAGCGATACTCAAGTGGTTTTACGAAGTTCCCTTCGATAAGGGCAAAAGCACTTTCCTGGAAAACATGAAGCGAATGGTAGATTGGTTAGAAACAGCTGATGAGGACAGCGGATCTGATAACGAGGGTGCCGACTAACTTTCTGTTTAGTTCCATAGGAGATTGTGAGAATTGTTAGTGATTTCTAACTATTTTCTATTAGTATGTATTAAAATTAAGGGATGCTCTAAAATTAAATGATGATTAATTGTATCAATGGGAAATCATTGATATAATTTAATGTTAAATCTAGTAAGTTTGGTGCTTTTTAGAATTTGATATTTGATGAAATATCGTTATTTTATCATTCCTGTCTGTGTCATATCTGCTATACTGTACCACAGGATTATGAGCTCAGTTAAGGAGCCAGTAATTAGTACGGAACCTACGTCAAAACCGACAGTAGCTCTACCCTCAGTCCCCAGACTATACCTGGACATTAAGCCCTCTCAACTGCCCATTATATACTCTCCCGCTTACGATATATGTTTCTTTGGGTTCGAGAAACTACATCCATTCGACACTCAGAAATGGGGACACATTTATAAGTTCCTTTTGGAAGCGGGTGTCTTGGCTAATAAGGCTCAGAGCGTGGAACCGCTTGAAGTTATCGACACAGAATTGCTGACTCATCACACGAAGCGATACATAGACTCTCTTTCCGTTAGCTTGAATGTGGCGGGCATTGCAGAGATTCCCCCCGTAGCAGCTATTCCTAACTTTATTGTTCAGAAGGTGCTACTCACTCCCATCAGATATCAGGTTAGTGCCATTAACAGATATACGTGTATAGTGGTCATAATTATGTGTTCGCATAAGTAGACAGGGAATTATAATACAGTAGAACTCGGGTATAAGGTACCTGGGTTAATACGTACTATCTCTTTACCAAGTTTATATCCCAGTATGTATTTATATGTAGAGTAAACTCTGTTTAACTAACTATTACATTCGAATAATAAGTACTTATCCATTCCCGAGGAAATACGTATTAGTTCACTGTATTACAACTGCAATGATCGCTGTACACTAACTATTATTCTGTGATATCCATGGTTATGTTTGCCTAGACGGGCGGCACTATTCTGGGCGGCAAGCTGGCGATGGAGCGGGGCTGGGCCATAAACCTGGGGGGCGGATTCCACCACTGCTCCAAGGATTTGGGAGGCGGCTTCTGTTTCTACGCAGACATCAGTATCTGCATTCACCACCTGTTCGACCACATGCCCGAGCTGGTCAGGAAAGTCATGATTATAGATCTGGACGCACATCAGGGTAATGGACACGAAACCGACTTTATTGGCGATGATAGGGTATACATACTGGACGTATACAACAGGTTAATTATATGTGTTACTTATAGTATATCAGCTAACACCTTTTCAATATAAAACCAGGCTTCGCAAAGGTTAATTTTTGAAGTTAAACAAGACAGTGAATTAGAATTGGCCCACTATGTAGTAGTCGACACAATAAAATGATTTTTTTAACAACACCTGAAATTACATTAGAAAAGGTGTTAGTTGAGATATTAGTAATAATATTTTTTTCATTCATTATTTGTCGATAATAAATGCTCTCAGTTGAAGAAATTATCCACACTTTTGATTCAGAGTTGGATTTCGTTATTCATCATTGAGCAATGCAACAAATTAAATATTTAATTTGTTTAACTTTATTGTTGCGACCTTATGGTAGCTTATAAACGCATTATACCTTATTCCTTACAGAGGTATTTACCCCGCGGATAGAGAAGCGAAAGCTGCGATTAAACTGAAGATAGAACTAGCGCCTGGGACAGGTGACGTCACATTCCTATCTCACCTTCGCGAGGCTATCCCCCGAGCCCTGGCAGAATTCAAGCCAGATATGGTGCTGTACAATGCCGGCACTGATATACTAATTAACGACAGACTTGGTGCTCTTAACATTACACGGGAAGGCGTTATAACCAGGGATGAAATAGTTTGGGAAGAATGTAGAGGGAAAGCTATTCCTATTCTAATGGTGACGTCAGGAGGTTATCAATCTATTACAGGCCGAATTGTGGCAGACAGTATTATTAATTTACAAAGCAAAGGTCTATTGAAATAATTGTTTGCAAACAAACAGGTACTATGTTGTATTGAAGCTCTATTAACTTTTGTTGTTTTGTTTAACTTTTAATGCTATTTGTTTACTTTATACTATTTATCTCTAAAATTAATTATGTATATTCAGGGCGTAATCACATAGTTCACAATGAAGAGTTCAATTTAATTATATTTATGTTCTCTAATTCGCTAGAACATTTTTATTTTGATTGTCCACTTAAAAATGTGAAATTCCTATAAGAGCACTAATCATTGACTGACACTCAATAATCAGGTTAATACTGGCTTCCTGTGTACGACCAAACTCTCATTGCTTTTTATTTTTAAGATTTCACATTTATCTAACATGTTTAGCCATCTGGTAGTACCAAAATGTGTTCATCTTGGTATGCAAAATCTTTATCACAAACTCCGTCAAAAGATCGAGCTATCTTATACAAATTTTATTGTCTTCCAAGCCCCATACATTTAACATGTGATGGAAAAACTAATAAGAATCTAATATACGTATATTTAGACGTTGTGTATAATTGCATGCCTAGCACAATCGAGGCTTCAAGGCATGCAGGGAATGCAGCTAATAACGATAGTTGAATTAATTCAGTTTGTAGAGAGAGAAAGAGCAATTGTTTAATGGGTAAAATAGCTAAAAGTTATGTAGTACTATTGTTGTTCTATTGTGAACTGAGGTTATTTTCTGTACTATTGTCTTTGCTCGGGGCTGCCATAGCTATCGCTTCACCCACCGTGACTTTTAATGGCACAATGTCTGCGAGAAAGTCGTAGCATTCGTTTTGGTTAACAATGGTAGCGATGTCTTGGTAGGAGATCGAGACCTTGTTGCCAGAATTGCCTCTCAGCTTTTTGTTCCGCTTATACGCCTCTGTGAGCATCTTCTCTAGAAACCACTCTGCTGATTGAGTGGCTATTATTACCGTTTCGCCGGAAATCGCTCCTGGATTCGGTGCTGTTTTCATGAGGAACTTGACTTTGCCGGGTGGTAGTTTGGTGGGTTTATCGCTGGGATCTTGATTGTTGCTCGCCATTATTCTCCAGTTACTCCGCAGTATCGTATATAGGCTACTGTTGTATCCATTCAGACCTGATGTAATTATAGCTCCTAGCTTATTTGGGCCTCTAATAATTCTTGTGCAAGCGATCTATTGTCTTTCATTGTCCATGCATCTTACAGTAAAATACCCATGCATTTTATTGAGCTTCTTACTATCCTATAGTTTCACTCTAACTCTCTCGATTCAATTTATTCACTCTAAACTTATAGAATCTAGTTTATAATTAGTATATTGCCGCATTTCCAACAATTCTGTGTATTTATTCCATTCCATGATGAAAGGTACATATTTGCGATGTAATACTCACTTGTTTATGATGAAATCTCTGATTCCTTATTGATTAAATTATTCATTTATGGTCCCATATTTTATACATGCAAACAAATTATTTCACCCTATTTTGCTTATTTTTATAAATTTTACATAATAATGTATTTAAGGCCAGTGCTAATGGTAATATTGTTTCAAACTCCATAAGGCGGCTTCTGATTGTATTATATCATTATTTGATGTCGGCATAGTTTATCTAAGGCACTCACAAATTATAATGTTTGTAAAGCATTTGCTTTGCAAATATTATAATTTGTGAGTGTTTTTGTTAATATTTGCAATCGTTGGGTAATAATGCTTGTCATAATTTCTGCTTTTGTTACTAGCTTATTATGGATTTTTACTATGCCGACTATACTATAGTTTAGACTCTAGAGTGTGATAATAATTGTTAATTAATTGTTAATCTTACCACAAAATTGACAATATTGACAATTATGACAATTATGACAATTATGACAATTATGACAATTTGACAATAAAGTGCGGTAGAAACATTATAATGTGGGCGGTGGAGCTGAAACTAGTTTACTACTAATAATTAACACTGGCCTAAGAGAAAAAAAGTGCAGTCATTTACCTTGTTTATTTACTGTGATTTCCTCACTGAATAATGTAAGGCATTGCAATGGCTGAACAAAATCAAGATGAGATTAATAGAACGCCAGTAAAGGAGTTTAGAGTGTCATTGCGATCGAGTTTAATACCAGTTTTGCATACCCCAACACATCCGCATACCGGTAACTTGTCGCTACCAAAAACACCGATGGAAGCGTTTAAAATGTCTCGCGAAATTTCGCATAAAGCCCTAGAAATGGTTGGAAAAAGTTTATGCGCCCAGCGCTCTTCGAATCGCGCTGTTTTCTTCCTATACGGGCTCTCGGGGGCTGGAAAATCCTCCACACTTTGCCATCTATTCAACAACAAAACCTCAGTTGACATATCCCATAACAAATCCGGCACGCGTGACGTAGTTGAGTATGTCGGCTCTATGACCAGCGAGTATTGGTGCGCTGATAACTTGGAAATTAGCTTCGTTGATGCTCCAGGGTTTAATGATTCCGGCGGGAGATACCAAGACGCGTTAAACCTCGCGAATATTGAGCAGTTCATAGCCCAGCACCAGCAATTGGGACTGCAGAATTTCGCGAAATACGTTGTCTATTCTACACATACGCAATATTCTATCCCAACATAGTGCTAATAGTCATAGACGCTAATGACGAGCGATTATTCGGCTACGATACGGAGGTTGGTAGAATGCTGCGAACTCTCGGGAAGAAGAGATTGCGGATTGTTGATGTTAAGCGTCCGAATGTAGTGTTTGTGATGACGCATGTCTGCGGAATTGCGAAAGGCAACTGGCAGAACAAACTTGAATCCAAAGCCTACTGTCTCCAGCTGTTAGGAAGGCGATACCTAAAGATTCTCGCCCCGGTTGTGTACATTGAGAACGACCATGCAGGCTGGGACCTGACTAGAGAAGGCGAATGGACAGTGCTACATAATGGAGAGAGACAGCCGCTTAACCTATTCAAAAAGTGCATTGAGATAATGCAGCTTAATCAGGACGAAGTTGGGATAGAAGCAATGAGACTGTATTACGAGCGATCTATGGAAATACCTTTAGTTCTGGATAATTGTGTGAAAGGGAAATTGTGTACTGAAAAATGTGAAGAGGAGCTATCTGAAAACGCCAGTTACTGGTTAGCGAAAGTCTCAACACCTTTCGAGGCTTTGAAAACAACAAATGTTGACTTGAAAATAAACGCTTATATCAAGAGTGAAAAAGATGAACAAGAGTTGTATCCATTAAAGTTCATTTTACAGAAAAACAATCTCACAGAGGTGGATAAAATAAGATCTCTCACTCTTCCAGAGATAGAGAGTATTCTGATTCCATACAAACTATCTGACTTAGAGAAACAGATCATATGTCAGCTGTTTAATCCTGTCCAGCCCAAACCGGAGTACATAGCGCCTGTACTAGGCTGCGGCTTCAATATATTCGATAATACAATCTTACAACCTGTTATTGATACGTCACAGGTATATGAGCAACCTCCGTACAACTTTATATTGCCGACAGGTGCCAGCTTGTTTGCTTATGTGAATACAGAGGCGACTTGTCGCGGAGTTAAACATATCTCTGATTTTGCAAGAGAAATACTCATAAACGTTGGACTTGATAAATACTCAAAATTTGCAAAATTCCCTCTGATTAGCGGCTATAATATTATCGATCCGAACTCTGTACCTAAAAAGGATTGTAAAATATCATTTCGCATCGACCAGACTACTTATCGCGTTAGTCTCGCGTCGAGTGACAGCTACCCGCTCTCCTCAGATTTGGTGAAAGAGGCCTCGAATATCCCGGAAACATTTCAAGAGGGAAATGAGTCATGTGTCCATGCTTTTTCTGCGTTCTTTACGAACTACGGTTATTGGGCTATCACACAAGCCACGCTCGGAGGCTGTATCGAAGGGGTGCTATCGGTAGAGAGGACTAATGCACTGCGAGAAGACTACTATACTACCATCCGTAAACTGGTCATTACTCACATCGGCAATACTATTAACGGAGCTAAATTCTCCGAGACTTTTCATCCTGGTGATAACTTAGACGAAGAAGAACAGATTTACAATCAGCTGCTCACAGCTGATCTCACCTGGAGGGGGGGTGACGCGCGCCATCATACGTCATCTCTCGGAAAGCTAACCAGCAGTAGCTGGAACTCCTGGACACAGTCTCTCAAATTGAATCCTATAATTCTCCAACACAGCTTTATACCAGTCACTCTCCATTCCATTTTACATTCACACAACCATCCGCGAGCCATGCCAGTGCAGAAAGCTTATGAATATCTAACGAACAGAGTTGTTGTTAGGAAGAGTAAAACATCTTATTCTCTCCCCAATACAAGAAACGAAGCTTCACACCAAGCAAAAAGTGAGATTAAGAGCGATTCCTGTTTCCCCAGCACCTCTACAGTTCTGCTGGAGTCAGGTCGCGTGGTGCGCATGCGAGACGTGCGTATCTCGGATAGAGTTGTGTCTGTGGATTCTCGGGGCAGAGTGTGTCTGTCTCCGCTGTTCCTCTGGGGACACCTGGACCCGGACTCCGAGACGGACTTCCTGTGCATCAGACACTCCGCGGGGGAACTGAGGGTTAGTGAGAACCATTTGGTGTTCCTGGACCAGGGACAGGGACAGGGGAGAGGGGAAGCTGTTCCAGCTGGGAGAGTGCGCGTGGGAGAGAGACTCAGGTCCGTGTGTGGATCCGAGGTGCGGAGTGTCGAGGTTCTGGAGGTGAGCTCTGTTAGAGAGGTTGGTGCCTACTCTCCTTTCACTCTCAACAGCTGTATTGTAGTTAATGGGATTGTTTGTAGTGTGTTTGCTGTCCCTCCTGGGATAGCACGGGACATAAGCCAAGTACACAGAATTGGTCACGCCCTCTTCGCCCCCCTCAGATACAGCTACAAAGCTGGTCTCTCTGACGTAATTAGCTTTCCCATGAACCACACACACAAAATGCACTTATACTGTACTTTGTTACAGAAAGGTTATTTTGGAATGAAACCAATTGAGAAGTTATTTTTTGGCAAAACAATGACTGAAAGATTATAGAATTTTTAATTAAATTGAATTTGTATAAATGCTAGAATTGTTTTTATCTATCTTTTTAGGGAATTCTGTTTCATATTTTGAATGGTTTTAAAAATGTTTTTTATTATTTCTCTTTATCTTGTTTACACTAAGTTTTCTTTTGGCAAAAAGAATTAGTAAACAACTCCGATTTCCTAGTAACTATAAACTTTAAATTAATTTACAATTACTCTTACTGAGTATAGAATGGCTGAGAAGAATCCTATCCAAATACGGGATGAAATTGAGATAGAAATTCCAGCACCAACAACAGTTACACGTGACTACTACGTGCTAGAAAGCAACCCAATAAAGTCATTATCTCAGAGACGACATAAAGCACTTGGAATGGTTGAGAAAAGTATGCTAGCTCAGAGACCGGCTAACCGTGCTATTATATTCCTATATGGCCTCTCGGGTTCTGGGAAAACTTCCACACTCAAGCATTTGTTCAACGGAGCGAGGGATCTAATGGCTACCTCTTGCAAGCACTCAGCTACTGGAGATGTCATCGAGCACATAACTTCATTGACAAGCGATCATTGGGAGGCGGAAAACCTTGAGCTAAGCTGGGTAGACGTGCCTGGCTTTGGGGATTCACAGGGGCTGCATATGGACGCAGCGAACCTAGCTTTGATCGAAGAATTCATTTCACAGCATCAGCAGTAGGCTTGCAGCAACTGAATTGGCTTGGCATCAACCATCGTTACACTGTATTTCCTAACATTGTTATGCTTGTGGTTGATGTGAATGACGAGAGACTGTTAGGTTCCGAATCGCGAGTTGCCAGCATGTTCAGTATTATTCAGAAAAAGAGATTGCACCTCATCGACAGAAAACATCCAAATGTTGTCATCGTGCTTACTCACGTGTGTAGTCTCCCGAAAAAAACTTGGGAAACAAAGCTTAAATCCAAAGCTTATTACATAAAACTGCTCGCTAGGAGATTCTTCAAATTTGATGTCCCAGTCGTTTATATTGAAAATGAAATTGACGATTACGACTTGAATAGAGTTGGAGATTTCTCTGAGCTTTTTAACGGAGAGGAACAACCCAGGAATTTGTTCACCGCTTGCATTGAGATAATGAGGAAGAGTCAAGACGAGATTGGCATAGAAGCTGTTCGGTTATTCTTTGCTAAATCCCAGAAAGAAATTCCCATAATTATTCCGCCTAAAGTAATATCTCCTTACTCTGTTGCTGACAAAGCACTTTTCAGCGAAAGAAAGATATATTTCTTTCGCAAACTTACTGTTATAAAACCGCCCTTTGAAGCTACAAAGGTATCTGAAAGAATTGTTGAATATACAAAGTACGGCAACGACCCTGAGAATCAGGGTCTCAACCTGGAAGACGAGCTTTATCCTCTCACTTTTAGACTCGTTAAACGTGGATTGAAGAAAATAGAAGATTTAGAATCAAAGTCATTGGATGAAATAGAAATAATTCTTCACCCATGCAAACTTAATAAAATAGAGGTTCGCGCACTGACCTGTCAATTCAATATAAAACAACCAGTTGTACACAACATTTCTACCAATCTAGGCTACGGTTACGATATATCCAAACAACAAGTAGTGAAGGATAAAGCTGTCATTGCATTTTCTTCTTGATATCCCATTGCCTCCGTACGGGTTTTTAATCCCAGAAAACTGTGAGGGTTTAACTCTCGATGAGACAAAGTATTTTTGTCAATGTTACTCTAACATTGTTGAGTATTCTGGAGATGTACTTAGACAATTCGATTTGAATAATTACGTAGAATTAATTCAGGTACAACCTCTAGCAGGATTTAATATTGTCCCCTCACACAGTTCAAGTAAAACAATACAACTCTCCTTTGTAATCGAGAAAGCTAACTTAACTATAAAAATAAATAACACCACTCTAACAAACAGTTTTATTCAAGCATTAAATAAAATTCCTCAAATTTATGATGAATCCAATTCAGCAAATGTAGCGAAATTTACTCACCTATTCACCAAATACGGGGATTGCATTGTGTCTAAGGTTGGCATAGGGGGTTACCTTCAGGGCAAGTTTGAAGTCAGTTTCGAGAGGGCGAGAAGTCCCGACTATTTCCAGCTTCTAAGGCAACGGCTTTTTTATCTAATAATTAATATAAAACATGGCTTTTCGGTTGACCAATTAATAGAGCCAACTAACGATGTCGAAGAAGAAGAGGTGATGTCTCCTTTATTCGATTTGCTTCGAGCGGATTTGGAATGGTTTGGTGGGGACCGGAGGTATTACCAACCGACTTTAAAACAGATCTCTCAGAAACAATGGAATTCCTGGGAGGAATCTCTCAATTACAATCCAGCCATACTTCCATTGAGAATACTCCCTAAACCTCTTCATGATTTAATAATCCCCGGAGATAAGAACGTTGCTTTACACAGTGCGTTTGAGAAATTCCACAATCGGTCGGCAACCATTAAGAAGGAAAGATTTGTAAATCCATTGATGTTTTTAGGAATACATACACGCAGGCATGTTGCTGAAAGTGTTAAGTCTGAGATTAAGACGGGTGACAACGTTTGTTTCCCCAGCACCTCTACAGTTCTGCTGGAGTCAGGTCGCGTGGTGCGCATGCGAGACGTGCGTATCTCGGATAGAGTTGTGTCTGTGGATTCTCGGGGCAGGGTGTGTCTGTCTCCGCTGTTCCTCTGGGGACACCTGGACCCGGACTCCGAGACGGACTTCCTGTGCATCAGACACTCCGCGGGGGAACTGAGGGTTAGTGAGAACCATTTGGTGTTCCTGGACCAGGGACAGGGACAGGGACAGGGGAGAGGGGAAGCTGTTCCAGCTGGGAGAGTGCGCGTGGGAGAGAGACTCAGGTCCGTGTGTGGATCCGAGGTGCGGAGTGTCGAGGTTCTGGAAGTGAGCTCTGTTAGAGAGGTTGGTGTCTACTCTCCTTTCACTCTCAACAGCTGTATTGTAGTTAATGGGATTGTTTGTAGTGTGTTTGCTGTCCCTGAAGTTACAGTTGGGAACACCCAGAAAGCGCACGAAAGAGGCCACAAGATAATGTGCCCTGTAAGACTCGCCTACAAATCTGGTCTTTGCAAATGGGTGAGCTACCAAATGGACCATAAGTACAAGATGCATTTCTACTGTTCTGCGCTTCAGAAATTGTATTACGCATTCCGACCAGTCGAGGGGCTCTTTCAAAAGTAATTAACAAAGTTGTTTCTAAACATTCACAGAGGATATTCTGTTTTATATCTAATTTAGTGTATATTTGCATATTTACTGACTTTTTAGTTTTTAATATCTAATTGCTCCTATGGTTTTATGTGTGTGTCTCCATACTATAATATTAGATCACATTGGCTCTATTAACTGTACAAATTTATAGATTTATACCCAGTTTAGGAAGTATTCTTACAAATATACAGTATATTAAATAATTCAGCTATTCATATTTGAAATAATACACATAATAACGGGGAAATATAGTTTAATATAATTGGATAGAATACCAACTAGCACTCATCGTGGCCAGAAAAGATACATTGTAGTGAGTATAGAATGGCTACTTTCAAAAACTACAAAACAAGAATATATTGCTCTCTGTATCTATAAAATGCTCCAGAGCACGAATAGGAAGCTGGCAATCATGAGAATATTAGCTGAGGTCATGTGTGCTGCTCCAAATACATCACTCCAAGTGGCTAGGGGATAAATACAATTTGTTAAATACGGACACTCAGAATTAGTTCAGCATAATACAGATTGATTATGAATATACCGTAGAACCTCGTTAGTACTTACACGGTTAATACAAACACTATTTCAGTCCCCTTCAAAGCCTTTTCAATACAAATGTTATGGGTTAAAAATTCCGGGTAAAGCGAACGCATTTTGAGGTCCCCTGGTGTTCGTAGTTACGAGGTTCTACTGTATTTCCAATTTCTATTCTGTATCCCTACCAAAGTTAGACTATGTTCTACTTAATGTCACTAATCTTGCTTCCTTTACAGATGTTATTAATTATAAAAAGATCCTTTCAAGAGAGAATCTGTTTGTATTCTTAGTATAGAGATTATACAATAGAATTGCACTGATTTCACTCACCGCACAATCCATCTATGCAGAAAGGAGATTCGGTTCCGCACTTTGAGCAGCTTTCTCCTTGCACGTAGGGGTAAGGGATTACAACATTGTTGTTGTTGTTATTATTGTTGTTATTATCGTTGTTGTTGTCATTGTTATTATCGTTGCCTTCATCACCTTCATATCTGTAATTGAAAGCAATTAACTTAAATGTATAAAAATATTTATTTTAACTTACGTATATCCGGGTGTCAAATAGCAGACTAGAGTTGTCCCAATCTGATTATTGTTATTATTATTATCATCATCGTTGTTATTGTTGTTGTTGTTATTGTTGTTGTCCTCCATGTAACACAGGCTGCTGGCACAGCCCACTGCAGTGACGTTTGAATGTGTCACCTAAATAACAAATTACATGTCGCTATATTTGTATTGAAGCTACTGAACGTATTTCGCGGCATTCGCCAGTTGAATAGGAAAACCAATCGGAAGCGCATTCCTCAAGAAGTCTCTTAGAATCTTACTTACCTAAATTGCTATTAACATTTGTTGAAATTGTCGGTAGAAACCTTAGCTTTTAATCAATTTCGACAAATCTTAAAATCAATCAGAAAGAATCATTGGAACATTTGGCATTTCCATCCATCAATCGACTCGAATGGTATCTAGACTGTTCACTGATGGCTTTTAGAATACATAATTAGTGTTCCTACGAGACTGCATTCTCTAATTATTGATTTGTTCTACACTTCTGCTAAGTGCTTCCGATTAACAGCAAACTACACTCTTATAATAGCTTATTAATTATAACTAAATCATCACCTGTGTATACTGCTCACACTGTTCTGGCTCGTCAGCATAGCACTCATTACACTCATACATATAGTAAGTAGAATCGAACCAGTTTTCAACAAGTTGTTCGTATGTCGCCTCATCCGGTGACGTCACGTAAGGGGCGAATCCCATCACTGCTCCATAGGCCTTGCTGCATTCCCTGCCGCCCACCCGCTCTTCGCACATCGCGGCTCCATACATAGCCATTGTCTCCAGTACAGTGCTCCATCTCTATAATACGATACAGTATATACCCTAGTTAATGCGAACCAGATTCAAGAAAATTATGTTCCCTATAGTGAATTCGTTTGGATTAGTGAAGTAATACATTTTCTATTGACCTCTATAAAATGTGACCCCGATAATACGAACCAATTATCGAGGTTCGGATTAGCGAGGGTGTATTGTAATATTTGTTTAGAAGAAACCTAATGTTTAGTTTGCCATTTGAATGCTTTCTTTGAGAAATAGTTAATCTTTGATAATTAGTATTTTAAGTCCCATGGTACATCGTGTTGATTAACTTGATTGAAGTATGTCGTGATTCGACATACTGGGCATGGCCATAATTAGTTAAGAAATCCTCCAATCTCATTTATGTAAGAGCATGATTAATTCAGCTTCAATTAAACTAATTACAGATGAAGTGTACATTATTTTAACGAAACCTTTGATAATTTAGTCTTTTATTTGACAGTTAGCAACTTCTATTATCACCATTATCGTGTGTTTAGCATCCAGATAATAACAACACAAAAGCATTAACGAAACGGACTGGTATTACATTAAGAAAATACTAATTAATCTGCTTATTTCCTGTACATTAATAGGATTTATTGGGAAAGAAACGAAAAGTTTATTTAATTATGAATAAATAGAAGTTTACTCACCATGTATCGCATGTCTCCAGCAGTCGGCTGAACGTTAGATCGCTGGTAGTTGAAATAATTAACTATTTGCGTTTTGAGACTCGTTTCTAGCTCAGTCCCCGACATTGGATAAGTTATTTGATTATTGTTGTTGTTGTCATTCTTGGCGAATACCGCAGAAAGCAGGAAGAGAATTGAAACTGTAAATTTCATCATTTCTGTTATATTTTACTGTTCAACTTCTATTCTACACAGACAAGCGCTTAAATGTATCTTTTCAGATGTGTGCATATAGGAAGTCTTGTAATCCCTCTTTATATCCTCCTTTGACTTGTTGCAGTTTCCAACAACCCTTCGTAAGTATTCTAACTCGCAACTGCAGTCGCTAGCAATATTATATATTCCTAACTGTCGTATAACTAGATTTGAGAGTATTCCTCGTTTGATAGTAATTGCTTTAAACCTTATTTGAGTGGGGAAATTGGATTTAGGACAAACTCCGAATTTCTTAAACGATTTCTAATGAAGCACTCGATGGTTCTTTCTTATCTTATCTTTCGTAAAACAACATCTGGCCTTACATCATTTTGACTTGAATACCTTAGCTATTCAATAAACATGCTGCCGATTATATATCGTTGGAATGTCATTGAATATAAGATTGTAATTGTTACAAGGAAATACCGGCTTCCTCTCTACCTGCATTTCTAATGGATCTTTATTAAAAATATATAATATACGTAAATATATACAATTAGTATATGATGTGTTTATTTTGTTGATTATAATAGAGCATCTACATATAATATAGTATAGTATAGAACTTAATTAAATACTTAATAAAGTATAGAACTGAATTAAATACTTAAGAAATTCGATTGGTTTCTTCTCTAACTCTTCTTTCTGTCTTCTTCTAACTCGATGAGTTCCTTCAAAAAGTTCCGATTTGGAATAACATACCTTTTCTCCCTCACCGTTGTCAGTGCCTCTACTAGACTCATATTGCGTCTCAGCATTAGAAATGCAATTACGCAGGTGGAAGACCTACTTATCCCCGCTCTGCAGTTAACCACCACTGTACCTCCATTATCCAGAGCCCCGTCAATGAAATCACAAATCTCTGACAAATACGGTTTGAAGCTAAAATGATTGCTGTCATCCGCTTTAATTCCTTTGTAAGTTATCTGTGAATCTTCATAGAATTCTCCTGTCAGGTTGACATGAAATGGTGTGACTCCCTCTGCTACATTCAGAACATGTGTTATTCCGATGGACTTCATTTTCAGCTTATTTCGTACTAAGGATCTAAGAACAGAGTTTCTTTATAAGTTTATAAGTTCAATAATATAACGCTATTGCTATTATATTTTTAACTTATCGAACTTATAAGGAATTACTCGTATGTTGGCCAATACGTTTTATAATTATTTTCAAGGCACTGGCAAGGCCATTTTTTAATATCAAAATTTTATTTTTGTAGCCGGGTTTATATTAAAAAGGTTTTGATCGATATATAAGTAACCCCAACTTGGATCTAATATTCTTAATTGTTATACCGTAGAACCTCGTTAGTACGAACTCGGTTAATACGAACACTATTAAGCTATTTCAGTATCCTTCGAAGCCATTTCAATACAAATAATATTGGTTAATACGTATACGAAATCCGATTTAAGCGAACGATTTTGATGGCCCCTTAATAACGAGGTTCTACTGTATTAGACACTGTAATTATAACTAAATTGCTACTCACTCTTCACTGATGTATATGTTGGGATAGACTAGGTCATGACTTTTGAATGGCAGCTCGAATAACCCATTTTCATTCTCGATAATTTCTTCCAAATCTTGAACAGTTAATTTTGTTGTTTTCTCTTTACTCTTTGCTTCTGCCATCAACTCATTAACAGCTTATCAATAATGCAAGCTATGGGATATGCCACTATAGCTTATACTCCAATTGGTTGGGTATCTATTGCATAGTAACTAGATCAGCTTTCATATGGTACAGAGCACTATAGAATTCAAGCTTATAGCGAACCTACGTGCTATCAACAAGTTATTTCTAGTTGTAAAATTCGCAATGACAGTGGACTCTCGTTATAACAAAGTGCTTGGGACCTGTAAATTCCTTCGTTATATCCGGATATTCCTTCTAAGCGGATAATGATTAGTGCATTTAGTGCTCTAGGGGAAAATATCCCTTTCGTTATAACTTATAACGGAAGTTCACTGTATTTAGCGTAGTATTTGTTAAATAATTGGCATATACTAATTGAGTTATAGTTTATTTAATGTTACTACTGATTATGTATTTGAGTTATAAAATAGCTGAGTTGTTTTAAGCTCTACGTTCTTTATCTGTAATTATAATTCATGTGTCGCGAAAAGTGGTTTGCCACTTTCATATAATTTTAATGTCGTCAACGCGCATTTCTGAGGTTTCTGAACGTAATTAAATCCTTAATTGATCAGAAATATGCAACTCGATTTCTCCGAATATTAGTGTTGTTTACAAGTAGTGAGTACACATCTCGCATCTCGCGCTGTATTTACCAGCGTGGAGCGTCATACAAGTATTTAACAGCTTATAGAATTAAGAATAGCTTTATCCTCAAAGAATATTGATAAAACCTTGCAGTTATTTCGAATTCTGGTTTCTCATTACTACAACTTAATTAATAATTCGATATCGCATTCTAACATTGTGATTCTGAGATCATGCGGATGGTACGAATCTTTCGTGTCGTATTTTTCAAGATTCTCAGTTGCTAATTGCTGCTCAATGCTACACTATTATTACTCTGAATCACTTCAAAATACATTTCTCTAAAAGCATACAGGGAAAGCTTAGGCGTTCGTTCATATGATGGATCAGTAGCGAAGCTGTGTAACTGTGCCTGTAGCCCGCTTCTATCAGCCCGCGCTATAAAACAGAGCTATTCGGCTCACATCCATTCATTCTTCCTCAAAGCAGGTAACAATTGACTAAGCCATAATAGCACTAAGTACCATCATTATTCGCTGACACCCAACATAATATACGATGAAATACTTCGCAGCTCTTTTTGTATCCCTTCTGTCGCTCATAACTGCTGAGCAGTTCACCGATTCGATCCGACAAACAATTCTAGACTCACACAACTACAATCGAGCCGCTGTCGTTCCCGCTTCCAGTGATATGAAGAAATTGGTAAGTTTACATTTGATCTTTCTTAAGTCATTATTATCTGATCAGTCTCATAATAGGAGAGAAGATTTACAAAAGTAGCTAATTTAGTTTATTTCATTATACGAATCCTTATATATTTATTTTTATAACGATGATTTAATTATGTTTAATTTAAAATTTTCAACAGTTAATTACATAATTGATAAGTGAACTATAAGGTCATTCAACGACTTTTGTGCGACGTATAAATATATCTTTTATGCAATAAGTCTAATAAGAATCTCAATTGTGCCTTGCGAAAATAATTGATGTACTATGTAGCGAATTATTCGTCTTTTTTAGTTAATTAATTACAGTTAACAAACTGCTGCTTGTCCTTGCCAAAACCCTACATTAATTAATACAGACAAATAGGTACGTATGTATTATTAATTTCCAAATTATAGACTAAGAAATGCAAATTAATTAAGTAATTAAAACTTCCAATGTAACCAGTAAATATTTTACTGAGTGCAGTCAAACCAATTCTTTGCATGGAAATATAGTAAGAAAAGTCCGATAGTTAGAATAATCCGATTGAAACTATAACAAAATTGGAATTTCTTACACATTTACAATAATTAGTTAGAAAAAACCGATAAGTTAGAATAACACGAGTTCGAATAAACCGGTTTCGACTGTATTATTTTATTGAGTACTTACGGGGATCCTCTTAATGCATTATTAATTAATGTCATTGCCTGTAGGAATGGAGTTTAGTGCTGGAGACGATGGCCTCCTACACCGCTCTCCAATGCGTGGAGGAGGAGAGGGGCGGAGACCAGAAGGAAGAATGCGGCGGATTCGGCGCAGTAGGCTACAACCAAGGGTTCGCGAAATACGTGTCCAGACCTGATCCCTCCACCTACGAAGATCTGGTCAGGGCATGGTATGACCTTGGCGGGTACTACAACTTTGATTATAATCTATGCTACGCAGAAGAGGAATACACATGCTCTGCTTACCTACAGGTTTGAATAATTATTAATAATAGAATTATTGTTGTTACTCAATGACCGTGGCATTAGAATATACTTGCGAATAGATCTATTGATTGACTTCCAATTACTCTGTTTACAAAACTAATTGAGAGAGAGTTCAATTGATTCTTGCAGCAGCCTTATAAGGAAGGAATCCTGTGCAACTAATTATAATATTAAATAGGTATTGTATTTATCTCTATGCCTTTGGTAGGTTGTGTTTGCCAACGTGACAGCTGTCGGTTGTGCTTCCAGCATGTGCTACTTGGATATTAAGGACGACGGACAGTACATAGGCACTGTTCTGGTCTGCTACTACACTCCTGGATGGATGTGAGTTCTTTGTAATTTGTTACATACTTATTTAATATAGTCGTATAGTCCAAGGGGTATATACTTAGTTTTCCTTGGTAAAAGCAGTAAATTTTTAATTGTGCGAGGATTATTTATAACTTCATTAAAAGCAGGTGCTAAATGGAGTTTACTGGTTTAAATATTAATCATTGGGCTAAAATATTAATTTATAAGTAAAAGATTGTTTGTTCAAAGTTTGCAATATTCAATGGCTTTTTAGTACATAATACTGCGTGAAATATGTCTGGTATATTCACGTTTAGTTTATAATTATGTAAACTAATTTGTCCGCTAATCTTTACAACAAACATGTCTATTAAAGTGACTCTGTACTGAATCTATTAACAAACAAACAAATTACTTTCATGGGACTTTACGTCCAATTTCGCCAGATGGTAGCTAGTTTTAAGATTTCTTTGGAATTTGCATTATCGTGTTGTGAGTGGAAGAAGCCGATTGGATATACCTCATCACCAATACAGTAGAATATTCGAAGGTTTTCACAATACAGATATAGATATATTGCTAGAACTTAATTGTAATCAATTTAAAGCCATCGTTATGTCACTTGTAAACTCTCAATTTTACTGACTTCTTAAAAGGATTATTTGAGACTTCTTTATAGTGCGATTGTTACTCTACATTTTCTATCTACTTGTGTTTACTTTCCAACTTTTGTAGTGCAAACCCTGAAGAGGATGACAACGACAACAACAACAATAACAACAACAACAACAACGGAGGACTGAGCTCTCCCAGGCCTTACTCCCAGGGCTCCAGCTGTAACAAGTGTCTCGATGACGCTCCCTACTGCTACCAGGGCCTGTGCTGTAAGTATCCATGGAATGCAACATAATTTATTAAGCAATTAGTTATAGAAATTGGTCAACACTTTTTCCATTGGCAAAGTATTTTTTTTACATAAAAAATAACTTTTACGAAACCGGCTTGTTATATTGAAAAGGTGTTGGCCGATATATAAGTAACCTTTGTTAACAAGCTAATGGTAATTTGTATAAAAACTACAAAAGTTGTATAAACGTTGGGAGACATTCTTTGTACAAATATATTGATTACTTATGTGAATTTATGTAATTTATTATTTCTAGCACCTTACCAAGAGAACTACGGAAATTCCGCCGCCACCTCGCACGTCAATATCGTGTTGTTCTCTCTCGCCGCTCTTCTGATCGGCGTACTCTCCCACTTATAGTCCCATAAGCTCACCTCCAAATGGACATTTTACTGAAATGACTATCCATTTATTTGTATTTTTACAACATATCTATTCTACTAGTCACTCCCTCTCTATAGACCCCGGATTTATCGCTTCTCTTAGTTATAATATTGAGCTTTATTTGTATAAATATATATATTTATGTATGTACATACTATCTCTAGATCTGAGGTGTATTTATTTAAAGCGAGATTGTTAACTGAGTGAATGCGTTAATGAATACTACTACACTAGTGGGTTTGCCTCTACTATTTTAGTAAGAATAATTAATTACTCCGCTTAATTGGGTTACTTTAGTCTGAAGGTAATTACCCCATACAATTAACAGAAAATATTGCTGTAATTATGTACCGTAAATGACATAAATCCTATGAATTATTAACCCGTTTACCTGGTGGTTCAATTAAGTGGAATCTACTGTATTTGTGTTTATTTAATTAAAACAAGAAGTTGTATTACTTTAACAACAAGCATCGATAACGAACTGCATTGTATAGCTCATTAAAAGGCAATAAAAGCCCATTGCATGTATGGTAATTAAAAGTGGTACGGCCAATCGGACATATAACTAACTTTGTTTTTTTAAACACCTTGCTACGGCCCTGTATTTAACAGGGTGTATTGGCCACGAGGTCTGTATATTCCGAAAATGTAAATTCCAACATATTTAGAGGAATTGAGGAATTCACAAAGATAACTTAGCAGGGAAATACGATAATTAATTAATTGATTAATTAGCAATTGGTTATTAATCTACATTTTTGGCTTGGAATGACAAGTTTGCTCTAATACGTAGAACTGTTCTAATACAGTCTGTGTGGCGCTTGTATATTTGGGTTTCAACAGATAATAAGTATTTGTAGTTAACTAACTAAATACAAAATTCCAGTCCAGATATCCGCTAATTTACATCCAAACACACTGATTATGCAATGGCCTCTCACTCAGTTCCAATAGTATGGAATCCTAAAGCCCTCCCGATTGTTACTGACAAGTCACTTGGCATTATTCCATGTCGCTATAAGGACGGTGTTTGGGAAGTATTTCTTATCCAGCAGAAAGCTGGGCATTGGTGCTTTTGTAAGGGACATCCCGAACCCGAGGACAAGAGTGAGTTCGAGTCTGCTTGTCGCGAATTGAAAGAGGAAACAAATATGGAAGTTAAGCGATTGTTAACGGAAGAGAGAGTCCAGGAGAAATACGGATTCGAGTACAAGAAGGATACTTGGAAGGATAAGACTGTGGAGTATTGGTTGGCAGAGGTTGTAGCTGACTCCGTTATACAGCTGCAGGACATAGAGGTGCAGGGGTGTGAGTGGATGCGGGCTGAAGAGGTGCATACACGAATGACGTATGTCGAAGCGAAAGAGCTTAGCAAGCAAGTGGCAGCTAAATTAGCTTTGTTAAAAGTTGAATAGAAATAATTTATATTTGCTATTTAGCAACAGTTTTCTTTGAGCTCTGTTAAAAGTTGAATAGGAATAATTTTGCTATTTGCTATTTAGAAACAGTTTTCTTTAATTAGAAATGCATCATATTTTTGCATTTAACTTATGGAATTGAATTGTCCCTTTCATTCCTATATTAGTATTGGTAATATACGTGTAATGGCGGCCATTGCGTCTGTAATAAATCCCAAACGACTCCCGACCAGAAAAATAAACTGTTTTGGAATAATCCCAGCACGTTTTATAAACGGATTTTGCGAGCTGTTCATAATCCAGCAGAAGGCTGGTCACTGGGGATTCCCAAAGGGACACCCGGAGCCCGGAGATCGGAGCGAATTCGACTCGGCCTGTCGGGAGCTGAAAGAGGAGTCAAACTTGGAAGTAAAGCGGTTGCTTTTCGAAGATTCGCTTACGGTTAGGTACCAGTATGGGAAGAGAGGACTGTGGAAAGATAAAACGGTTAATTTCTGGATCGCCGAGACGGTGGACGGGGGCGTGGTTAAGCTGCAGGCGGCGGAAATAACCGATGGGAAGTGGGTTAGGGCCGAAGAAGCGCATTTGCACTTTAGCTCGGAACACAGTAGAGAATTAGCTAAGACTGTTTTAGAGAGAATAAAATCTCTGTAATTTGTAATTATTTAGACTCTGTTTGGTATAATGTTCATTTTAAATCAAATGTTTTGATTCTTGCTATCTACAATGATTCTACATGATCTGAGATTTAGCATTGTTACCTTCAAACTACAGTAGAACCTCGTTATTACGTACACTATTTCAGTCCCCTTCAAAGCCTTTTCAATGCAAATTATATTGGTTAATACGAATTCCGGATAAGGGGAACGCATTTAACTGTCCCCTTATGTTGGTACTAACGAGGTTCTACTGTATATAGCTGGGTTGTATGTCCTACCAATACCGTAATAATGTCAAGTCGGCGCCTGAGAGTGTTACGTCATCGGAACAAGAACTGGTGCACCTCCCTATAATTCCTCCCAAAACCTCAAATCTCACAGCTGACCACACAGATCAGCTCATGCCTATACACTCCCACTCACAGCATTCTCACAACGCTATCGTGCTACCAGATTATGACGTCATAAGTAACGAGCTGAGGGCAAGAGACGAGAATCGGTTGGAACAGCTGACCGGATTCTGTGAGGGCTACAGGGACTGGCAAATACGACTGATGCTAATTGTCATCGCTAAGTACATTCCTATTCACACAGCTCGTCTCTTCGATACGGTGCTTCTACCGTATTTCCACTCACTCAGACATAGCACTCTCCTAGATACGCAGTCTGTCGATAGGAATGCTACCATTGCTCGCTCCCTCGCACTGACGCCTGAGTCAGGCCGTAATCGGCTGAGGGAGCTAAATATTCCGAAACTAACTCTCTCAGTTAACACGTCCGACTTCTGCCGTGCGGATAAGCGGACAGCTAAATACGCTAAGAAAGCCAGGAGACCTAAGACAGTTGCTTTGGTGGGAGAATTCCGCTCTGAGCTGCTGGCCTGCAGACGGTGGGTGGGCGGCTGTCAGCCTCTGCTGCTGATCAGATTCCTGGCGTGGCTAATTAGGCGCAGCTCTGCTCCACAGCTGATGCTCATGGCCAGCTGTCTGCAGGAGAGACTGAATGAGAAAGTGGATGTGCTATCTCTCCCAGACACAGTGCTGACAAAAGTGTTTTCGTTTCTAGACCCGACTAGCTTGTCGCTTGCTTCTGCTGTCAGCAAAAGCTGGAGGGAGCTCGCTCTCGATCCCAGCCTGTGGAGACACCATGTGAGTACTGGGATGTGAACCAAGGATTATCCAGGAGCCGAGACGCTCCTTTTGGAGTTTTTGAGAAATTTGAATTTAGGAGCGCGAAAATTTGGAACCCTCTCCTATACCGTAACATTGATTTGTAATTTAGGCGTATGGGAATTGGACCAGACCAGGATTAGGAGCGTATTTACAAATGTCTGTATAATACACTGTTATGATCTATAGAGGAATAGCCTCATAACCCTGTCTCTAGGTGAGAGCATTCGGTGAGAAGGAGCGACTCTCAGGTTTGGATAAAGCAGTGTTGATGGGAGGGGAAGGCACAGTCGACTGGCGAGCAACTTACAAGGACTTCTATACCATACGTCGGACTATGGATGAGGGGTTTGCTCAGGCAATGCGAGACTTCTGTCACAGAGGGAAAGAGAAGAAAGTCCGGAAAGTAGCTAAGCCCGCAGCTGGACACCGTGTGGACATGAGACATTCCATCTCTCCCTACTCGGCGCTAGGCATGAAGCTGCTGAGCAGAGCTAGTCTGAGAGATCTGTTGCGAGTGGTGCGGGACCGACACGGACACTGCAGACAGGACTCAATAGAGCCGGAGGACGTACAGTCTCTGCTGAGGGCTGTGCCCCCAAGCGAGAGGGAGCGGAGAGCCCAGGAGCTGGCCGACAGGATCAGGAGTCGAGAGGGAGACTCCCAGTTTATAGCGCCTCTGCTGCCTCTGATTGAGTGCGACGAGTCAGCTAAGACGTCTCGCCCGAGCGGGTCTCGTACAATGCGTACCAACAAGTCTACTCCTCTCCCGCTGGTTAAATCTCCCGCCAGCCAACAGCAGGCCTCACACAAGCGAGTGCTGCATCCTAGCGTGTACAGGGATGACCTGCGTTGGAGAGTTTTTGATTTTATCCAGACTCAATCTGATGCGAGCACTGTCGACCCTTCAACCATGGATTCAAGGTTCTACTTGTGTCTATCCCTGGCTGGCTGCATTCCAAATACACAGACTGGTAACCAGGAGCCTCGGCTTCCCTCCCCGCTTTTCCCACTGCGCTCAGTGCGGCTATTTATAGCTGCGCCGCAGCAGCCGCTATTCAGTGCGGCCTGTGACTCCAAGCGCGTGCTCGTGAGCAGCGCCGACCTGAGAGTGCGGCTGTTCGATACTCGGAGCGGGCGCGAGATCGGGTGTCTGGGGGAACACAAGGGGGGCGTTAACTGCATTGCTGTTACTCAGGGGGTCATAGTGACCGGGTCGTGGGACTGTACAGTTGTTGTGTGGGACTCTGTGCACTTCGAGGTGCGACATATTATCCACGCACACGCAGAGAGCGTGACACAGGTAGCGGTAGATAGGAATGTGGTCATCAGCTGTTGTAAGGACGGAGAGGTGAGTGTGTGGAGGAGAGACAGCTGGGGACTCGTGGCCTCTCTGGTGCTGCATAGGAACAGCGTTACCGGACTGGCACTTCGGAATGTGTGTACATACACTGCGTCTCTCGATGGGACTATTGGGGTTTGGAGGAATGACAGCTGGCAGCTTGTGACTGTGCTAAAAATAGGATCTGCAGTCAGCTGCATGGCTGTGAGTCGCGGGCTGTGTGTGGCCGGCTGCGAAAACGGGTACATCCGTCTGTGGAGCCTCGCGACTTTTCGCGAGGAGCTGAGTTTGCTGAACGCTTCTCAAGAGCTCTGCGATCAGGTGATGGCCTCCTTTCTGGGAAGAAGCGAGCAAGGGGAGTCCGTTAGGCAAAGGAAGTGTTTCAAAAAGCTGGATGTGTTTGTGATGGTGGAGTGTACTAAGCCATCTCCTATCCGATCGATAGCAATAGTTAACTCGTATCTCTTCGCGTCTAACGGCGCAGCTGTATACCAGTGGAGTTTGGCAACCTGCTCGCTTTCGCGGATTCTGTTGGGACACGCGGCTCCTGTCACCTGTCTGACAGGAGACAGACACAAACTGGTGTCAGTTGGGGAGGACGGGCGTGTTGTTCTGTGGCACACGCGAGACAAGCCCCCTGCTGTCTCTCACCAAGTGGAGCCTCTCATTCTGTTCGGGGACATCAAACGGATACAAATTTAGTAATTTATAACTTTTCTACTCATTATTATACTTTGTATATTTGTTAAATACTTCTTTTTGAATTTTATTATTTTAATTTGATACTGATAAGTATTTTGTTACATTCTCTGTTATACTTGTCCATTAGTTTACTATAGTACTTATCCACTGTTGTAGTGGTAAACAGGATTGCTATTGTACAGCGAACTCCCGTTATAACGAAATGGATATTTTCCAGGGTTGCCCATTCCCACAGGATTTATGTGGGAATTTCCATAGGCTAAAAAAATTCCCACAGAATTCCCATACCCACGGCAACCCTGATATTATTTTCCCCCAAAGGCCAAAGGCCAAAGCACTAAATGCACGAAGGAATTTACAGGTCCCAAGCACATCGTTATAACGAGAGTTTAATGTATATAGGAAGCTAGCTGTTGGAAAGGATTCCTATTCTCATTTGTGGGAATGTGGGAATTTATATGGGAATTTTGTAAGAATTCTGTCACAATTACTGTAAGAAATTTTTGACAGAAATTATATAGGAAATCTTATGGAAACTCTAATCGGAAATCTGTGGGATTTCCAATTTGAATTTAGTGAGAATTATGTGGGAATTTGTATGGAAATTCCTATTTGTAATCTGTGGGAATCTATTAAGAATGTGATGGGAAATCTAGGCTAGGAGGAATTTAGTTTGAATCGTGTAAGAATTCCCTTACAAATCCTGTGGAAATGGAATTAAATTCTCTTCCTACCAATGCATGATGACAAAAATAATTTACTTCCTAGCTAGCAGAAATCTAAAATTAATGGCAGAGTGTAGTGGGATGGTGACTGATGCCAGTCCTCAAACTCGACAGATAAAAGACATTATAGATTCCCTAACTGACCTAGGGTAGGTTCTTATACAGAGCATTCACTTTAGTTAATCAGTTATAAATCTGTACATATACAAATCCTGTTTAAATCTATTTATATTCAGGTATGAAGGTCCTCTGCTACAAGAGGAGAATCTTCAAGAGTGTTTGGGTTCGGGTTTGGAAAGTGAGCAGTTCATTCACTTCGTTACTTGGTTGAGTAACGATATAGCAAAGTTGCTCAAGTTAGAAGAATCGATTTCCACTGGTCTCGGTGAGATTTGGCATAGTAATTATTTGAACTAATAAAATGATATGAATAATCTTTTGGTCCATTCCGTTTCTAACAATCTCTAGCTAAATTTAACGACTAAATGAATTAAATATTGCAAAGTAACTTTAACCTCAACTATTTACCAATGCCCATATTATATTAATTAATATGTTTCAGATATTAATTCCATTGTGTGGAATTTAGAATTCGTAAGCAATTATACTGAACATGACATTGCTTTATTTAAGTGATCCATTTAAACAGTAAATATATCAAGTCGTCCGATATTATTTGGGAATTTTAATATATTTCCATATTATTGCACAATTGTTCAAGTTTTTCTCTGTATTATTTGATTATAATTATTATAAATTCAACTAAATGATGTTTTTTTTTCTGGTCAAAATATTTGTGGATATAATACATTATTTATTTGTTGCGGAAATATTCAATCGCTCATTGTCATTTGAACTTCTATTGTTTTAAATTTCCTTATGCCATTAATTATTGATTATCCATCTTGGTTAACTCTTTGTAAAGAAAGTTCCCTTTCATATTAAATTTCTAGCTCACGTGCCATATAACCAGTCTTGTTCATTATTGAGTTTTGGATGATTTATTCTAGATTACTATTATTAGTTGAACTTAGATATAATTCTTAATTAACTCCATGTGGGTATAAGTTTCAGTTCTCTGATCAACTCAGGTTGATACGTTTCCCTTGTGTTGTACTCACGAGAATCTAGTCTATAAGTTCTATATTTCTTTAATTCTCTTACAGTAGAACCTCATTAGTACGAACATCAGGGGACCGTCAAAATGTCTTCACCTTATCCCTCGGGAATTAAAAATAAGTACTTATTATCCGAGTGTACGTACAAACCGAGTTTCCTTACATAGAAATACATACTGCTATATTAACCTTGTTATCAAATAGTGGTACGTACTAACCCATTTACATTATAACCGAGTTATACTGTACTATGAATTAATATTAAGGTATTTAAAATAAACTTTTAAGAGTTTATTTTATCATTACCAATCACATTAATTAATTGTTTGGTATATTAATACAATTTAATACAATTTATAATGTGCCATGAGATTGACCTGTGCACTCAGTATTCGTGGCTTGTAGGAATTCGAATAATTTCTCCTTTAATTAATAAGTAAATTAGCAACTGATTAATTGCGCCTTATAAACCTGCGAAATAATGGCTATCACTTATCGGGAATTGGGACTTATAATTTTACCACAAACAGCTTGCAATATTTGATTAAACAACTATTTTCTCAACTTTATACCTAATTTTGATATGTCGGAGTATCACTTTTATTAAGAGTTCATTTTCGGTATTGATTAGTCGCTTTGGTTTTATATTTAGTCACATTATTAAACTTCTCGTCAGTTGGCGTTTTCAATTCAGATTATACCATCATGTTACGTTCGCCGATTTATACGGAATATATATGACATTTTTAATATGTAATCTTACCTGAAATTTTCTCATCATTGCATCATTTGATGTTTAGTCTATAATTAATATACAAATGTTATGCATCATATGATTCATATTATTTCGAATATTCTATATCATGAAATTTACAATTTAGTTTGATTTGTTAATCCAGGCCCTGATGACGATAGCGTCTTTAAAGTAGAATTAAAAGGGCTGTTATCATCTCTACGTAAGTTTAATTAATTATTTAATTAATTAATTATTACTACTAACTTCACTTTTCGTAGTAGTGATTTCAATTTTTTTGTTGAGTAGTTTCTTTTTATGAAATTATGCTCTATTTTCTAATTTTAGAATGCCCCTATCGCTTTTTAATTAGTGACTTAGAAGTACTTACAAAATTAGACAATCGTTTTGCTCTTATCGGTAAGTGTATTTCCCCATTAATACTGTAACACAAATGCTGAGTTTAAATTTTGCTATTTGACAGAATTTTTAACATCAGAACTCCAAGCCTCTAAATTAATTGCGTTGGATCAAATCGAAGAAAATTCCAAAAAGGTACTTAATTCACCACTTGGTGGTCTACATTTTGTACAATTGAATATTCATTTTCTGTCCATGTAGCTTGGTTTTACGTATGTGAATTCTTAAAAAATTAAAATTCTGTAGACGGAGCATCCAGCCATAGTTGTGGCTCGTGATGCTACAATGTCGGTTCTGCAAGGATTGCACTGCAGCCAACCACCTGCCCACGTCACGTTCGAGATGATTTCTTCAAAAATATTAACAAAGGTAATTCATTTATAACCATTCCAATGAAAGTTCGTCTTTAATTAATCAATATAACGAGTCTCGCATTGTTTCTAATGATTGGCTAATACACTGTATTATGATTATAGATTTGCTGGTCATAACTTCGATTTGTTATGTTATTATTCGCCGCGTGTGCCATTGGTAAAATTAATTAATTAACCAAGATTACGTTCATAACGGCTGAACCGGAATTTCGAAATTAATCTAATCTTCTTGCTATGTTGAGTTGAGCATAACTCGCAATCTCAGTTAATTAAATACTTAATGGACTGTAAATAGAAGGGATAATTATCCAACAAATTCTTAATACTTTTGTACTCTGCAAACGAATCAATACTTTCCATATATAATCTTCTCGAAAAGCACAACCGCGATTTAATTTGACTCTGTTACTATTGTAGTATCTCGAAAGATTTCTCTGCAAATACTTTATCCCACACTAACTATCAACAATGCATTCTCTATTCATATCAAACAAACTGGTAACACAATTAATACACAAGTTCAAACGCTAAAACTCGTGAGCTCTTCGGCCTCTTCTCTCAGTGCTTCTGCCTTCTCTTGCAATACTAGTTTGGCTGAGGCTACTATCTGTCTCGCTTGGCTCCTACTAACCTGCTTCATGCCCTGTACGAGTAGCATCGGGTCAGCTCGCGCTATTTCCTTAACCCCTGAGAACCCTGCCTCCAGGAGTTGTCTGGCCCGTCCCTGTCCCACACCACTCAGCTCCATAAGCGGCACCAGCTCTGGCCTAGCCGCGTACGCCACTCTCTGCAGCAGATTAGGCAGCAGGTGGTACAGGGGCCAGAGATGCTCGATCTGCTCCGAGAATCTAATTAGACAGGAACAGCGACCAGCTGTGGAGGCGAGCAGACTCTGTATGAATCCTCTGCTGCACTGAAACTCGTCTGCCACTCTCCAAATGGCTTCCTCCCCTCCCCCTAGCACTATTCTATGCAGCAAGAGAGACAGGTAGAACCGTCTGTATGCGGTCTCTTGCTCGGGGCTGTCGAATGAGGTGCCTGTCATCAGCTTAGAGATAAAGTAGGGAGTCACTTTCAAATGGTGAGCCACTCTAATCAGTTCCTCTTCGCCCTCCATAGTGACCATATTGAATGTGTTCTTCCAGTCGGGCTTAATGCTGAAAACCAGGTCAGGCGGGGTTACGAGATACAGCAGATGTATTTTGTTCGTAAGCATCAAATTGCTCTGAGTCTCTTCCATCTCTCTCAGCTGCTCCGCGGCTCTGTCGATATCTATATTGGATTTGTACGCTGCTTTCCCGAGATACGTCACCTGGTACAAGACTTCTCTCTCTGCATTAGAGCTCTGTGGGATCTCAAATAGCTGCTGTTCTTCTGTTGTAGGAGTCGCTGTATTGGACGGGGCGTAGGCTGCCCATATTAACTCCTTCCCATGGAGATCCCTAATCGACTGCTTAATGTGACCGACCAGTTCTTCTGTTCCCATACAGTTAGAGAGCAGGGTTTTGCTCATAAGCGTCTGAATCTGTTTATCCGAGTTGGCTATCCCTAGGCCTATAGCCGACAGCACCAGCTGTCTCAGATGGGTGCTACCGTCGCTCAGTAGCGTGCTGGCACATGACTCAATTGGCGCAGACATTAGTTCCATAATCCCCCGTCTGTCCTTGCTGTCTCCGATGACGTAGCTCTCTCCCTCCTCTCCGAACCCGGCCCGCCCCGCCCGCCCCACCATCTGCACGTAGCGCGTGCGCGTGAGGAACACGGTCCCCGTATAGGGACTGCGTATTATAACTCGGCTGGCCGGCAGGTTGACCCCGGCCGCAAGCGTACTGGTGCAGGTAATCACACATAGGGCGCCTGACAGGAATCCCTCTTCTATCACTTTCCGCTCCTCCGATGTGAGTCCTGAGTGGTGATAGGCTATTCCGTATGGAATTGTCTTTCTAAGAACTGGACAAACACCGCTCGCATTTAATCCTAGCGTTTCTAACATTTTTATCTTTTCTTCTTTCTTGTGGCTTCTGTTGTTTTTAGGAAGTTGAGTGGTGAGGAGAGACGCTACGTTCTGACAGTTAACTTTGCTAGCACAAAATATCAGACAGGATTTGTTGGGTACAACCTCTGCCACCAGAGCGGTAATGTTGTCGGGATCTGCTTGCACATTCCTTTGGCTGCGAGCGGTAACTATCTGAGGCAGCACTCTCTCCAGCTGTAGAGTAGGCTTATCGTTCTTGACGCTCACGCGGAATATATTGTGTCCTAGCTTGAAGTACTCGTGTAGGGTCACTGGACGGAAATCTGACACATAGAGCTGTGCGTTTAGAAAGTTTGCGATAGTTTGCAAGTTGGCTAGAGTCGCACTCATGCCTACGATCCTTATGGACGGCTGGCAGTACATAATCTTAGCGAGACACGCCTCCAAACAAGCCCCCCGCCCCCCTTCCTCTCCGATCATGTGTAACTCGTCTACAACCGCGAGTCCTATTTCCGCGAGGCGCTTCTCGTCCTGCAGTGAGTTGGTCAGGGAGTTGGCTTTCTCTATCGTGCAGACGTACAGACAGCGTCTCTGTCGCTTTCGGGGCGGGAGGGCTCCCTTGCTCCCCGCGTACTCTTCCAGATTAAATCCCAGCTCTGAGGCCAGGGTGGTCAGGCCCCGGACTTTCTCCTGCACCAATGATACGTACGGTAGCACCAGAAGTGCGTCTAGATTCCTGACCAGGAGCGTCTCTAGCATTATTATTTCTGCAACCAGAGTTTTACCTCCACTTGTTGGCAAGGAATATATCAAATTCTTATCTTTATACTTGTTTGCTAGGCTAAGACAGTCTCGTTGCCAATCGTACAATTCGGTTATCCCTCTCTCCTCCTTCAATACTTGCCAAAACTTGTCAGGCAATACACTTTTCAGTTTGTTACTCTCTAGTGGACATTTCTCTTCCAAGTTTTCATCTCGAAGAATAAAAGATGGAAACTCAAAATCTAACGACTGTCCTGGAATTTGGAATGTAGTGTTGAATGTATGGTTGAGGTCTTCTGGGCAAATTCCTTGCGTATAATCGCATTCGTGGAATGACAGTGGTAATTCACTGATACTTCTCCTAGCATTATTGTCTCGTATAGACTGTGAATTGAGTGGGGTGCTTGCCACTGCTATAGGATTTGACCCATTAGCACAGTCTTCAGATAAACGCAATGCTTTATTGCTTCTAGTTGCTACCCGATGAGATTTTATTTGAGTAATTATGGAGTCTTCTGGTTGTATCCAATTCGAATTTACTGGAGTTTGAATACTTTTTTCGTCATTAGATGTTCCGCTTGTGAACAAGGGTATCTTTGCCTTTTTGCGTCTCGTTCCTAATTGAGGATTTCCTTTCATTTCTGCCAATTGTTTTGAAGTACCCTTGAATGCGAAAAAATGAATTTAGGATACCAATTTCTATTGTCCGATGAATCATTAATGGACTTGCGGTTGATTAGAAATACACTTATCCCGTTATTACTACGATAATTAGACTCCTTGTAGACTTGCTTACCAAAGAAAAGAAACCTGAGATTATATTTGAATAGTTCCTTATTTCTGTTAGTAAATCAATAGCTTTTGTAATAGTGTAATATATTAATACTTGATTATTTTACTGGTGAATTTCTGATAAAAACACCTTGATTTCTTCGTATGTAATTTCAGGATTAATTTATTAAACTTGTATGACAGAGATTGTGTAATAATTATGCCATATTTTCCAGCTATTACTAAAAAAAAAAAACCGGGAAAAATTGTCCGGAAATTTATGTTTATGTTTATCTATTCATAAGATTGACCTTTAGCTAATACAAAATAATACAAAATATGAGCATAATATATGAATTTTGATGTAAATTAAATATTGATAATTGATTATTCTACAAAAAGCTTATTATAAAGATACTTCCCAACCCGAGACATTGCATGACTAAAATAAAACTTTATACCTGTTATTCTCATTGAATAACCAAAATAACCTTTTACTACACAATGTCCTAGATTACACCAACGTGGTTTCCACAGCTATATGATTCCTTATTCACATTACGTTTTGTTTTTCCCAGGTGCAACCACTTGTTGATGGTAAACCAAGTTATTTTGGTACGCCTTTCATTAACAGATTCCTCAACCGCGAGCAATGGGTATGCCCGTACTATTTTAGTTGTACAATGTCATTGTCTGTAAGCTGAATTCCGAATTTAATACATAGAAAGTTTTTCTTTGACGTAAACACATAATTATGAAAATTGTACAGTTGCATTGTTATATTTCCTTATTTGAACTCGTCTTAGAGCTACATCGAAAGACTGAATATCAAATTGGAAGAAGAATTCAAGACTCGGAGACAACTGCTGCTTACGCGCCTGGAAGTTACACTGCAAGCCTTTACCTGGAAAAAAGTAGGAAATTTTGTTAATTTCACTTTAGTGGCCTAGCTTAACTAATGTGAGTAGTAATGCTTATATTATTGTATAGGAGAAATCAGAACAAGTAGAGAAAGTTATACGAAAAGAATTCGATAAAGGTGTACATCCAAACTGTTCTATACCTCTGCACCAACTACTGGCTGCACGAACAGGTTGGGAATTTATTTGCTTATTTTAATATTTATTAATAATTTTAATTTATTTATTGTTTAGATCTAGCTTATCAATCTAAGACGAGTAATAGTTCTGTGTTGAAGAACACTCACTCTTCTATTCACAAATATAAAATGGGAAAAGTCAGAGTTGCTATTAATTAAAGAGCATCCTTATATGTAGACCATCTATAAATTCTGTAGACCAAAAGCCCTGTCGTCTATGGGTATTACTAGGTATTGTATATGTAAGAAAACCTGGTATTGAAATAGACGGTCTGTTATTTCTTATTAATTTAAGTTATTTCTTAATAATTAATTGCCAATACTGCTTAATCATATCTATTATCTATTAACGAAATCCGTATCCACTTTCAGGTCCCAGACAGAGGGGGCAGGGCTTGGGAAACGCGACCCCCGCCGGAGATGCCCTCCTTCCAGCCGCGAGTTGAGCTCCCAAAGTCTGACAATCGAGGTATGCAGGATAAGGAATGATATTATCATTTGCGTCTCTGAATTCAATTGTCTCATTCAATATAATTACTATCCTGGTTTTTAATTAGAAATTGATACTAGTGCAATCGTAATATCAAATTAGTTACTGAGATGTGCCATTGCAGGTTTAGTGCTTCTGTTAATTAATATTTCACAGGTGGAAGACAAGGTTTTCAGAAACCTCAGTCTCAATCTTGGGACAGACCATTTAATAATCCGCCTACTGCTTTTCAATCCCAGGAGCGACAACAGACAAATCGTCAATTCTCACATGAACCTCCTCGGGAAGGACAGCTTCACCAAGTCAGAACCATTAATAATTCAAATTACAAAGACAATCCATCTTTTCAATCTTCCATCAGCTTTGATAATTCCCAACCTGGTATTTACAAAAGGGATTTAGGTGGAGATTATTATGAAGCAAGAGAGAACCAAGGTTTGTAATTTTAATTGTGCAATGTTCCTACTATTACATTATTATTTTAATTTACCGTTATACTCTCGTAATATGATTTATTCGCCGTGTAAAATTGCCCAACTTGTGTGCTTATTATGCGTTTATTTATTCACTAATGATTTGTATCCTTTTTAAAACGACAATTAACTTACATAAACTTTCTGTTTAACATCCTATTTCCTGAAATCGGCTTCGCATAATGGTTGTTTCATGATGTTATAACTCTGCAATTACCGCATTGAATGATTAGGTGTTCCCTTTGTATTTGATTAAATATCATATTCCATTCACGAAATTAATTGTTAATTCATAGAATTCTTTTTGAAAAGGATAACGTTATTTTTTGAAAGGATAACAATTAAATTTTGAAAGGATAAATGCAATTTAGGTGAGCAGAGGAAACCGCGTGGGGGCGGCGGATACCAAAGGAGAGGAAGAGGTTCAAATGGTGGGCAAGGCGGCATGATATACCGCGACTCTTATTAGAACAAATGATTAATTAATTTACGCACAAGAGTAGAAATATTTGATTCTGAATTTCATATTTTCCATATTTTGATTGACTTTTAGAAATTCTAGTTCACTTTTCCAGTTTATTTAGTTTATTCAAATTTTCTTTTTCTAATTATGTATACCAAGGTTTGCGGTAGGAACTGGAAGAGAATTTCCATTTAATTCCCAATCCCAGATAAATAACTTGCTATGTTATTTTAACAGTAATAATAAATGCATTTCAAGGAATCCCCACAAAATGCTCTTAGAATTTCTTTCGGAAAATGGTTCCTATTTATTTCATACGGCAACTTTGCCTTTACTCGAAATAATCCATTTGTTCAAAAAGAACTGCAACTGACATTTTGAAGATATCTAGATCAATTACTGACTAGCTTGAATCTGATTAATTACTTTGGAACAAAATAGCTAAGTTAAAATATTGTCTATCTTGTATTTTCTTCGGGTGAGAAACAAAACTAACTTCGATTTGCAATGATTGTACATTATTGCGTGCAACGAAGTATCCTCATTATTCTCCAAGAAATAATTATAATCAGCAGACTATAACTTGTTAAATATGCCACTAAAATAAAATTCACTAGTAGCTAAAATGTTTAATTAGATTAGAACTAATTAATTCATTTGATTAGTGTTGATTTTGAGGTCCTATGACCGATAACGATGATAAGCAAGCAGGCAATCATTTTGCAGATATTCGTCCGGATGAACGTGAAAAGTTGACCAAATGCAGGAGAGATGCCATTACTGCTGGTTTCGTTACCTCAGGAATCTCTTGGCTACTCACAAGGTACCTTCTCACCAGCACTCCTCTTAAGAACACTTCTCTAGCTCGCCATTCTGGCTTGATTTACACTTTTGTCGTAGGGTTCGCACTCTATCAAGGCGTCCTTGAATCGGGCAAGAGTTGCCTCAAGAGTCTCGCGACCCTTGAGAACTCCCGCTATGGCGAGTTTGCAAGGCGAGCTATTACAATGCACGAGGATAAGAAGAAATTATCTCGAGTTGAATTCTTACAGAAATACCCTCCAGATGAACAGAGGAAACTTCTTGATCCGACTCAAATATTGACGTTTGATTCTGGAGACAACGTTTCGCTTTCTACCCCAGCTCAATCTCCTGAGGAATCAGCTCAGTCGGATGATATGTTCAAAACACAAAAGCCTGAACCGCCCTACAAACCAAAATCGTTCCAAGATTTTCAGAAAGAAAACCGAGCCAAGAGCACTTATCCTTCTTTTCGCGATTATAATACACCGAATGTCCAAGAAAGTAATAACAAACCGCCGGCTAAGCGACCTGACACAGACGGTAACCTTCCGCCTGGACCGGAAGATAAATCAAAAGTGAAGAGAAACAAATATGGAGATGTTATTTACGAGGAATAATACATATTATGTTTAGTTGGTAAATACTTAGAATTATTATTAATACGAAAGTAACTCTGAATAATGTCATGATAACAAAGCTTTTTATATACATACCACAGTCTCACACTAAATTATATTTCTGCAATTGGTCATTTTCAATCCCGTTTATTCTTGTTATTATTAATTTGAAAGTTTTTACTTCCATTTCGAACTTTAACTAAAACGCAAAAAGTTGTCATGTGGATATGCAACCAATTTTTCAATTTCGGAGAATGATTCTAATGACAAATTATTTATAGTGAAATTTCTTACCAACTTTAGATTTGTCTATCTTTTCGAATTTGTTTCAGTTCTTGCAATTAGGAACTGAATTTTAACTAAATTGTACCACTCTCTTTTTGAAGTTGAGTTGAATAATAATTAGTTAATATTGTTCATTTGATTAATTGATTATTTGTATTTGCTAGTATAACATTACAGTGATTAACGTAAATATGCGTTGATATTTTGTAAGCATATTCTCTTTACGAAGATCTTCTGGCTTTATGACGTGGGCAGAGTAACTGGTTCTCGACAATATCACACAAATGGTATGTTAAATCTATTTAAGGATTTAATTTAGCTTATACTTCAATACGCGTTTCATGTTTCAGTGTGTAAGAATATCATATCTCATTAATTATTAGAATTTGGACATGGAATTGTGACGTTTGTCTGTTCATTAGAAATTTGCCTACTCAGTTATTTTCTAACTCTACACTTGTCCCAGTGGTTATTATTATTTTAAATTAAGATAATGACTTATATCTTATAGGCTAAACTTATTGAATTGTATTTGCGTCAATCTTTGATTATACATAGCTAATTCCTTGTATCATTATGCTGTAATAATTACACATTCGCTTTTTATTAGTTTAGGGATTTTATTAGTAATCTTTGTTTAACTTTTGTACTCTCGTCAGGGATATGATATGCTTATAATTGAAACCAAGTGCATGTACGTTTGCCCGGTATTTATCTCAATTTGAGATTCACTATTCATATTCTTAATCAGTTCTTGTTATGGAAACGTTTATTCTACGTGTATTTCCATATCAGGACTTTGTTTATTAGTTTTATTAGATTTTCTTTATAACTTCCCATGCCTTTCCTTGGATTTATTTCTACGACCTATGGCGACTTTTTCTCAGCGTATGCTAATCTTTTTGCTTCGACTTTTCAAATCAACAAGAACAATGTTACCTGGTATTCTTTTTAAGAGGTAAGATGTTTTGTATTTATCCCTTCTATATCATGCTGCGTTCCATTACAGTACTTGGTTATGATTTTATGTTATAAAGTTTGCTAAGATTACCTAATTTATGTAGATTAAATTTCCCCCCTTTACAGCTTTCCAAAAGGATTATACACATCAGATTTTAGACTACAATTTAAATCGAGTACAATATTATTCCAGAAAATATCTAGCCATATGATTTTGCAATTCCATTCCTGCAAACACTACATTTTCCCATATACGGAATTAAAGGTCAACCTGTTTAACGATGAAAATTACCCCTTTCTAAATATAACCTTTCTATCACACTGTCTATTATACACTTTTATAAATAGATTTACTTACTAATTCATTGCGTACAATCTATATTTCTAGTGACGACAAATATCCAGTTACTTTTAATTCCCATAATACCATATTCTAATTATGACTAGCAAATACGATATCCTTTCAGTTACTGCAAATACAATCAATTACTATCAATCTTATCAATGTCTCTAACCAGTATTTACCATTGTGCACTACTTTCAATAGAGTTATGAGTCTAATAAAAGGAAGCTCAATATAATACGTAATATATGGAGTATTGTATTACACACTTTCAATTGTGCTAGTATAAATAGTAATACATCATCCCATTATTTATTAAACTCACAAAAAGAATTTATATTATATTCTTGTATAAATACAACAATCTTTTCTTCAGAAATCAAATGGATCAAATTATAGAAGTTGAAGCTGAATCTTGTCCCAAATGCGAGCTAAAAGAATGCGAGCTTGAGACATGTAAAGATAAGCTATCTAGCATGGAACGTGATAACATTATTCTCAGACAAAAACTAGTCTATTACGAGAATAATTATTCTATCATAAACTCCCTTTTTAACCAGTCACAAGCAGCGCAATTGCTAATAGACCCGCACACCAATATACCCGTTGTTAGCATAATTGAAACCATGCGAACTTCGCCAGAAATACTAATACCCACACAGGTATACATCAATGCACCAAACCAAATTCAGTCTGAGGACATGAAAGTCGAGCCTACTACGGACTCCACTGAGAACTCAGTCGCTTACGAATCCGATAATTCGGGCGAGAACGAATCAATTCCAGCTGTAAAACAGGAGGAGATGAATGGTGTTAGCGTGTACTCTAGTGTCTACACAGATACGATTTATGATTTCTCGAACGACATTTGTTCCTACATTTCTGCTAACATCACGCGTGGAGTCAGTTCGAGCACGATACAGAAATGTCTAGCGACCGCTCACAACGAGGCACATTTCGCAGCTAGACTAGCGCAGAAAATGTTCACGAAAGAAGAGTTGTCTACATCAAACATTACTGGCAGGACCTCAATTCCAGGCAGGGCCATCAATAAATTAGACACACACCGTCTCGACCTTATAAAACAAGCAGTCTGCTATGCTTACAAAATGGACTGCAACTCAGAAAATGTAAAAAATATTTGGAAGAAATGCAAAATGAGCATAAATGAGGTTTGCAGGCGGCCGAGAAGAAGCCGCGTACAACTGTCGAACTCTCCATACAAATACGTTACAACAAAAGGTGTAACTAAATCTCCTAAAAACGAAATGGTAGTTCCTCAGGTCATAGCCTACCCTCAGTTAGCTCAGCTAATTCCCTACCAAGCAGACGCACAAATAGTACCCAGCGCAACTGATTATGTTATCTTGCAAAACCAACTAGACATGTCCAGCTATTCACCAGTCAGCTTCACAATCAAAGGAACAAACTCAGTTGACTTATCTCCCGAGTCAACAAATTAATTTCTATGTTTGACAGTTTTAAAATGCAGACTTAACTTGTATTTCATTATACTTTATTTGTGTATTTTAATATCATCACTTTTGAAATCCAATCTTCTTACAAAACTCATTAAAATATATTATTATTAGTAATCTAGTCTCTTAGTATTCTACAAAGCAAAGCGGTAAAAATACAAAATAATACTTCCTGAAATAGTGAAATTACAAGTTGCCAGGTTGGCAAATTCTAATATTATTTTCCAGAAAAAGTTCTAGATTAATTAACCCGGTCATTTATCTCTAATTTAATACTTAATCTGACAATTCGTCAGATCATTAATGATACAAGTAATCACACTTACCAAATATTTAATTAATTCATGACATCTTCATTATAGCACACACACACGCACCAATCTTACTATTTTCTAATAATATTAACCACACGTGGATGATTAATAGTCCAGTAATACAGTGTGACCGCCACGTGTATTTTATGCCACACCATATACGAGTCATGATAATATATATTAGATCCCACGTACTAAGTTAATTCGTTTGTAAAATCATCCATCGCATTGTGGTGCTATCAGGTGACTGCGGGCAACAATTATGCTCTAATTTAAACTTCACAGAATTCAATTGGCATGGTCCATACGTATGTAAAACTTGTTAAATTTATTAGATAATATGCGTTTTTTCGGAATACAAATTGGGTTCACAATATTGGTTGTGCTGCTATACAGAAAACTTGGAAAAAGCTATTCGTTAGCCCAGTGGTTCCTAACCAGTGGTAAACTCTATCTTTTCTACCCTTCTTTGGATTCAATTTTTGAACAAAATACCGAACAAAAGAAGTCTAAGAAAATTAATAACCAAAGTTTGGAATCTATTTCTTCAAAACTCAATTTTACTATTGACAGCATTCGCGAGGTTAAACTATTCAAACAAATACTATCCTACAGATTCTTGATAGAAACAGACCATTTTGAAGACTTTACAACACAAATTGATGCATGTTTCCTTACTTTTTTAGTTGCAATTCTAACTCAAATATTATTTTATTTATTTCCCTCAAATGAAGAGAGTCAGCTCAACTTAGCTCTATTCTGGTTACTGGGTTTGCTATTGAATCTGGTTTATCGTTCTACAAAGCTTTTGATTATTTATTTTTCAGAATCTCTAAGTCACGAGTGGTCTTTGTGTATTCTGTTTGGTCTTATTTACTTTTTGTTGTCTCTTGTGGTCACCACTGTTCCTTCAACTCGCGTGGAGTTAAACATTGGTGATTTGGAGAGTTCATTATTCTCAATTCTCAAAGATTTAAATTTGACTAACAATGCTACCGAATTAGAACTCAAGTACGCATATTCTATACGTTTTGCCATATCAATCTTCTCAGCATTTTTAGGAATGATATTTCTGTTTCCTAGTAACCGTGTCGCTATTTCCCACACTAGATGTATTCAAATGTGCAATAGGAATTTCCTTAGTTACCTGTGGTATCAGTTGGTATTTTGGCTGCCAGTATTTCCTTGTATGTTCTGGATTCCTATGTGTGGAAGAGAAATGCTTGTTGGAGGTTCTCATGGAGTTTTAGACTTACAAACCTTTTTGTTTATTCGGAATATTTCTTTACCTTTAGTTGTTTGCATTCGAATTATTTCCTGCCGTGCGTATATTCAAGCTTTCCTTGAACGACCGAAAGATATTTTATGTTCGCTACAAAGTAAGAATTCTCGCATTAACGCTATTCTCCTCTACTCAACTCTAATACTTCCAAATTCATATATTAGTGTAGTAGCTATACAATGTAGTTTATTGCCTTGTTTCGTTCTATGTTTCGGGTTGTCTGCTTGGTTTTTAGCCTCATTTTCGACTGCTATTTACACGTGTCTCTTCCACACTTGCGTGTTCTACTGTTGGTGGTGCTGCCTAACCAGTATGTGCAGTGGTACTATATCTCTTTTCTATCAAAACTATATTGAATCGAAAGATTAGATGGAAGACATCTATCAAGCTTTGTAATTGATTTATTTTAGATTTATCTAATCAGGATATTGTTCGTTACTTTAATTTACTGATTAATGCATGAACTCGATTTATATTTTGTATTTAAAATAGAATTAACATAATTCATAATGCTGTAGTCATCTCATAGACAATGAATAAGCGATTGTGTGGCGAATACACCACAGTATAACGTGATTTACCTAAATTTACCCATGTCCACAATATTTCTATACTGAATTTACCCTACTAAATTATAATATAATTATAATTATGGCTGATTTAGTGGCAAAACAATGAAAACATATTCATTTGTTTATTGGAATTGCAAACTCGATTTTTAAATAATAGATTACGGTTAATCTTGTGCTTTAGAAAATGATCTAGTCATACATTGACATTATTAATTATTATTTCCTTCGTAAGAAATTCTAACCAAAATTGTATTAGTTTTGATTTATCGGGCTAAATTTATAATTTGTATAGAATTGAAACAAAAAGATCCACGAATTCAGTTAAATTGATGGAAGGAATATACGTACTTTCATAAAACTTAGATCGCATGACATTCTACGTTAAAGCAAGTGCTGACATAATTAATCCATTTCCTCTTAAACAAATATATTTCCGAGTCATTATGGAATTATGTTGTGGCTTGAATAATTATTGCTAGTATTATATACAACGTTGACAAGTTTAGCGAACTTTGCAATTGGGAATTTTAATAAACCACATGTGTAGATTTTAGTTCTATTTTCTCATACAGTATTCATTGCCGTAATTTGATCATGTTTGCAGGAAAACGGATGTAGCTTTATGTAATATGAAAATTATACACAAACAAGCTATAAAGCCCTTCATTATATTTTGTATATTTATTCTCATATTTTTGCTAATCAAGGCATTTACTTTACGTAATACAGTATACGTTTTGCACCATGGGTTATCTTCTCCAGTTAATAAAGCTGGTTTGAAATTCCTGAGTTACCAGCCTGGAGGTCAAGGCTGGAATAATCAGAGAATTGTTTTAGAACACGCGGTTGTTTTCGCGAAACTTTTAAACCGCACCCTAATCGTACATCCGGTTTCTGAGCACCCCCTAGGCCAAGATATGACAAGAAATTTGAAAATAAAAGGTTACGAAGCCTATAATCTTATGGGCAAATCAAACCTACTGCCGATCTCAAAGATTATTGATTTGCATCACCTCTCGAATTTGGTTCCTATTATAGAGAATATAAAGCCGCATAGCGAGTTTCTCCGCGATTTTTCTCACTTGTCGCGAAACGAGGTGTGTCACAGTGTGGCGTATGGGTACTGGGTGGATCGACGGGCGGTAACACCTCTAGAGGAGATTATTATCGAAAATCAATTTTTTCGTGAAAAGAAGGATATGTTAGGCAAATGCAAATCGACTCTGGCTAACTCAGATAATTCTGTTCCGATTTTGCGGTATATTTTCCCAGATTTGTCAAATGACAATTCGGATTTACTCTATTTTTCAGAGGGTACACTATTCGCAATAGATGTGCGGTTTTTCAGCGAGGATTTAGCTCTCGCTTCCCAACATTGGATTTCAAGTTACATTAGATACCATCCGGATATTCTCGCGACTGTTGACACTTTTATTTCAGATTTCCCCGCGAATTATTGCTGCATTCACGCTCGTAGAACCGGCTACTCCAGATCGTATCTCACGTGGGAATTTTATTTGCAGCTAGCAGAGGATTTAGGTTGCAAATTAGGAAGCTTGCTTTACATAGCAACCGATTTGCTTGAAAAGGAATTTTTCGATCACTTCAGTTCATATCAATGTATCAATTCCACTTCACTTACACCTCTAATACACTTCAACAACTTTCCACTTGCATTCCATAACACACTACTCGGTATCCATGAGCAGTTGGTATGTGTTCACAGCTCTGTTTTTATACCTAGCAACCAAAGTACACTCACATACTATGTGAACAGAATTAGAGGAGAAATCCCTGTGAAAGATGGGCTATATATGAAACACTTTTATTTTTATTATATACAGCATTACCTTGATAGCATAGTTTCAAAATATTTTAACTAAAAATTTTGAAAAAAATTTAACTAACTGTCTCCTTATTTATTTAATTTAAACAATTCGTAAATTATATTTTCTAGTTATGAGCTATTATGGGTTGTAACCATGGATATTCTGAAAGAATTCATAGAAGACAGTCTACCCCTTCTATTGACAACTGGCGTGACTTGGGGAGCTTACTACCTTTCTTCAAAAGTTCTTCAATTGCATCAGAGCGATTTGAACCATATCCAGTACGCGCCTAGAATCTGCGATTTTCAGCAACTCTCAGCTGACTGGGACACGGAATTTCCTTTCGCGATTGTCGGAGGAGAGGTTCACCCCAGTTCTACGCCAATACACAGCCTGTATGACCCTTACACCAAGGGAGTAGTCAGGGAGCTCAAGACGTGGAAACTTAAGAAGATTTGGAACGTAATAACCCGTACCTGGGACATGGGCAGCAGTCTCCACGCGGCCTATAAGAGCAATGTTCCAATGCACTTAGTGGACCCGAATAATAGCACAAGGGTTTATGTACAGGATTTCCCTGAGTGCAAGCAATACCAGCTGTTGAAACAGGTGTCTAACTTTACAGAGCCAACTGATGACCCAATGCTAAAGAAAATACTCGACAATATTCTTCAGAGCGAAGTGGTTGTCGGTTACAAGCGTATTGAAAACATGCTAAAAGTCGGTTCACCAGTTTTATTCTGTGGAAAGGTGACAAGAGATTTGGACGGAATTAAGCCTATATTACGCGTAAGCAAGCCACAGTCGCCATTCACTTTCCAATGCACTGGTTTGCCATACGAAGAGTTCCTAAATATGAAAATATTGAATGTCAAACTACTCAAAACACTCACAATATGTTTAGGCGTAGGACTCGGTTTTATGCTAACATACTGCATAATCCGTTATTATAGAATCGTGTACGCGCACCTCGCTGCAGCCAGAGAAGAACCAGAGTTCGTACTTGAGCTCCCACTCGATACAACTGGTACAATGGATGCCGGGACCACAGCGCCTGTTCAAGGCTCGCTTGTTTGCTCTATTTGCTACGAACGGCCGGTCCAGCTGTTGGTTAAGAGCTGCAACCACGCTTGTCTTTGTTTCGCCTGCGCTCCTAAGGTGGAGGGACAATGTCCCATATGCAGAGCTAAAATAACCAGCTTCGAGAAAATATACTTTCCTTGATTGTTAGAACTGTAGCCCCAAGCCTTGCATTGCTATTTATTCGCTGATTTTAGTAAGTGGTATTCATTAATAAGAAATCTCATTTCGCTAATGGTTAGTGTTTTGTGGCCCAATTTACCCTCAAATTTTTTGAAAATCCCGAAAATATTTAGGGTGATTTGAATGGTTCTCAGCGACAGTAAACATCCCAAAATTACTTAAATAAAGAAATTGCACTTCAGTTATCAACTAACGGTATTATTTTTATTGGCCCGGCTCTTATCGGGAAAATACGGTAAGTTACTAATAGAACTATTTCCCAGTATATATTAGTTAAAATGTCCGACCAGTATATCGGTTCTGACTGGCGCTCAGTGCACAGAGATCTGCAGGAGGAGCAGAATAAGCACAGGAAGAACTACGCGAGTATCCTATCCCTCTCTAATCACCTGGTGTCGCATCACGCCGGCAGCCTGGGGGGGACCGTATGGGAGGTATACGAGTCTCTTGTTATAGCCTCTCTAGACTGCAGTGAGTACGATATAACTAAATCTGCTCTCTCTAAGCTGTCTGCTCGCTTCCCTAAGAGCATTCGTGTCCTTATGCTAAAGGGTTTGCTGTTAGAAGCACAGGGATTAACAGAGGAGGCACTCACGCTTTATCAGGACACTATAAATAGGGAGCCGCTTAATAGGGGGTGTCGCAGACGCAAGGTGTCTTTACACAAATCGAAAGGGCAAATAAAACTGGCGATTCAAGAGCTGTGTAAGTATCTGACTCTGTTTATGGGCGACACAGAGGGCTGGCTGGAGCTATGCGATTTGTACGCACAAGAGCTTGATATGCACAATGCAGGGTTCTGCATAGAAGAGTTGATTCTTACCAACCCACTCAGCTACCTGCACCACTTGAAGTACGCTGAGATTTGCTACACGAAGGGAGAGGAGCATTGGGACAGCGCCGCTAAGCACTACACACAGGTGCTGGCTCTCAAACGGGACTCCACACGAGCTATGTACGGGGTTATTCTAACTTTCTATTCTATAACGAGAGCTACTAAACAGAGTCTACAGGGCAAGGAGAGGAGAATGGTGGACTGGGCTAAGGGGCGGCTAATGGAGATGTATGCGGAATCTGGTAACGAAGCGGGGGCGAGGATGTTACATAATGCAATCAGTTATTTTGATAAATAGACACTGCTAGGTTATATCAGTTGTAGCTATATCAAATGTAATACTGGAAATATAGTACAGTGAAATACAGTAGGACTCTGTTATAACGTACATGGGTTATAACGTAATTCGGCTTAGTATTGTTGTATGACAGTACGTACTACTATTTTTTAACTAGTTTATAAAGCAGTAGTATGTATTTCTATGTAGGATTGAACTCGGTTAGTAACTTAGTACGTACTTATTTTCCTCTCCCAAGGAGTACATTATAACCAAGTTACATTTCCTTTACAGCACTGTTTATAGCATGACTGAGGCTCCGCCCCGCTACGTTATCATGGAGACCACGATGGGTCGGGTGTCCTGCGAGCTCTACTGGGACCACGCGCCGCGCACCTGTCAGAACTTCGCAACACTGGCGCACCAAGGATACTACGACAACTGCAGGTTCCACAGAATAGTGCCGGACTTCGTGATACAGACGGGAGACCCGACAGGCACCGGGAGGGGAGGCAGCTCCATTTACGGAGAATCGTTTCCGGACGAAATACACGCTGAGCTTAAGCACACGGGCGCGGGCATCCTCTCCATGGCTAACAGCGGGCCCGACACTAACGGGAGTCAATTCTTCATAACGCTAGGCCCCACGCAGAACCTGGACGGGAAGCACACTATATTCGGGCGAGTGTGTGCCGGGTTAGGCGTCGTTAACAGAATCGGTTTGGTGCCAACGGACGCGGGGGATCAGCCCACTGAGGACGTTAGGATAGCCAGAGCCTATGCTGAGGAGTAGCATTATACTCCTGTAATGGTGACTGTATTGGTATACATTGGTTAAAGCAGAGATTCCCAACCATTTCTTCACCTATAGTAAATATTAGACATCTGTGGACCCCCCTCCCATTGACCGTAATACATCTTGTGGACCCCTGTTTAAAGGCTCTCTACAAGTTATGTTTTGGACAATGGATAGCACCAGTGAAATTACACTAGCATACCTGATCTATAGTATAATCTTGTGAGGCATAAAGTACTTAGATAGAGCTCTACTTATAATGTTACAGTAAACCTCGTTATACGAACACGGTTGATACGAAATTCCGGTTAATATGAACACTATTTCACTCCCCTTCAAAGCCATTCAATACAAATAAACCGGATAAGGCGAACGCATTTGACAGTCCCTTCGTGTTCGTACTAACGAGGTTCTACTGTAGTTAGATTAGATTTTTAATTTGTCGAATGGCTAAGTTGCCCCACAAGCGACAGGGAATCTCTGCAAACGAATTCGACTCTAAGACAGAGACCGACAAAGCTAAGCGCTTTGACTATCTCCTGCAGCAGACTCACCTCTTCACTCAGTTTATGGAGGTGTGCAAGCGGCCGCCGCCCTCCCCCCTCAAGATGACCCCCAAGTTCCCCCCGCTGTCCCCCTCCCCGCGGAACCGCAAGCCCTCCGAGGGCGTGAGCAGACAGTTCCGTCTGACGGAGCAGGAGGAAGATGCCGAGCTCATAGAGACACACACAACCTCAGACAGCCAGGTACGTATAGTCAGTGAGTCACAGGCATTCTATTATGCAGACACTTGTAGATACGCTCCTTATCCTGGTATGGTGTAATAACAAAAAAATAAGCATGCTGCAAAAAAACCTTGCTGTAAAAAAAGTATGCTGTGATTAAAGCACTCATGCCATGATTTGCCATGACCAGACCACTTTTATCAAGTGATCAGGCCTATTATTTGACCACTCTTACGTCACATTTACCACTTTATAACCGCTTCCGCCGGCCATAAGATAGATATTCAGATTAGCGATTGTATCCTGTATTACCAGTTGTTGTTATTGTGTGTGCTTAGGCGGTGCACTTCGCATACACTCCGTTCTACATAAAAGGAGGCGAGATGCGTGACTACCAGATCCGAGGTCTCAACTGGCTGATCTCTCTCTACGAGAACGGCATTAACGGAATCCTGGCTGACGAGATGGGCCTGGGTAAGACCCTCGAGACGATCTCCTTTCTGGGCTACCTCAAGCACTTCAGGAGTCTGGGGGGTCCGCATGTTGTTGTTGTGCCGAAATCTACGATCTCCAACTGGGGGAAGGAATTCGAGAGATGGTGTCCCAGCATGAAGGTGATTCATATCTCAATAATAACATATAACTACAATAAATTTAACTACAGTTGTACCTCGTTAATACGAGCACCAAAAGGACGGTAAAAATTAATTCGCTTTATCCGGAGTAATACCCATTGAATAGTCATTGTAGGGACCTGATTTTGTGAACTGTTTGTTCGTCTTATTCAGAAATTCTTATTAACCAGTGGCTCTATTAAGTGGAGTTTACTGTATCTCAATTAATATACTGATTTTATTAATTCCAATCCAACCAGGTTATCACTATGATCGGCACGCACGAAGAACGAACAGAGTTCATCTCCACGGAGATGATGCCGGGAGATTGGAATGTGTGTATAACTACCTACGAGCTGATCATGAGGGAACAGGCAGTTTTCAAGAAATTCAATTTCTCATATCTCATAATCGACGAGGCTCACCGCATTAAGAACGAAAAGAGCAAACTGAGTGAGACAGTCCGCAAACTAAAGTCTACCAACCGTCTCCTCATAACCGGGACTCCACTTCAGAACAATATGCACGAGCTGTGGGCCCTGCTTAACTTCCTGCTGCCAGACGTGTTTGGAGACTCGACAGAGTTCGATTCTTGGTTCGAAGCTAAGCGCTTGGATAACGAGGAGCTGGTTAAGAGGCTGCACTCTGTGCTGCGGCCGTTCCTGCTGAGGAGAATTAAAGCGGAGGTAGAGATTATACTTGCATAGAAACCTAGTATCCAGGTGGAATCAAGGAATTATCCAGGAGCGCGAGACGCTCCTTTTGGAGCATGATTTTTGGAAAATTTGAATTTAAGTGCACAAAAATTTGCAATCTTCTCCTATACCGTAACATTAATTTGTGATTTACGCGTAAGAAAATTGGATCAGACCAGGATTAGGAGCGTATTTACAAACGGCTCTATAATACACTGCTTGGAATGTATGTTATTGCCTCTCCCATAGGTTGAGAAAGGGCTTCCCCCTAAGAAGGAGATAAAGGTGTTTGTTGGTCTCAGCCAGATGCAGAGAGAGTGGTACACGCGTATCCTATCGAAGGATATTGATATCGTTAACGGAGCTGGTAAGGTAGACAGAATGCGACTCCTCAACATTCTGATGCAGCTCCGCAAATGCTGCAATCATCCGTATCTCTTCGACGGGGCGGAACCGGGGCCCCCGTATACCACGGATTATCACCTGATTAGGAACTCTGGCAAACTGGTTGTGTTAGATAAGCTGCTGGCCAAGTTGCAGGAGCAGGGATCGCGAGTGCTTATATTCTGTCAGATGACGCGCGTGTTGGATATCCTGGAGGACTACTGTATATGGAGAGAGTACTCTGTTAGTTGCTATACAGTAGATACTCGTTAGTGCGAACACCAGGGGACCGTAGATATGTGTTCAAATTATCCTAAATTCTATTACATGGGGTCACTTATATGTATTTTATAGGCTAGGGATCAAAATTTGTACACCTTAGGTGCTTAACCGATATTTCCCTTCATCCGTGTTCGTGTTAACGAGAGTCTATTGTAGTTGTTATTAGACAACAATTTGACCAATCCTTGTGTTAACATGATCATCATATATTACCCATAATATCTCACAATATAATACCACTCCCATGTGATTAACCCTATCTCCCCAGTACTGCCGACTGGACGGACAGACGCCGCACGAAGAGCGACAAGCGATGATGGAGGACTTCAACAGAGAGGGATCCGACAAGTTTATATTCATGCTAAGCACGCGCGCCGGCGGTCTAGGCATTAACCTCGCCACCGCCGACGTAGTGGTGTTATACGACTCAGATTGGAATCCACAGGTGGACCTCCAAGCACAGGACAGGGCACACAGAATAGGACAGACCAAACAGGTAAAATCAATTTATAGCAAAGCGAACAAAACATACAGTATAAAATTAGGTTATTTACAGACATATACAAATTATGTTGGTGAGTAATTTCTGTCCTCTTCAAATAACAACTTTCTGGTACGAAATTATTTGTAGGTTGAATTTGTCTCGCTGACAGATGCTCACTATGTTACCGCTTGTGTCTAATGCTATGCCACTCGGGAATAGGAACTCTCCTTTATTCTCGCCTTTCCTTCCCAGAGCGATGTAGAGCTCTCCTTTAGGTGTGAAAATGCGAATCGTGTGAGTATTCGCGTCTGTGATTATAATGTTATCTTCCATGTCCAGTGTAAAGCACTGTGGAGCCATTGCAACTTTCGCTTTTTCGAAGCTTACTTGCGACCAAAGAGGGACACCTGTTTTGTCGAAAAAGTGCACACAAGGGTCCCCCTGATCCAGTACGATAATCATATGGTCTCGGAACTTAACGTCCACAGGGCGAGTTACGCTCCCTTCCTTATCCGGTCCTATAACTGTATATTGGAACTCCAGATAGCAGTTATACGCCTGTATCCTGTCTCTCTCGTTGTCACACGCGTATATGTCCCCGGTATCGATATCAGCAGCTATGCCCCAAAGGAATTTAAAGTTTCCTTTCTTTGTTCCGTCGCCAGTTACCTCCTTTATATAGGTCCCGTCCATTTTGAATGCTTTTATGCGACCGTCCATTTTCTCTCCCACATACACTGTTTGCCTAGAAATACACAGACCGTACGGATTGTATATTTTGCCTGGTGCTTTCCGACCGAAAAGGAATTTGTATTTGCCACTACTATCGAACACTTTAATACAGTTGTTGTACGTATCTGCAACGTATATATCCGAACTCGCCATGTCAATATCAACAGTGCTAGCTTTGTTCAGCTCATCGTGCTCCTTACCTTTGCTATAGCCCGCGAACAATGGGACCACTCGCTCTATATGCAGACCCAAGATTTTCTCTTCCTGTAGCTTCGCCGGGACATGGGATGCGCGTCTTTTGCTATTTATACCTTTCGGAGGAACCGCAGGGGTGTCTTCTCCTGTGACCGGCGGTAGCGGATCGAAGGGCGTTCTGACGCCAACGGAGGCATCCATGGTTAGACACTTCTTTAGAGCCGGCTTCTCAATGGGAGATTCGGCGTTTATGAATGGGTTGTTGTTGTTGTTGTTGGTAATTACGTTAACTGGACCAGACGGTGCCATTTCCATATAAAGATCGGTTGAATCTGGATTTGTATCTTCGCTTTCCATCTGTTCGACTTTAACAACACGATGGGTTGTTTTTTCTCGCGACATTCGTCGAGGGACAAGTTCGGGTGGCGAACCGTCGTCTGTCGAATTGGAAACACTTTTGCTGCTCCATTGTTTCTTGCGTGGGGGCCTTGGTGGTGGTATTTCCACCGCAGTGGTTAAAGTGGCTACGTTGTTCAGTGCTCTGTCGAATTCTTCTAGTCTCCAGACAACCACAATCTCACGCGTAGTTAGATTGTCTCGTATTCCTTCGATCTTCTTATCGATCATATTTATGTTATCCTTCAAGAGATCTTTTTGTCGGTTCTCGCGAAATATGTCTTCCGTTTGTGATCTGTGTTTGCGAAGAGTTTCCAAATCTTTTAATTCTGGGAAAGTATCGTATGTCACTTCATCCTCTTTAACCGTTAATTCTCGCAGAAGATCAGCTCTCTTCCTTTCAACAGATTTAACCAGAAAATCCATTCTTTCATTTATCTCGCTTATAGTTCTGCTGATTGAGCCCATGATACAAAAAGAAGTCCTCTTTTCCAAATTCATTTCTGCTGATTTTATTATCTGAAGTATAGACCACTATAATATATATTTATTTCGTAAGAGCCTAGACCCATTACTTGTGCGTTGGATCATATAACAGTGGTTAATTATAGCTTACTGATTACTGATTAATATGTGGCAATATAGAAATGTAGGAAAGTAGCAAAATGTTATTTAGGAGTTAATCAAGTTTATGTTAGATTATTAATTCAGCTCAACATCCGTTGATTCGAACTCTCAATATACATTTAGTCGAGTCAGTAAATGTTCGAATTAACGCGTAATCAAATTATCGGATTATTGTGTATTAATACTACTGTATAACCTCGTTAATATAACACCAAAGGAAGGTAAAAATTTGTTCGCTTTATCCAGAGTTCGTATTAACCGGAGTAATACCCATTGAATAACCATTGTAGGGACCTGATTTTGTGGAACTGTTTGTTCGTCTTATCCGGAAATACGTATTAATAGTGTTCGTACTAGCAAGGTTCTACTGTATATTGCATTGGTAAGGTTATTGCATGTAATAGGTGAGGGTTTTCAGAATAATAACTGAGAACACAGTCGATGAGCGTATCGTGGACAAAGCCCAGAAGAAGTTGCACTTGGACAACATCGTGATACAGCAGGGGAGACTAATAGAGGGTCAGTCCGGTCTGAACAAGGACGAGATGCTCTCTATGATACGTCACGGGGCGGACGCGGTTTTCAGCTCGAAGGAGAGCACGATACTGGATGAGGACATCGACAGTATAATCGACAGGGCAGAGGAGAGAACCGCGAAGCTGAATGAGAAGTACCAAGAGATGGGGGAGGGCGCTCTGCGGAATTTCTCACTCGACCTGCAACCGACCAGCAGCGTGTACGAGTTCGAGGGAGAGGATTGGAGGAACAAAAGGAAGAACGTGTTGGAGCACTGGATCGAGCCTCCCAAGCGGGAGAGACGCGCCAACTACGCCGTGGACGCTTATTTCCGCGACGCGCTGAGGGTGGCAGAGCCCAGGGCCCCCAAGGCCCCGCGCCCTCCCAAGCAGCCAAACGTACAGGACTTCCAGTTCTTCCCGCCCAGACTGTTCCAACTGCTGGAGCAGGAGATATACGCTTACAGGTACAGACCGTACAGTAGAACTCGGTTATAACGTGCTTCCTCGGGGAAGGAAAATATACCAGTGTACGTACTACGTAGTAAACGAGTTTACCCTACATAGAAATACATACTGCTTTTTTATAAACTTGGATAAAATAGATTAGTACGTACTATAATAACCCAGCTACGTTATATCGAGTTCTACTGTATGTTGCTAATTCAGTAATTATATAATAATTAATTATTCTTTTTCCAAGAATTAGTCAACTTAGGTATTCACCAGGTCGATAGTTTTGTGTCCAATTACATTGGATTGGTTTTAATTAGCGATGCTATTCCATTGAGACCTTGAAATGGAGATTTGAACTGCCTATAATTCATTATTTGTCACAAAATATTGAATGAATCATTCATAATTATATTTCCCTTTCAATAAATTAGTACAGCTACTAATTATCTGTTAGAGCTATGCCTAATTGCGTTACTTTATAGGAAATCAATTGGGTACAAGGCCCCGCTTAACCCCGATATTCCCGAGGCGGAGCACAAGCGCACCGAGGAGCAGACCAAGATAGACAGCGCGTCCGCTCTCACAGAGGAGGAGGCTCTGGAGAAGGAGGCACTGCTGACTCAGGGGTTCGGGGACTGGAACAAGAAGGACTTCAACCAGTTCGTAAAGCTCTGTGCCGAGTACGGAAGAGACGATATAGACTCGATCAGCGCGGAAATCGAGGGGAAAACCCCAACCCAAGTGTCTGAATATGTGGATATATTCTGGGAACGGTTGGAAGAGCTGACTGACCACGAACGGATAATAACTACGATCGAGAGAGGAGAGAGTAGGATACAGAGAAGGAAGGAAATAATAGAAACCCTCGGTTTGAAGATGGCTCGCTACAGAGCTCCCTTCTACCAGCTTAAGATTAACTACTACAGCGGGAAAAGCAGAAACTACACCGAAGACGAGGACCGGTATCTGCTGTGCATGCTGTACAAACTGGGGTTCCAGAGGGAGAGCGTGTACGACGATCTGAGACTGGCGGTTAGAAACGCGGCTCAGTTCCGCTTCGATTGGTTTATAAAGTCGCGAACCGCGTCCGAGCTACAGCGGAGATGCAACACACTAATCAGTCTGGTGGAGAGGGAAAACCAGGAGCTGGAAGAAAGCGAGAAGAGAAAAAACAAATCTAAACAGAACAAACGGAAATTAGATACATCCAACAACAACTCATCTAAGAACAAAAAAGCTAAAGTGTATTAAAACAAACTAGGATAAGTTTTGACTGTAATTCTTGTAACATTTTTACTGATACATCTACTCCCAATCACGCACATTGAATTGCCCTACTAGAAAGTAGATTATAGAATATTATATTGTGTATAGACTTGAAACTGACACACAGCCCTCATGGATTGCTTTTAATATCACTTTGTTATTACTATTCTACTGTTTGTTAATAATATCTCTGTAACGATATACTATTGTATTGTGGTACTCACTATCACATTCCATTTGCCTCTAACAACGCTTTGTGATGGGAGTAGTATTGAATTTTTGGTTTCTACAGTTGACGTTATTTTCTCTTTCTTGAATGGTGATTTTATTTGGCCACTACAAGATATCTTATGTGGCTCATTTAGTAACCAGATTTTGTTAAAGAAATTCTCCTGCACCGTTTGTTCATTATAACTTAATTTATTTTCACACACTATTTGTATTTTAATTGAATTATTTATTAGTTAGTATCTTTCAAATACAAATTGAAAAGTTTTAAACTATTTTTAACTAACTAATTAATAGTAGATAGCATGAATAAGGACGATATATTAACACATACAGTAACTGGTCTTACTTTAAATCTTCAAGCTGAAATCATAAATAAACGAAAAGCTTTTAATCATTTGAAAGCACAAAAAGAAATTTCGATCCGCAAAACAAACACGCCTCTGTTTAAAAAGAATAAACAACACAAAAATGTAAATACCAACAAACAAAAGAAAAAGAAAAAAACAAATTCAATTGATTTAGAAACAGAGGAATTGCTTGCTAAATCTCAAATAGCACTTCAGAAGAAGTGTCGTATATATGACCAAATGAATAAAATTGATAATTTGGATTCTGTCATTAAAAGTTCAGAGACTTGCCTTGTCGACTTTGAACAGAAAATGGTTGAGAATGAATTTAATGAAAAGTTCACACAAGAAACTTCAGATGAACCCAGGAATTTTTTTGGTAATTTAGGCGGTTATAGCGGTCCATATATTCCAAATGTTTCAAATGATTCAAATAAACTAAGCGAGTTTAATCCCGGAGACAGCGAGTACATGCACTACCAGGAAGCGATTGGTGACGAGATCCGACAGCATGGGGTGGGGTACTTCTCCTTCTCGACTGACGAGTCTACTCGGAGACAGGAAATGGAGGATTTGGAGAAACTGCATAAAGAGACTGAGAAGAGTATCGCGAAGAGACAGAAGGAACTGAGAGAACGGAAAGCTAAGAAAGATGCCCGAATGCGGCTGGTGCGAGATGAGATGAGGAGAAAGCTGACCGCTCTTGGTAAAGACGTAAGTTTCCTGGACGAGGCAGATGAGATCGAAAAAGAGAATTCTATAAAAATGGAGACGGAATCAAATGAAACTTCAGCAGAGACAGAAGGAAAAGTTATTGGTGAAAAAGAACAACTTAATAAACAGAAAGATGAAGTTTTTAAATTAATCGATTCAATCAGAGAATCGACTAGACAGCCAAACATCAGAGAATGGGACAAAGACAAACTCATACTCACAACAAATAAATATTTTTCGGAAAGAGAAGAGGAAAGAAATCCAGAATTTGCACCACCTGGTAGTTACAAGAGAAATATAAGAAAAAAGTGATTTGTATATAATAATAAAATTATGACATTAAACAATCAGTTCTGTTGATTATACCTTTAATACTTATTATTATTATTATTACAAGACTTTGGGGTACAGTCTGTTCTCTCTAATAGTCCACTTATTTACTTGTCAAATCACTATTTATATATCTGTAATAGTCCATATTATCTAATAGTCCACTTTGGGCCAATTGTACACTGGTGGACTATTAGAGAGAACAGTGTGTACTAATCTAGGTGGTGCTATCCACTGTCCAAACCTTGCTTGCACGGAAAAAATAAATAGACCGAAACATATAATTATACCAACTAACATAATCTCACACTTAATCTTATACAATATACAGTCTTAGGGGTATCTGTAATATTAAAATACACAAATATAGTTTAATAGCTAATAACTCTGGATATCTAAACTTATATTCTTTGCAATTGAAAACCTAACTCGATTCTGATCAACTCATGTCACTGACGGTAACTGTCTTATCTTCAACTTTTAAATCTTCATTTTTCTAAAAAGATTTATTTAAATTGAACTTAGTAGACAATATATGATGAATAATCGGCTTACATATACTACCGGCCAATATTAAAACCCGGCTTCGCAAAGGAGAATTTTAATGTTAAAACATGACATTTTTTGCGCCTGAAAATTACACTGCAAAAGGTTTTGGCCGATATATATAAATAATTCCTTAGTATTAATCTAAGATTAATAACATACCTCTTTGAAGTATTGAGGGAAGTAGCTTTTTACAACTCTTGGTAACGGCAACTGATTAACCTTGATGAAGATGTTCTAAAGAATCCAATTAAATATATCAACATAATCTGTAACAATTGCAATAAACACTTACTCTATTTATAAGTCCAGTTTCCAAGGAAGGGAATCGACCAGTAACCTCCCTTATTTTCCCTATAAGCTTTTTCTGAATTCTTCTCGTCAGCTTAACAGCATGTTCGAGGGAGCCCCTCTCGATTTCATCGCCCTCCCCGGATACCATTTCGTTCTCAGGAATGTATGTATCTATTATGTCTTCCGCTGAAATCACTGCCTCCCCAAAGTTCTTAGCCAACCTTTGTACCACGGTTAGTGTGTCCAGGTAGTCCATCCCGTGCTTGAATTGTTGGCTGATTTGAGTCCCCTTCGCGACCGTAACTTCGTACGCGTACCCTTTCGCCATATCCATGCTCTCCTTGCTCCTGGTATATTTCTACATTGAATAGCTTGTAATGCATAGTTTATACTACAGTCGACTCCGCTTAATAGAGTCACCTCGGGACCAGGTCGTTTTGACCCGATTAAGCAGTGAAATATATTAATCGAAAATATTTTAAGCCAAAATGTAATTCCGTCCTATAAATCCTGTGAAATTTTGACCCGATTAACCGGAGAAATCTATTAACCGAAAATATTTTAAGCCAAAATGTAATTCCGTCCTATAAATCCTGTGAAGTTTGACTCGATTAAGCAGTGATTTCTATTAACCGGAGTCGACTGTACTATCACAACAGCAAGTTCTTACATTGCTGAAGTAACCGCTGGTTTCATAGCATTTATTGGCTATAGCCGATGTTACTCGCTCCTTTGCTTTGGAGGTGACCTCCTTCCCGTGTTCCCAGACCCCGTCATCTCGGCGCGACTCCCCTTCCCCTGGCAGGAGATAATCAATCACTCCGTCTGCTGCTGTCAGTCCCTTGTCGACACCAGTCTTCAGGGCCTGTCCCACTCGAGTGGACTGTACGTACTCAGCATTGCTATTCAGTCTGCCCTTCACGTAATCAGTGCTGGAGCTTACTTGGGCTCCCACTCTGTCTTTCGCGCCTGACACGATATCTCGTCCGCTTGTCACCTTCCCTTCTATGTACTCCTGGACGTAGCCCTTGCCTAATGGGCCGTAAACCAGTAAATACTACTGTAGAACCTCGGTATTCCTTATTTCTTGTAATACATACACTATTTCAGTCCTCTTCCAAACGTTCTTGTTAGAAATTAAACGGTTAATACGAATTTCAATTGCTAGCTTATTATAATTAATATTGTACGTACTGTACGTATATAGATCGTAATGAATACCATATCCATTTCAAAAGTAAAATTTGTCCTCTTAATTTGTCCGCTTAAATTATTTATTAATATTGATTAGAATTACTTGTTCTTACCATCAGATATCTTTACTCCGATGTATCCCTTTCCACTCGAAAGACTGTCTGTAGAGTGGGTGTAAATATTCGCGAGGGCATGAGAAGCATCACTATCTACACACACGTTTCAAAATTTTAAATTCTTAAAACCATTAAATCAATTAATTCTATTATCGGAATCAATAAAATATTATTTCGTTGGAAATTCATTACATTCACATTTTTGCGTAATTAACAAATGGTACCAAAAACTTTTGCGAACTGTTGTAATTCCGTAAATAGAAATAATTTCTCGCACCAAGTTACGACACATTCTCCTTTAACCTCTGCAGTAACAGATAATTATGGATTTATTTCACATAATTTATTTATTTGCTATTCCGATGATTTTTAGTTGAATTTCAAAGACGCTTTAAATTATCACGTGCTACGGTAGCTCTTGAATTGGCAATAATTATTTAATTGTAAGGAAATTGGTAGATGCTAACAGACAGCTTGACTATTAATGCAATAAATTATTGTATATACTTACAGTATTGTTTTATTGATTCTTGTGCAAAGGTTGGAGTCATGTATGTGACGGTCGACATAGATTTCTCGATTCCGCTCTGTAGATAAGAATTTTCCTTAATCTCACAAAAACGTTCGTAGCCTTGCCACAAGGCCCCACTCATATAGCCTCCGTTTTCCTTGATTTTGTCCGCGCTGTATTCCATACTGCTTTTAGAGAATTGAATTACTACAAATTATTATCGAATATTTAATTTTATAGTCAGGAGAAGGCATATTAATTTCAATCTAAGTATGTAGATAGTTCATTTAGAATTCGATTCACGCGGGCTGTTCTATGATCTAACATCATCTACTGTTAATTAACTTCACGTTTTGTATTAAATATCACATAAGGCGTGTTTACACGTACCCTTAAGAACTCTAATAAAAAGTATTAAAAACGGATAATTAAAAATGAATTGAGGATGATGTGTTTGTTGACTCAAGTCTGAGGTTTATCTGTAAAGTTAATTTACGTTCAAGCTGCAAGTATTCAGATATACGTACAAATCATTTCGACTAAGCGAGAATCTTCAGACTAGTACTGTTTGCTAACTTTGCTTGTATCATTTAAAATTAGCTTGTTAAAATATATTGAGTAATCCTACATTTACAAAAGTACAAAAGTTTTTTTGAATTTTTGCTTGATAATTCTGCCAAATTCGTCATTAAAAATTAGATCATTTCAGTAATTTGTTTCATTAACATATATACTATAAATCATTCAACTTTAGTAATTTTAATAACAAATCGAAACGACATCAAATTATTTAGAAACCTAATTACAATGTATCACTCTTCCTCGCAGACGTCCCTCGCTACTTCTCCGTCAGACCTCTCAACTAAAATTATAATCTTGTGTACGCTCTGTTCCAAATCTTTCAAAAGTTGTGTCTGTAGAAACTGTTCGGTTTGTCAGAGAACATTTGCTAAGCTATCGATCGGTGTGCGTTCCCACTGCCGGTCCTGCTATGGGCCTATCTGTAAGTCTTGTCTGGCCTCTCACGGCAATCTTGTCAAAATATGTCTCAACTGCAAAGACGAGGAAGTTAGACACAACGAGACCACGCGAGTTGCGTTGAGAGATATTACGAAATCGAAGCACGGAATAGACCTCCCATTGCAGTTCGACTGTCCAAACTCAAGTGGTTCTTGCGAGGAGCTCCTAGCCGCGGCCAAGAGGGGGGACCACCATATTCTCGTAACTCTCTTGGAGAAGGGTGTCGATCCTAATCTCACGGATTCTGATAAGAACACTGCTCTGCTTCTCGCCGCTAAGAACGGTCGGTACCCTTCCCTCCTGCTTCTGCTGGAACACAAATCCAGCGCTAATCTCGCCAACAACATAGGGTGGACCCCGCTGCACGCGATCGCTTGGAAGGGAGATTCAAACGAGCACTTGGAGTGTGCAGACACTCTAATTAGAATGGGAGAAGCCAATCCGATAGCAAAGACAAAGAGTAATGAGACTCCGTACCAACTCGCGATACGAATGGGGATGAAGAATGAACAGCTGATCAGTTTTTTCCGCGAAAAAGAACTGGAATCTTACCGGAAGTTACTTGCGAATATGATAGAGGGTTCTAGCCATGGCAGTGTCCGCATTGAAGACATCAAGAGGCCAATCGGGTTTGTTCTGGAACAGTTCGAGGAGATAATTAGAGAGAAAGATAACTTTAATAATGAAATAAACCTGAGTACGGAAACACCTGTATTAGACCGCTCCGTGTCTTGTCTCACTCAATACAAAACAGCTGACTCTCAGGACTTGGAATCCGGAGATAAACTCCGCAGCCTAAAGAAGGATAACCAGAAGTTAATGTACAGTCTCTCCCAGAAGGCTGGCGACATAGACCGCATTAAGCAGAAACTTCGCAAACAGGAGGAGCTGCATCTTCTGGACACACAGAGACTCAGAACAGCCCAGGAAAACCAAGTGGCCAAACTCCGCAGCGATTGCGAAGCCATTATTCAGCAGTACAAACAGCAGTCTGAAGAAAAGCAAGCCGCCTTCGATGATCTACAAGCCTCAGGCTTAAAAAATAAACTGGTTTGGATACACGACTCGCTGGTTGATAAATGCATGAACTCAAAGTGTCTCTCTCCCTTCGACAACAAAACTCGGAAGCACCACTGTCGGTCCTGCGGAAGAGTATTCTGCCAGTCTTGTAGCAGTAACCAAGCCCCTATCCAATGTATAGGCTACAGCAAACCGGTTAGGGTGTGTAAAACCTGCTTCGCTCTATTGGAAGTTATTTTTATCGAGGTAACAACATCTGATAATAACATACTAACTATGGATACCATTTCGTTGTACGGTAATAACAACGGGAGAGATAGTCCTAGCGACCTTACAAGAAGTGTATCATAGTTAAACCCTACTGCTACGAATGTATATGAGTATTTAACTGGGTTAACTATTAACCTTAGTGCTTTTCAGATAGAATCCTACATTTTTATGAGCTCTAATTATCAAGTATGCCTTAGAATCCCCTAAAATGGTTGTATGACCTATGCTAGTGTGTACCGCTTTTATATATATTCCAGTCATGTTTGTTGAGATACTATCTGACTTTGTGCATTTACTTTTTTCGATTTGACTGTTCTATTAAATCCTATTTGTCCTCTGCATACCTGTGTGGACACGGGCATTTTGAAATGAAGTGAGTTTTTGTTTTTTGTTTGCATTTTGTGTGTACTTATATCAATTAAAATTTTAGAATATTTATCTTTAATTTTGTAATAAATATTTGGTAAACATTCCTGGATTTGTAGGGATGTTCATTTAGAATTTTATGCAAGATTATCAGATTAAAATATTTTTGTTTATATTTTTCTACTCAATTTAAAAAAACTGGCTTCAGTAATTAAAGGTTACACACAAAAAAATATTTATAAATAATCTGAAGATGTATTTATTCCACCAATCAAATAGATAGATAACAAACTCGAACCACTTATTTATCATCTGCCATATACATATACTTTTTCAAATAATATTGCTAATCTGAATTTATAGCTAACATTGTATTCAACATCTTTAAATTTAATTTATGCACATTCAGTTTTGGAATAAAATAAATGAGAGTGATACACTAATCTCTACATTTCTTTTCACCAAGTAGTACTGTAAATTCAATTAAGAGATTGTATAAGAATTTAAGATGGACGGATTGTCTGGCAACATCCAAATAGACCCAATACAACCTGAAGTACAGGTTGAGTCGCAAAATAAAAAGAATAAAAAACGACGAAAATCTGCAAGCGTAGTAGATGTTGATGAAATTCCTGCTGCGAAAAAACAAAAGTTGTCTGCAATTGTAGTAACAGAGCCAGAAGAGGCACCTTGTGCTCTTTCAAGAAAATCACAATGCATGCATTTCAATGCTTTTTGTTCTGATTATAAAATATCAGACAAATTTACAGCACTCACCAATAAGCACTTTGCTAAATGCAATGTAACGGATTTTAACACGTTGCTAACCGAGTTTCTCCCGCTATTCCTGTCGAATTGGGAATTAGACAAAGCCGAGCTAACTGAGAAAGGAGCTCCTCTTTTGCTCTTTGTTAGCTCATCAGCTGTTCGATCTCTCGAGCTAGCGAGAGAGGCGAAAGAGGGACTTGGACAAAATTGCATTGTAGCGAAACTTTTCGCAAAACACATGAAAATTGATAAGCAACTGAAATTCCTTACAAATCGTGTTTGCCATATAGCTACAGGGACACCTGGAAGACTGCTACAAATTATAACAAAATACGACTTTCTAAAAATTCCATTAAAGTTAGTTGTACTCGACTGGCAAAGAAAGGACGCAAAGCAGCGAAGGCTAATCGATATCTCAGAAAACAAGGAGCCTTTGTCTTTTTTCCTAACTCAGTATGTAATGCCATTAGTGCTGACTCGCCAAACGAAACTCTTTCTGTTCTGACTGCATTCATTAGTGCCCTCCTAGTGCTAATACAAAGCTGAATAAATTGGTTAATATAATTTAACTAACAATTGTATGCAGTCTTAGAAAAAACAGCACCAATAGCTGATAAAATTTTGTAATAATAGCTAGATTATTAGGCCTTTGATACGACTAAATTTCAATGCAACGCACGTATCGGTCCTTTAGTGAATAGTTTTATATAAATGAGAATTTTCTTTTACTCAGAGGTTTCTTCAAAGAAACATTGATTATTTATTCTAATGAAATGATATTATAATACATTTACTGCGTAATCTACCATGTATTCCCGATAAACCCTGTACTCTTATAAATCCTAATATAGCACTCAACATTGCTTATAACCGTTGATAATCGGAGCGATAAGTTTTAAGAATTTATGTTTGTAGCACTTGAACACTTATTAAGAGCACAGAGTCATTTATTACATATAATACGCATCATGGCAGAACACCCTATCGAACTTGGAGTTGCTATTCTCCCTCCCACACCAAACTCCCCTACAGACACTACAGCCAGTTTACTGGAAAAGAAACTATCACTTCACTCAAGCGAGGATACTTTTGAATACAGTCCGAATTTGAAATCCCAGCGAACAGATAAGTCGCGACGAGACAAAAATAGTCTCGATCCACACGCGCCACCAGAATCTCCCGTGGTGCACGCACGCGCCGTGCCAGACGGGTGCACTGCCTTAGAAATGAACCAATCGCTTTCTAAGTACGGAAAGATTAAGTGAGTCATTTTCTTACTGAGTTTGTCAAATGACTCAAGACACAATGAAATGAATGACCTCTACATTTTTTCTGCTATGCCCATCTCGTTTGAGACATAATACACAACGATTAGAGTATGCTCATTAATTACCGTTCAAATTGATGTTCTTCAATTTATTGCACAATAAATTAATTGAAGACCATTAGCCTCAAAAGTTGCGATTATACGTTCTCTTTGAATTAGTGTTACGTCTATGGCGTTTTTACAGTGTCTCCTATTACTAGATATGTAACAATGATGCCGAAGCTGAGGCAGGCATTAATAGAATTTGAGGTAAGAAATTGGGTAGCTAATTAGCTGTATCGGTTTTCACACAGAATTGTATTCAATTTCACATCATAATCGGTCCTTTTAACTCAATATGAGAGCCCTGCATAGTACTGTTTACAGAAATTCATTCTGTTGTTGTGCTTCCTTTATGGAATGCATTCCATCTCATTATGTATTCCCGCGTTTAGTTATGCGATGCAGCGTTAAGCTGTGTAAGGGATGCCCAGGAAAACCAGCAATATATAATGGGAAGACCTGTCTTTTTTAACTTCTCCACCAGCCAAGAAATAACGCGGTCAGTTAATGAATTATAGATGAACGAATCTTTGATACTTGCAAGTGTAACGTGCTTTATTCGCTTTATTAAATTCATTTAATTGATTTCATAACTCTTTGTTCTTTCCAGTTCGCCTTATGGTTATGACCCGAAATCACCGACCGCACACACCACGCACTCTCCAACCCACATACACCCAACACACATTCTGCTCTACACAGTCTTAAACCCCATCTACCCCATTTCAGTGGTACGCAGTTATAGTTAGTTCGCGTATTAGCAATTCGTATAATAGTAGGATTATAGCATGTCACTTTTCATTCCCAAGAGAGCATTTATTGTTGTTCATTATCTAATAGCAATATTTGTTTACTAGCAAGGAAATTTCGTGCAAATTGCGACTTGTTATTACGCGAACTCCACTGTACTATGTAATGTAGTATTTGCTTGTTACCAGTTTGGAAATGTAGATATACTTGTTGGAAATGTAGATATACTTTTTAAAATATCCACTTTTTGCATTGCTCGTGCACACTGCTTAGTTAGGGATTATAGCATGTGTGTGTTTAGGATATTCTACAGACGATAAGCAGTCCTTGTGGATCTGTGCAGAAGATCGTTATTTTCAGCAAGAATGGAGTGCAAGCACTGGTTGAGTAAGCTAATTATTTAATTATACAAGATTATATATTTTCGTTCTGAATTATGGCATAACGAGTATCATAAGCTCAATTTATATAGTATTACACATAATTAAATAGTGTGTTAATACATTAGTCTTTTATTTGTTTGTTTATAATAGAAATTTAAATACTTTGTATAACTCAAAGCTAAACAGCAAAAATAATTAATTACATGAGAACTGTTAAATAATGCAATTGTTGAATAAGTGAATAACCCATTTTTGGGGCTCAATAATTAAAATTAAAAACCAAAAGCAATTGTTTTTGCATTGTTATTTTTCATGACCGATGGGGTTATTTAGTAAGTATACGAAAGTCAGTTTCTTGGTAAATCAAGCCATATTCCTGCTCACAAATGTATGTATTTCTCAGCTAATCTATTATACATTGTTTCAATTAGAATAGCTCTTTTATATTTTGTTGATTCTTAGAATATTTAGAGTTCTTAGAATTGTAGATTGAATGAGGTTTATATCATAATGGTGCATAGCTGTATTTACAGGTTATTTGGTAGATTCGAGAGTGTCGAGTCAGCAATGCGTGCAAAGGAAGCTTTGGACGGAGCTGATATTTACGCCGGCTGTTGTACACTAAGAATTGAATTCTCAAAGGTTAACAACTGCAACATTTCATAACAATATCCTCTGTTAAATATTGTAGTTATCCGCGTATGTTTAGACTGAGCGTTTGAATGTGTTCAGAAATGATCGTCTCACATGGGACTACTCACAAGATCGCTCATCAGGTAGCTCTTAACTGCTTCATAATTAACTAGCTTTTATACACTATTTGACACCTAAATCGATGGCATTGTTAACACAGATTTGTATTAATTGCGTTTTAATCATGATTTCTGTCCGTTTCACATCACCATATAGGTATGAGGCACATGTTTAGAATTTAACATCATTGTGATTTAATCTCTATTCGTACTGTTGCATCTTCATTTGATTTGATTATCACTCAATCTTGTGATTAAGAAGTCGAAAAGTTATTAAATGGTTGCGATGCGAGTATTAAATATTTATGTTGTCCACGTTTATCTAATTATCTGCACGCTTTAACTTGTATCGAATCTACAGCATTCTAGTCTATTCACGTGACTAATTATAGCCTCCGATTATCCATCCAGTGTTTTTTATACAGCCATTTGTAAATACGCTCCTAATCCTGCTCTCATCCAATTTCCATACGACTAAATCACAAATTAATGTTACGGTATAGGAGAAAATTCCAATTTTTCGCGCTCCTAATTAATTTTTTTCATAAAATCATACTTCAAAAGGAGCGTCTCGCGCTCCTATACAATTCCCTATTCCTATCCTATAACGGGATCTTAAATGTTGTTATAGCATCTCTTCACAGTCTAACCTATACTCCGGCCGGACAGCATCTACTGGCTAGTCAGGGCCACATCCCGCAGACCGGATTCCAAACGGAAAGCCCTCCCTTCAGGTGCAAGTTCCCCTCCAATGGCTTCTCTGATGGTGAGGCAAATTCATAATTACAACAAACATGTTGTTGTTGTTGTTGTTGTTGTTGTTCATGTAAACAGTCGTTAATTCGAACACGGATACAGCGAATTCCCCTAGGCTATACAAATGCATGCAACTTACTCCAAAATACGGATAATACGAACAAATTAACGAGAGTCTACTATATTTCTTTATTTAGACTTGTCTGTCACTGAGGACCCCACCCCACCTCCCAACACACTGGTGCAGCAGGATAGCGTGGTTATGATATACGGGATCGGAGAGAGGTTTAATTGCGACCACATTTTCAACTTGATGTGTAGCTACGGGAATGTTATGAAGGTTAAGGTTCTGACCAACAAGAACGGCATTGCGATGGCACAGCTGCATTCCAAGCAATCTGCCAACAACGCTATTAGACACCTCAACCAGCAGAAGCTATTGGGAAATACAATCGAAATATCGTACGTGTTTTATGTGATATTCTCTAGTTTCGTTGCTACTTTCTGTTATAATAATTATGTTAACTAGGCTGTCTCGTCACCCGTTTATAGCAGACCCTCCCTCGGGATATATAGCAGAGCTCTTCGACCACTCACACGCCGTCAAAGACTACTCGCACTCTAGAAACAACAGGTAGAGACTAACTCTCTTAATAATATGTATACAGCAACTCCATTAGTTATAGTATTGTTCCGTCTAACCACATATAACCCCAATATATATGTTTTTAGTATAAGCGGTGTAGTAATTATAGTGCAAGATTTGAAAACGCCCGTAGCACGGAACGAACAGTTTGCAAACAATTGATAATTTGATATAATCGAATTATGTCGAACGGGAAAAAATGCATGAATTGCTGTAAATTAAATAAATTCCTCGATTATAACCAGCGCGTTCTCTTATATAGATTCACACCTTCTGATTCGTCTTCTAAGAATCGTAAGTTAACATTAATCAACACACTACTTTGAATATACTATCTATTGACTTCTCTTTATGTCACATTATATTGTGCTTACATACAACAGATACCTTACTTATATCAATGAGTATTTACATAGCATTTGTGTAGGTATATTATCTCCAACTAAAGTACTGCACTTTTATAACGCGCCACCTGATAGCACAAATGACTCTCTCTTAAACGTGAGTTATTCTACAGATGCAATTCAATGCTTTGATTTATAGAATTGGTTAAACACCTCACAAGAAAATATTACAGTGGTGTTCGCGTGATTGCAAGTAGCATTTTGCCGAAATTTGCTTGTTAATAGGCAAACTTGCTATTAGAGGAACAGAATTAACATTAAATGTTCGCCTGGGGACTGAAAATAACTTGCTAATACGGCAATATT